>CM061067.1:180793306-181393306 GCA_030762895.1 Sophora flavescens
TAAATTTTATATCAGTGGAAAGATAAAAGAATTGTCTACAACTATTATGAAGACCACAAAATCTGAGACCGACGTTTAGATAGTCAAAATGTGGATAGAATTTAAAAAAAATGGTTCTGGCGCTGAAATATGAATAGTGTGTACGAATTTGGTCATAACTTGAGCTACAAGAATCCAATTTGGAATAATTTGGTGTCTATGGAAAGCTAAGAGACAGGGCTATATTTCTTATGCAGATCTCGAATTCAAACAAGTTCTCTTTGATTACGAAATATCCGTCTGAAGTTAGGTATCTAGTCATATTATGAGAAATTGGGCTTAAAACACTCAAACTATCTATTTATAATGGGTAACACAGCATGGGCCTTGATATGCTTATGTTTCCTATCATTATTGCCGCAATAATTTAGCCCAAGGTAGGTTCTTATCCTTATTTTTATTTAATTTTATTTTTAAATCAATTTTACATTATTGTGGAACCCACTGGATTTTTATTATAAAGAAAACAATTATAATAAACTCTTATACTAACTTTTTTTTATTAAAATAATTACATTTGAATTTTTAGGATGTTACATTTCTCCTCTCCTTAGAGAATTTCGTCCCCGAAATTATGCGCAATGCATGTAACAGCCTGTTTTTAGTTACGCTATTTAACCGGTTAAAATATAATTACACATATGATTAATTATTTTATTTGGATGTTTGTTAATTTTGTTATGTGGTTTAGTTTGAGTAATTAAATTACTCTCTTCAAATTATTTTATTGGGTGCGTTAGCACTGACTTATTTCAGTGGATGCACACTTACTAGACAATAAGTTACATTATTGTCACTAGTACTACCAGTACAGAAAAATATTTTAAATAATATGTTTAAGCGAAATGCATTTTTATATTTTCATTCAATTTAATTTTAGAGTTGAAAATAAACTGGTTTGACCTTAATCGGGGATTAAATTTTGGATCGAGTATTTTCTTAGTTGATCAGTCAAATTATTAATCTTTACTCTAATTTGAATTTCGAAAATGTATATCTATCAATCTTTATTTTTAGATTCCAGAAAGTAAAAACATGTTTATTTTAGGCTTAATATTTTATCACTCATTGTGTACCTATCACTAAATAATTGACTAAATAAGTTTTATGTGGTATGCTTAGTGGTACACGGCCATTTTTACACTCCTGACACCTCCAATTTCAATTTGTGCCGCATGATAAGCATGAAACACCTCCACCTTTAACAATTTTGCCGCATACTAAGAACAGGCCACCTATTGCTTGCCTATTTATCCACGCCACTTAAGTTGACCAATTGCTAAACTACGAGATTGACGAATTTTGATAAAAAGTTTTCATTATCTATATATATGTATATGTACTACGTAATGTTTCAGAAAGAAAGAATAAGAAAAAAAATTTGAATGAAAGAAAAATAGTTAGAAAGAAAGTAATAGGTTAGAGAGAGAAACGTAGAAAGAAAAGAGGGAGGGACCGCGAGAGGAACAAGAATTTCCGGAGCCGATTCTGGTCAATCCGTTCGTCCTATCAAAATTCTGATTATACCGTTGTGATCCTCACGATGTCTACTTCATTATCCTATTTTTCTTTTCTTGATTAGGCTAAGGTAAGCCTATGTCCTTTTTATGCCTAAATGGCGACGGTACTGAGGTTATCTTTCAATTCATTTATCGGTTTCCAATTCCGTCTTTAGATTTGGATTATATGTAACGTGTGCTTCACAATGATGTGTTCAGGTGAATTTTTGGAGCCCCGGAGGGTGTAGAACTGTGCGTGGCAGATTTGAGGGAGTATAGGGAGTGTCCATTTCGTTGCCCCAGAGCTAGCCTCAGACATTCCAGGTGGGGGAAAGAAATTATTTAACGTCGGAAACGGCGCGGTTACATTTAATTAGATAATGGTGTAGGGCGACCCAAACCCTACATGATAGCGAGTAATGGACAATGTCTATATCACCTTAGGGACTACTTAGTGGTACCGATGATGATATAGAAATTGTGCGTTTATCGTCATTACGCTACATACATAGATGATTTTATTACGTGATGATTACATGTTTGACTGGTTGATGTGAAAGTAATACTTGTTTATACTTATTATATTTCTTATTAGTATTATTATCATAATTATTATTTTAATATTACTCCTGATGGGATGATAATTATTATTATTATTATTATTGTTGTTGTTGTTGTTGTTGTTGTTGTTGTTGTTGTTGTTGTTGTTGTTGTGATTATTATTATTATGATGATAGAATGAGTGAAATGATTGTGCTTAGAGGATGGAGTAAATCATAAGTTATATGAGACACGAGGATGTATTTGGGGATTGCATACTATATGAGATAGCAGTGCCTAACCGAGATAATTATCGTGATATGAGAATGAGAGTGATGAGATGAGATTATTTTGAGGTTATCTATGAGATTATGATGACCGGTTAGGGCACTAGGGGGTGACACAAACATGGTCTCGTGATATGAGGGACTGAAACATGGTCGAGTGGACCTGAAACATGGTCGATTGGGGTCTATGCCTCGGAAGGAAAATTCCCGGGGATAGGCTAACGGCGGACCGTCCAGAGATGATTTCATTTTAGTCGCAGCTATAGTTCATGCATTGCATGAGCATCCTGGATTGTGGTCCAGAGGTGTGCACCGGGTTGTGCGTCTATAGTGCCATTGCTTTGCGTGGGCACTCTCCATCCGCGGACGAGGGTGTGCCCCGGGGACTCTGGGACGTGTCGATTATATTGTTGTGATATCCGGATATGGCTGATACCTGAGGAGACTATTCATACAACATTTGCATTGCATCATGATGGAGGGTAGAGGAAAGATTATAGATATGGATTGATGATGATTATGTTATATATATTTATACTGGGGAGACGGATGTTTAGTGTGCCGTTATTTAATTAAATGTTGCTAAACAATTTCCACGTTTGATGTTATATGGTTTCTTATCCCTATTTTCTCTATATTGTATATGTTTCTTTTTGGTGATCGTGATGAGAAGATCCTACAGAGATTCCAGCCATGGAGGAACTTGATGGGACTTCGTATGAGCCTGACGTTTGAGGACAAGCAGTGGATCCTCATAGTTGAGTATAGAGTCTATGGCCAGTGCGTCTCATCTTTTTAGGATGTTGTTTTTATTTTCTGTTTGATTATCAGTTTTGTACATTTTGGGATCCGACTGATGGGATTCCCTCTACTGTACTGTATCAGGATTTGAGATGTATATATTATGTATGTATGTTATGTTTTAAATTTTTTCGCTGTTTTAATATATTCGCTTAACGCTAATTAGGCTTTAATATTTTGGGTTTTCTTTAATGGGATGTCGGGGCGTCTCAATGCGCATCCTTCCATCAATTATTAATCCTAATTGAGATCTCTTTGATTAAATATGATCTTAACAATATCTTCTCACCTACTTCGCACTATCATAAAAGGGGATCTACATTCCTAATCACATCATTAATATATATGTATATATATATATATAGTCATTCAATATTCCACCAGATAATAAATGTACAATTCCTGGCTGCTCTATGGATTGACGACTGTCCCCACAGACCAACACGGGTGATCAAAGTTCTGGCTCACTTTCTTACCTTTCTAACAAGCCCAAGTTTGTAATTTTTGGGTGATCATATCTTGAGACACACTCATATTACCACCACATCCTCAAAGCTGTCAAGTTTCTAACTAAGCTTGCTTTGGATCACTTCTCTTCCTTCTTCATCACTCAAGGGTAATCTCTTCACTTTTAATCCTTATCTTATCAAAAATATTTATGTCATCCTCATGCATGTCATGTATTCATGGTTACATGTCCAAATTTTCACTCAAAAATTCTTAGAAAACCCTAGAAAAAAATCTTTTGGTGTGAAACAAGTTTTTATAAACTAATAATAATCCCTACTTTCATCTTATATGTTTGTATGTATGTTTTTTAGGGTCTAGGACCCTTGCATGTTGGTTTTATGGCTTCTGGATGATGCTAGAGTGAAGATAATAACTTCCCAGGAGGTCACCCATCCCAGAATTGCTCCAAGTCAAGCACGCTTAACTGTGTAGTTCTTAAGTGATGGGCTCCCGAAAAGAAGATGCATATTGTTTGTATAGGTAGTACCAATCAATTCATATAAGCCATCCTCAACTGTATAGTCTCATACCTACACAGTCTCAGGATCCCTCTCATTCGGGTGTGTAATCGGTTCATTCATGTGTCCCTCCGCCTAGAAGCCTGCCAGGAGCCGCTCCTTGTCCGTGCCTTCTTGCACCGACGATCACTCCCCGCCCTCGTCGGCACCCGGGTGTTACATGCCCACCAGCTTCCGCTTGGTTCGTCCCCGAACCACACCGTATTCGGAGAGGTGCCCCTCTGATACCATTTGTAACGTCCTTGGCTGCTCTATGGATTGACGACTGTCCCCACAGACCAACACGGGTCTTTTCAGCGTGCTTTGTCCTCACTCACACGCTTCCTGGGAAAACTTCCCAGGAGGTCACCTATCCCAGAATTGCTCCAAGTCAAGCACGCTTAACTGTGGAGTTCTTTAGTGATGGGATCCCGAAAAGAAGATGCATCTTGTTTGTATAGGCAGTACCAATCAATTCATATAAGCCATCCTCAACTGTATAATCCCATACCTACAGTCTCAGTATCCCACTCATTCGGGTGTGTAATCGGTTCATTCATGTGTCCCTCCGCCTAGAAGCCTGCCAGGAGCCGCTCCTTGTCCGTGCCTTCTTGCACCGGCGATCATTCCCCGCCCTCGTCGGCACCCGGGTGTTACATACGGTGCGCAAGTTTATACAATCGTTGAATTTCGCAGGTGTACAGATTTTAATCTAAATCCTCTACACCAAATCATTTCAACATTTAAAAAAAAAAGAAAAATACCCTAAATCCCCACACCCGATACTACAGCAGCGAGCTCCCTCACCACCACATGTCGCCGCCTCCGATTACCCTCCACCGTCGCGGTCGTATCTGTAATCTTTGGAAGCCTCAGAGACATGGAGTTAATAACCAGTGAAGAATTTGTGAATGTACCCAACCACCTCTCTCTCCTCTTCACCCCCTTCCTCCAACCCTCACCCTCAACCACCACCCCCACCTCTCAAGCTTCTATCATTGGCCGGAGGATCTCCACCATCCTCTATCTCCCTTCCACCACCATCAGCAAGGCTCGAACAAGCAACCACCAGACGTCATCGGGCCTAGATCTGAGGGAACAGATATCAAACCACCCTGAACGCATGTCCCAGCAACCCTTCCTTTGTCCAACTACAGTGATTCACCGCCCATTGCCGCTCCACTGCGACGTCATCGGGCCTAGATCTGAGGGAACTGGAAGGCCTAGAGGGAGAAGAGTGACGATCTGATGGAATTATCGCCTAGATCTAAGGGAACGAGGCTGCGATTGTACTCGGGGATGGTGGACTTGTGATGACGGCTTGGACTGTAACAGCCCAATTTTTATCGCTTTTTATATCAGTTGATATATTTAAATGTGGATATATTTATCCGAAACCTAGAAAATGATTTTGGCTAAAACAAAATCATTTCTGAATTCTATATAATAGAACGAAGTTCCAGTTAAATTTTTGGTTTGAAACTCAGACGAAAACCGGTATGTGTTTTCCCTGCCAGTAAGAATTTATTGATCAGAGAACCTAATTTTAACTCATGAATCAAAAAATCAATGACTTTTACTCTGATCTTAAGTGATAGGAGTTATTTTGGAATTTTTTGAAGTAATTGATGAAAGCACACCGAGGAAATTTGAGACGGGTAATTAGCAGAACGAGATGTAGTGCAGAAATAATGGGGAGCAGAGATAATAAAAGTGATTAATGAGACTCATGAAAATTGGTCATATCATAACTTTTAATCTATGTTTACACTTAATATATATTATTATAGTGTAAAACCCATTATTTTGCTAATCTAACCAAACAAAGTATTAAAAAAAGATAATAAAACCCCCTTTTAAAACCCCAAACCCGGCGTCAGTATCCCACCCCCTCTCACTCTCAAATTTCCATTTTCTATCTTCTCAAACATTAGAAACTAAGTTTTTTTTTTCTTCATCAAGCTCCTTCCATCATCGTCATTAACTTCAAGCTTAATAAAGTAATCTCATAACCTTTCTCTTATTTTCTTTATTTATTTGATCATACCCATTTTTAGATTTTTGAGCTTGAAAACCCATTTTCTATATTTCATGATCTTGAGTTTTTTTGCTTCAAAATTATTAAGCTAAACCCATTCCATGATCTTATTGCCTTGTTAATGTTGTTGTTGATGATTGAAACAAACATGAAAACCCAAAACCCTTACCTCCATGAAAGGGCCGAAACCGAGTTTGGGAGAAGAGGAGGGATTTTGTTGTTGTTTTTCAATTATAACACTTGTTTTAAGCTCCCTAGGACCTATATAATCAAGCTCTAAGAGTTTAAGTTAAACCAAAATTCCTAGTCAATTTTTCTAGTTAGAGCCGAAAATCACTCCTATGTGAACTAGAAGGAATTTTTCAAAAATTGACATGTATGATGATGATTTGTGAAGGAAACGTGGTATAATTGTATTGCCTGGACTCGTTGGAGGAAGCTGAGGGCTATACGATTCACTTCAAGTCAAGAAAACTAAGTTTCTGAGGTAAAGGGGGTCAACCTGAGGAGTTCCTAGTAGTTATATATTTAATATTATGAACTTTCTATGATGTTTCATAAATATGTTGATTAACTGTGGAACACACACACACACACACACACACATATTTCATGATGCTGAGTTATTAGAATTTCTAATATTTGATGAATATATATGTGGTTGCCTGTGTTGTTGAATTGTGAGACTGGTTGAAGCGTGACATTAGTCATGGCTATATATATGAGAAACTACTTTTATAAAAGAAATATATAAGGATACGGAAGAATGGAAATATGATTTTTAGCTTTCTTTGGAAAGTAGAAAGGAAACAGAAAAGGACTAGATTTCTGTGCTGAGGTTTCAGACTGGATTCTGATTACGGTGAAGCCGGACTAGCTTTCCTCCTGCTAAGGACCTAGATTTATGAGATGTCGGACTAGAGTCTGCTGATAAAAGATTTTGAAAAATCTTTAATGAGAATTTAAAAAACTCATTTGATATTAAAGTTTGATTAATATATGAAAAGATGATCTGGCAGACGTGCTGTTGTTATCGAGTTACGGTTTTCACATAGGGTGGACTGATAAATTTGATAGTTACGGACCAAAGGCATATCCTTGGGCTTTTGGGTCTTTAGGGACATTCGGTCTCGAACTTCACGTAATGCTTGGGGCTTTGCAACCTCTTGTCGTGGAAATCGGCTACCCTACACGAATGTACTCAATAGAGGACTATCAAATATTACAAAGGTGATACGCGAAATCCTAGAACAATTGGGGAAAGGACCCAGTGTAGAGGCCACCCAACACGAAACAATTGTGTTATAGGAAATATCGCGGACTATCATACTCGAGGAAGGGAAGTTAGGATCTCCGGAGATTTTATTAGAAAGTGGATATTGAAGTGTTAATCGAAAACATTAAGAATAAAGTCTTAAATCTGAACAATCTTATGATATGTATATTATTATATTTATATGAGTTTTTACTTTGATATTTTTGATGATGTTTATGTTGTTAAATATATGACTACTACGTTTAAACTCATATTATTGGTACCTCGCCTTTATATTGTTTTTTCTCTTTTCTGGAAACCTTATATTGTATGTTTAGATGGATCCCCTGCACCACATGATACCATCGGACTTCCTGGCCCATACGTTTGAGTTTCGTGATGAGCCCGACGCGTGGGTCATTCACCCTAGGGCCCGCAGCGCATCGTATACGGGGCCACTTCAAACAACGAAGGGGATAGAGGAGGGAGTCACCTCGATCACTCAGCAGGTGAAGACCGTTGAGATTCCGTTACCTCCCATCTGGGCACTGCTTCAACACCTGGTAGAGTCTGGAAATACCTACCATCAGTCGCCCCCACAGCCAGCCGTTCCTGTAGAAGGACCAGAGTCGCCGCCACCTGCTCCTATCGTCATTTATGACGGAGAAGAGGAGGATGATGATATGCTGGTTGCCGAGGCACTTCCTGAGGCGGATCTCATCGAGGAGGATTCGGAGGCCGATGCTGAGGGAGGATTTTAACCGGATCCGTCAGACTCTGGGGATGATCATGGAGGTCTCCCATTGGTCATATCTAGAGGATCGCAGGGTGTTGACAGCTTAGTTCTTTTGGGTAGTACTAACTCCACGGGGTTCTGTATATCTGGCTGATGAGAGCCAAGTTTTTGTTTAGTGACTTTCTCTGATGAACTCTAATTTTTGTATATCATCTATATGTGTGACTTATGTCTGTATATATTTTCTAACTTACTGCAGAACTCTGACATGATGACTCCTGATTATATGGGTCTGGATATAAATGATGCATAGTTATGCATGTATATATATATGTGTGTGTGTGTGTGTGTGTGTGTTATGGCTCAGAGAGCTTTTCTTTCACATGATTGGCAGGTGTTTTTGTCTGGGATGTTGAAATTACAGAGGAGACTCTGTCAATTTTTTTTATGACTAAGGTTTTAAGTAATTTTCAACAGTAACCAGAAATAGGTAACGTTTCTTTTTCACGTTAAGTTGTAATATAAAGGGAAAACCATGTAATGCCGAGGAAGGTGTTACATGGACGGTTGGACTTGTGATGGAAGATCTACACTGGTGGCAGTGGCCGCAGGGGCGGCAGAGACGGTGAAGCAGTGGAGGAGGGGTTCGACTTTGATGGAGAGGTTGTAGCCTGGGAGAGGAAATCAGATGTAAAAAAAGTATTTTGAGATCTCATGAGCCTTTACAATCCAAAGGCTTGGATTAAAAATAGAACTTGTGCACCGTGCACCACCTATCAATGTTGTGCACGGTAGAAGTCACCTCAAAACTAAATCCTAACTAAGTTGATAGGTTGGTATTATAGACGTCACTACAGAAAGGCCAAGTTTGGATGACTTTTGTAACTTGGTGAAGCTTGAAGACATTGGGCTCAACCCATCTAAATAACCTTTGTGAGACAACTTGTTAACTATGCTGTCTTTCAAACCTGCACCAATGGAAGTAATCAAGATTAGCCAAATCGAAACGCATCTTCAGTTTTGTATGTGTTATAGAAGTAGCAATTCATTGCACGTGGAGTGCTAGCAACACACTTTCTAACACACTCTTTTCAATACACTCTCTTCTAGTGGTTAAAATTCATATGGATCCCATTATTTTGGAAATGAGTCTCGTTAATTCATGTGAGTCTCACTTGAATTTTGTAGGACCCACATGAATTCAACATAGGAGGGATTGTGTTGGAAAGAGCGGGTCAGAAAGTATGTTTGAAAGTGCATGTGTTTGATCGTGGATGATAATCACCTAAGGTGGAAGAGGTTTTTGTTATCAATTAGTTATGGACATAATTAACCATGATAGGTTCTAGTACCATGACACCATTTAAATAAAAAGGTTGATGATGGATTTTTTTTTATTTTTTTTTTATAAACAAAGATAATGTATTTAAATTGAGGACAAATGATACTCAATCCAAATATAATAGGAGAAAGAATAGAGCCAAAAAAGTGGGAAAAACCACAAGTGTAAAAACTACCCGGTTGAGTAAGTAACAAAGCCATACCAGACCAAACGAATTAGTTTAATTCCTAACTAAAAACCATAGCTATTTAATCCAGCTTCCACCCGCAAAAAACAAAGACGAAGGATTCAACAAAAAAGCCACAGTACAAAAGCCATATCAACAAAGAGTAGCAGCTTGGTTCAAATTCATGCATAATAGACACCAATACCAGCATCCACTTAAAAGCGATCAAAGTGCAGCCAGCAAAACACACGTTTCAGTAACAAGAGATAAGTACAAGAGTAAAAAAAAGGTAAAAACTTAATTAAAAATACCAAAAATAAAAACAAAATTCTGGTTAATCTTAAAATAAAATGTTTCATTATTATACTATATCATTCCACACAAGCATTTAATTTGCAAATACTTCTTCCAACCAAAATATTGCAAAACATGTTGATAAGTGTAAATTGGGTTGATAACGTGGCGGGTGGGGGCAGGTTTTCCCTTTTCTCAATCCCATCTTGCTCTCCTTCAGGGTTTGAAAATATATCCTCATCCCCACCCCCAGCGGGGGTCGAGTTTCCTCACGGGTCCTCATCCCCATCAACGAGCAACCAAATTTAAAAATTATTTTACTTTAATTGTAATTAACAAATCAAAAATTGTACTTCTAAAAAATAAATAAATAAAACCTTCGCACTATTAAAACAATCAACCATAAACTGCAACTTGGTTTTCTTTCAGCTATAAATTAAAAAAAAAAACTAATGTTTTAGAAACACTTTGTCATTCTTCAAATAATACTGATAGCATCAAAACACCATAATAAATCACAATCAAATGTTCTGTAATTTTTTTTAAAAAAAGTACCATTTTATACAGAAATAGAATGGAACCTTTCAATCAAAACAAATCCAATACCCTACATAGATATATGAGGATACTATTATAATTACGTAAACAACATGGCGGGTTCGAGGTCTAAGCGGGGCGGGTATCTGTATCCTCATAGTTGGCCCCACCAATCAAAGCGGGTTTTCCCTGTCTAAAGTCAGGGCGAACGGGTGGGTACCTGCAGGTTCGGATATCATCGCTATGCCTAAGTGTAAATCAGCACAAGCAAGAGAAGTGTATAGCCCCTTTTGAATTTAATTTAATATGATCTTCCATTTGGGCGGTTCTTTAGGTAGAGGTGGGTATAGGTCTTGCCAACCGTGGATCAGTTCGTGTAATTCACAGCTTACACGGGTTAGAAAATGAGGAGTTTCTTTTTACACCACAAAAATCTCCAATACACCACAATTTTTTTTAAAAAAAACATTTCATTATTCCTAAAATATCCACATCCATTCAATAATACATCTAGGATACATATCGAAAATACACTTCCGGTAGCTTCCTTTACAATATAACAAGATATTACCACAGTGACATAACCAAAATGCATCTCTCTCGCGCTTGTGAAGCATCACATACCAGTTTCAATGGGTGTTTTCCATCTCCTTTGCCTGCCTCTCAGGAGTCCCAAGTAAAATGATCATATCCAATCTGTTCTTTGATTCTTTTCTTTTTTTAAATCAAACCAGGCTGAACCGAACTGCATATATAATATATTTTTCCACTTTTTTACATCGTTGTTTTTTATTTGTTCTTTTTCCCTAATAATGCTTGTAGTTTGATGTGATGCAATTTCCTACCATTTTTATTGTTCCAAACAAAAATTTGATACTTTTTAGCTCATAACGTTTTATTTTTCAGTATATATATTATTGTTATTTAAACTTATTTTTTATTGTGTTGGTAATATCCAAATCATCTAATACAAACCGCTTTTAATCAGATTGAGTTGGTTCGAATGTAATATAGTAATCAATTCAATCCAAAGTTACAAACCGAACCACGACTTTTTTAAAAATTTTGGATAAGATGACTTTTTCGTTCAAATCTGATCCGCGAATATTCCTGGTTGTAAATTAACTTCCACTTGCCACTAACTTTTATTTAAATTCACTAAAAATGTACTATCTTGCATCATGTAAAATCGAGTTATTAAATGTTTTGGGGACACTTGGCCAACACGCAGATTTTTCGTAAAAGGAAGCCTTTGTATAATTTGCATTAGAGTTATAATATAAACCCATTATCATGAATACTAACTCATTATAACCATCTTTCTCAAATGAAGACAAACAACTTATTAAAATAAGAATTTTTTATTTAAAATCCCCACAATTATTTTTATTGCTAATGCGCTCATAATCATTAGCATTTTAAAGAGAAACATGTACAATAGAAACCATTATGAAAATGACAATGGATAAAAGAGTAACTCCTATTGGGGATTTTACGGAGGAAAAAGTAGAATTTAAATTCCACTCGTTTTCCGTTTCTTTGCAGAGTTCACTTGAAACTTGTCAAGTAGCATATGATTCTGGCATCTTGGGCATTTTGGGACGGTTTTGGGTACCATCACATACATGCGGCAACGAGTACATCCCATTAGAATTAATGATGGCAGTTCATCTTTTGAAGTATCACCAACGTTCTCATCAGAGTTCAATAGGGAAGGGAGGTATCCTCCTTCAGATTGTGATGTTACCGATATCCATGCACTTGAACTTGGAGGTGATAGCTTCAGATTTAAATCAACACCCAAAGAAATTTTGTGTTCATTTGTCCCCATCATGCTTTTCCTTTTCTTATCATTCGATGTTGGCTCAGCCTTAGAATAAACAACCAAATTAATACATAAAAATAAAGTAAAACAACTTTTAAATAATTTAAAAAATACTTTTTATGAACAAAATCCCATATACTAAATTAAAAGATACTATACTTGGTAGTGTGGGATACATAAAAAAACAAAAACTTGCATTCAATATATATCAAAGTATCAAATAAATAATACAAAATGAGATACACATAAATAATATATTATATTACACACACATAGATATGTAGTATCGGATGATTAATAAAAAAGAATGTACCTCAAAGATAATTTCATGTCCATCAAAAAAATAATATTGATCACGCGGTTCAATTTGTGCATGTCGGTTGATGTCGTTAGACTTGTAAAATTGTTTCTGAAGAAAATCAAAGCTAATGTTGTGCTGATAAACACTACCATTAGCATCATTCCTCAAGATATAACCTAAATCTCCTTCTTGGATAGGAAAACCTTCGACCCGATGTACTTTGCCTTCCATAGTTGTAAACTGAACTTGGTGATGGTTTAAAGTTTATGTGAAGGCGTGTGTATATATACTAATTAGATGTGGTTTTGGAGCCCACTGATTTCAACAATGAGGGTTCAGGTTTACCACCAAACCCCGAATTCAAATTAGCAGTTACAAATTTTTAAAATTTTCTATTTATTATAAAATATGATAAAAAAATTCACAAAACTTAAAATTATTAGAGTAACGGTTTGCTTAACGTACTCACATGCCTAATATGGAAATATAATAAATTTCGAAAATCTAAAAAAATTAGTGTCAAGAAAAACGTAAACTGAAAGAAAATATAGTCATATAAAACTGAAAAAGGTAAATATTTTCTATCAATTAATGAGTTTCACATTTTTTCTTGAAGCTATTTTTTTTAGATTTATAAAGTTTATTATATTTCTATAATAAGAATATTAGTACGTTAAGCAAACCGTTAGTCTAATAATTTTAAGTTTTGTGATTTTTTTTACAATATTTTATAATAAATTGAAAATTTCTAAAATTGGTAACTGCTACTTTGAATTTGAGCGTTTTTTGAGTTGTGAGGCCTGTCCTGACCTTAGTGAGCTCTCGAGACTCAACTCACTTAAATTTTTATTTACGAAAAAAGAGAGTATAAATATACAATAATAAAAAAATTAATTCAGAGGAAAAAAAAAACAATTCCATGTAAAATGTGAAGCTGGTTATATAGAAGAAAATTGTCATATAAAACGTATGAGGTAAAGAGTATATATGGGAGTTGAGTTAAAATATTGAACTAATTTTGCTTAGAAGGATGTGAAGCCTAACTGGATTCTCATACAGAGTAGGATTTTAGTAACCATTATAATCATGAAAATAGGTGCAAACCAGTGGAAGTCCAGTATGTGAATTAAATATAGGAGTTTATATTACTTGACTAATTAAATAAATAAAAGTAAGTGACCTGTGTGATTAAAAAAACCATCCTTAACAATTAAATTTGATTGGTCTTAAATGAGTCTGGAGAAAGGTTTAAAGTCCAGAGTTCAAATTAAAGTTAATCAAAGATTTTTTTTACATTTTCCTTAATTTTTAAATTTTTTTCCTAATAATTTTTTTTTGCTAATACTTTTTTTTTTGAATTTATTTGTATACACTAACATTGTAAAGTTTTTTTACACTGTCAACCAATCATAAATTGGCAAACAGTAAAAGTAGAGTTGTCATGTTCTTGATGTTTTAATTTTTATATACTCATATTTTAATGTATATATAATTTAATATTTTTTATTTATATATTTATATATATTTTAATATTTTTCGGTTCCAACCGAATCAAACCAAACCAATTTTAATTGGTTCGGATATTGTTATTCACTTTTTAAAGTTTATATATATATATATATATATATATATATATATATATTTTAGCCAGGAAAGGTAGCAAAGCTATCATGTTCTTCGAAAAAGTTTAGGGTCGTTAGACTCAAACCAATAATTCGATGAATTTGAAAATCCGAACCAACCAAATAAATTGGTTCGTTTTTTCCTTTTTTTATGCACGGCTCAGAATTGAACCAAACTCAATGGTCATTAATTCGATTATTTTGGAACCGAACCAATTACTATATTTTAATATTTATATATATTTTAATATTCAATATGTATATCACTTTATCAATTAACAACTTTTCTTATTATGTTCCTGTAACAGAAGAATGAGTTGTCAACCGGTAGATTATTTTGAATTATTTAAATTTATTTATATATTTTTTAAACATATATTCTTTATAATATGTTTTTTTAAAAATTTATTTTTTCCCGAATTAGTTTTTTTCTAATTTACTTTTTTTTAGATGATTTTTTTAAAATATTTTTGTTTTCTAATTAATTTTATTTTTCTAATTTTTTTGAATATTTTTTTCTAAATATTATTTTCCTATTTTTCTTTAAATATTTTATATATACTTTTTTTATAATTTTTTCAAATATATTTTTTCCTAATTTTTTGTTATTTTTTTAAATATATAGTTTTTTCTAATTATTTTTTATTTTTTATAATTAATTTTATTTTTATAATTTTCTAAAATCTATTTTTTCATAAATATTTTTTTTCAAAATTTTTTTAAATATTTTTTTCATAAATTTTTTCTAATTATCTTTGGTTTAATTTTTTTTAACTTACTTTTTCATTTTAAAATATTTGTTTTCTAATTAATTTTTTTATTTTTTTTACGTTTTACTTAAGTTTTTTAAAAAATATCCTAATAATATTTTTTTCTAATACTTTTTTGTTTGAATTTATTTGTATAAACTAAAAATGCAAAGTGTTTTTACACTGTCAACCAATAATAAATTGACAAACAGTAAAAGTAGAATTGTCGTGTTCTTGATGTTTTAAATTTTATATAATTATATTTTAATGTATATATAATTTAATAGTTTAAAATTTAATATTTTATAGATTTTATATATATATCACTATTTTTCAGTTCGAATCCAATCAAACAAAACCAATTTTAATTGGTTCAGATATTGTTATTGACTTTTTAAAGTTTATAATTTTTTTTTTTTTAAATAATTTTAGCCAAGAAAGGTAGCAAAGCTACAGTGTTCTTCGAAAAAGTTTAGAATCGTAAGACTCGAACCAATAATTCGAAGAATTTCAAAATCTGAAACAACCAATTAAATTGGTGCTTTTTTTTCTTTTATGTGCACGACTCCGAATTGAACCAAACCCAATAGTCATTAATTCGGTTATTTTGGAACCGAACCAATTACAATATTTTAATATTTATATATTTTGTAATATTCAATATATATATCATTTTATCAATTAATAACTTTCCTTCTACTGTTTCTGTAACAGTAGAAGGAGTTGTCAACCGGTGGATTATTTTGGAATATTTAAATTTATTAATTTATTTTTTAAACATATATTCTTTATGATATTTTTTGTAAAATTTAATTTTTTTTCCGAATGAGTTTTTTTCTAATTTACATTTTTAAATGATATTTTAAAATATTTTTGTTTTCTAATTAATTTTATTTTTCTATTTTTTTTGAATATTTTTCTAATTATTATTTTCCTATTTTTTATATAATTTTTTTATAATTTTTTAAATATAATTTTACTTAATTTTTGGTTATTTTTTTAAATATATATTTTTTTCTAATTAATTTACATTTTTTATAATTAATTTTATTATTCTAATTTTTTAAATCTATTTTTTCCTAATTAATTTTTCCTATTTTTTTAAATTATTTTTTAGTTATTTTTTTCCTATTTTTTTCGTTGAATTGTTTTTTGATTTACTTTTTCCTTTTAAAATATTTTTTTCATAATTAATTTTTTAAATTATTATTATTTCAAGTTTTCCTTAAGTTTTTAAAAAAATTTCCTTATAATTGTTTTCTTGCTAATACTTTCTTTTTAAAATTTATCTGTATAAACAGACAGTGTAAAGTTTTTTTACACTATCAACCAATAATAAATTGGCAAACAGTAAAAGTAGAGTTGTCGTGTTCTTGGTGTTTTAATTTTTATATACTTATATTTTAATGTATATATAATTTAATAGTTTAAAATTTAATATTTTATAGATTTTTTATTTATATATATATATATATATTAATATTTTTCGGTTCGAATCGAATCAAACCAAACCAATTTTAATTGGTTTAGATATTGTTATTGACTTTTTCAAGTTTATAATTTTTTTTTGTTTTTAAATATTTTTAGCCAGGAAAGGTAGCAAAGCCACAATGTTCTTCGAAAAAGTTTAGGATCGTAAGACTCGAACCAATAATTCTATGAATTTGAAAATCTGAAACAACCAATTAAATTGGTTCTTTTTTTCTTTTTTGTGCACGATTCCGAATTGAGCCAAACCCAATGGTCATTAATTCGGTTATTTTGGAACCGAACCAATTAGAATATTTTGATATTTATATATATTTTAATATTCAATATGTATATCACTTTATCAATTAACAACTTTTCTTCTACTGTTCCTATAACTATAGAAGGAGTTGTCAACTCGGGGATTATTTTGGATTATTTGAATTTATTTATTTATTTTTTAAACATATATTATTTATAATACTTTTTAAATATTCATTTTTTACGGCTCCGAATTGAACCAAACTCAATGGACTTAAATTGGGTTATATTTGAACAGAACCAATTACTATATTTTAATATTTATATATTTTAGTATTCAATATGTATATCACTTTATCAATTAACAACTTTTCTTCTACCGTTCCTGTAACAGTAGAATGAGTTGTCAACTAGTGGGTTATTTTGGATTATTTAAATTTATTTGTTTATTTTTTAAACATATATTCTTTATAATATTTTTTTAAAAAAATATTTTTTTTCCCAAATTAGTTTTTTTCTAGTTTACTTTTTTTAAAATGTATATTTTTGTAATTGAATTTTTTTAAAAAAAAATTGTTTTCTGATTAAATTTATTTTTCCAATTTTTTTGAATATTTTTTTTCTAATTATTATTTTCCTATTTTTTAAATATTTTCTATATACTTTTATAATTTGTTTTATTTTGTTTTCGATTATTTTTTCCTAATTTACTTTTTTATTTTTCTAATATCTGTATTGACATAAATAGAGGCAGAATTATTCATAATTTGTATTTTTTCTATATCATTGCCTTTGTTTTTTTCTATTTTAAATAATAAATCTATATCTATACTAATTAATAAGGGGAAATACTGATTTTAGTGTAGCACAATGATGCAAGCCACATTTCAAGTGATGAAATTTTTTTATTATTATCTTTTCTTTCTAATTTTTTTTTTGTTTTAAAATATTTCCAAACCAGTAAAGGTACAATGTTTTGGGAGTCAAACACAACAATCTCTGAATTGATATAAATAGAGGTAGAGCTATTTATATTTTCTAATCTATTTTTTCTACATCCTTGCCTTTGTTTTTCTATTTTAAATAATAAATCTATATCTATACTAATTAATAAGGGGAATTGATGATTTTCTAATAAAGTGACACGTGTCAGCACCACATGATTTAAGAGGATTAGTTTATCATTAGTAATAATCAAAGAGGTTACATTACATATTGTAATATCATTTTAAAATAAAAACAATATTCAATTCTTTACACTCAAATTATAGATAAAATCGTTACAAGGTTTTTGCTGATAACTTCTGTCTATAAATAAAAAGCCTTGGAGATGAATGAGTACCACCATTATGGATGAGAAGGAAATATTAAAAGCAATGTGTGAAATAAGTCAAGAAAATATAATGTTTGACATAATGGACTTAATTTGGGATAAAGGAAAAAAAAAAGTTTCGTACATATAGAGACACAATTCAAGTTATTAATGATAACAATAATATCAATAATAATAGTAATTGATGACGGGTGCAAAAATACTAGTAAAAGATAAAAAACACGTAACCTATTTAAAAATAACAAGAGAAAAAAAATCAAAACTAAGGCGAGTTCTACCCTGCACAACCTTGATAGGTGGTGTACGGTGCACAAGTTTATACAGTCGTGGAATTTCGCAGGTGTACAGATTTTAATCTAAATCCTCTACACCAAATCATTTCAACATTTAAAAAAAACCCAAAATCCCTAAATCCCCACACCCGATACTACAGCAGTGAGCTCCCTCACCGCCACATGTCGCCGCCTCCGATGACCCTCCGTCGTCACCGTCGTATCTGTAATCTTTGGAAGCCTCAGAGACATGGAGTTAATAACCGGTGAAGAATTTGTGAATGTACCGAGCCACCTCCCTCTCCTCTCCAACCCCTTCCTCCAACCCTCACCCTTAACCACCACCCCCACCTCTCAAGCTTCTATCATTAACTGGTGGATCTCCACCATCCTCTATCTCCCTTCCACCGTCATCAGCAAGGCTCGAACAAGCAACCACCGGACGTCATCGGGCCTAGATCTGAGGGAACAGATACCAAACCACCCTGAACGCATGTCCCAGCAACCCTTCCTCTATCCAACTACAGCGATTCATCGCCCATTGTCGTTCCACTGCGACGTCATCGGACCTAGAACTAAGGGAACTGGAAGGCCTAGAGGGAGAAGAGTGACGATCTGATGGAATTATCGCCTAGATCTAAAGGAACGAGGCTGCGATTGTACTCGGGGATGGTGGACTTGTGAAACAGCCCATTTTTTATCACTTTTTATATCAGTTGATATATTTAAATGTGGATATATTTATCCGAAACCTAGAAAATGATTTTGGCTAAAACAAAATCATTTCTGAATTCTATCTAATAGAACGAAGTTCCAGTTAAATTTTTGGGTTGAAACTCAGACGAAAACCGGTATGTGTTTTCCCTTCCAGTAAGAATTTATTGATCAGAGAACCTAATTTTGACTCGTGAATCAAAAAATCAATGACTTTTACTCTGATCTTAAGTGATAGGAGCTATTTTGGAATTTTTCGAAGTAATTGATGAAAGCACATCGAGGAAATTTGAGACGGGTAATTAGCAGAACGAGATGTAGTGCATAAATAATGGGGAGCAGAGATAATACAAGTGATTAATGAGACTCATGAAAATTGGTCACATCATAACTTTTAATCTATGTTTACACTTAATATATATTATTATAGTGTAAAACCCATTATTTTACTAATCTAACCAAACAAAGTATTAAAAAAGGATAATAAAACCCCCTTTCAAAACCCCAAACCCGGCGTCAGTATCCCACCCCCTCTCACTCTCAAATTTCCATTTTCTATCTTCTCAAAACTTAGCAACTAAGTTTTTTTTTTCATCAAGCTCCTTCCATCATCGTCATTAACTTCAAGCTTAATAAGGTAATATCATAACCTTTCTCTTATTTTCTTTATTTCTTTGATCATACCCATTTTTAGATTTTTGAGCTTGAAAACCCATTTTCTATATTTCATGATCTTGAGTTTTGTTGCTTCAAAATTATTAAGCTAAACCCATTCCATGATCTTATTGCCTTGCTAATTAATGTTGTTGTTGATGATTGAAACAAACATGAAAACCCAAAACCCTTACCTCCATGAAAGGGTCGAAACTGAGTTTGGGAGAAGAGGAGGGATTTTGTTGTTTTTTTTCAATTCTAACACTTGTTTTAAGATCCCTAGGACCTATATAATCAAGCTCTAAGAGTTTAAGTTAAACCAAAATTCCTAGTCAATTTTTCTAGTTAGAGCCGAAAATCACTCCTATGTGAACTAGAAGGAATTTTTCAAAAATTGACATGTATGATGATGATTTGTGAAGGAAACGTGGTATAATTGTACTGCCTGGACTCATTGGAGGAAACTGAGGACTATACGATTCACTTCAAGTCAATAAAACTAAGTTTCTGAGGTAAAGGGGGTCAACCTGAGGAGTTCCTAGTAGTTATATATTTAATATTATGAACTTTCTATGATGTTTCATAAATATGTTGATTAACTGTGGAACACACACACACACACACACACACACACATATATATATATATATATATATTTCATGATGCTGAGTTATTATAATTTCTAATATTTGATGAATATATATGTGGTTGTCTGTATTGTTGAATTGTGAGACTGGTTGAAGCGTGACATGAGTCATGGCTATATATATGAGAAACTACTTTTATAAAAGAAATATATAAGGATACGGAAGAATGGAAATATGATTTTTAGCTTTCTTTGGAAAGTAGAAAGGAAACAGAAAAGGACTAGATTTCCGTGCTGAGGTTTCAGACTGGATTCTGATTATGGTGAAGCCGGACTAGCCTTCCTCCTGCTAAGGACCTAGAGTTCCGAGACGTCGGACTAGAGTCTGCTGATAAAAGATTTTGAAAAATCTTTAATGAGAATTTAAAAAACTCATTTGATATTAAAGTTTGATTAATATATGAAAAGATGATCTGGCAGACGTGCTGTTGTTATCGAGTTACAATTTTCACATAGGGTGGATTGATAAATTTGATAGTTATGGACCAAAGGCATATCCTTGGGCTTTTGGGTCTTTAGGGACATTCGGGGCTCGAACTTCATGTAATGCTTGGGGCTTTGCAACCTCTTGTCGTGGAAATCGGCTACCCTACACGAGTGTACTCAATAGAGGACTATCAAATATTACATAGGTGATACGCGAAATCCTAGAACAATTGGGGAAAGGACCCAGTGGAGAGGCCACCCAACGCGAAACAATTATGTTATAGGAAATATCGCGGCCTATCATACTTGAGGAAGGGAAGTTAGGATCTCCGGAGATTTTATTAGAAAATGGATATTGAAGTGTTAATCGAAAACATTAAGAATAAAGTCTTAAATCTGAACAATCTTATGATATGTATATTATTATATTTATATGAGTTTTTACTTTGATATTTTTGATGATGTTTATGATGTTAAATATATGACTACTACGTTTAAACTCATATTATTGGTACCTCACCTTTTTATTTTATTTTTCTCTTTTGTGGAAACCTTATATTGTATGTTTAGATGGATCCCCTGCACCACATGATACCATCGTACTTCCTGGCCCATACGTTTGAGTTTCGTGATGAGGCCGACGCGTGGTTCATTCACCCCAGGGCCTGCAGCGTGTCGTATACAGGGCCACTACAAACAACAAAGGGGACAGAGGTGGGAGTCACCTCGATCACTCAGCAGGTGAAGACCATGGAGATTCTGTTACCTCCCATCTGGGCACTGCTTCAACACCCTGGTAGAGTCTGGAAATACCTACCATCAGTCGCCCCCACAGCCAGCCGTTCCTGCAGAAGGACCAGATTCGCCGCCACCTGCTCCCATCGTCATTTATGGCAGAGAAGAGGAGGATGATGATATGCTGGTTGCCGAGGCACTTCCTGAGGTGGATCTCATCGAGGAGGAGCCGGAGGCCGATGCTGAGGGAGGATTTTCACCGGAACCGTCGGACTCTGGGGATGATCATGGAGGTCTCCCCAATGGTCATATCTAGAGGGTCGCAGGGTGTTGACAACTTAGTTCTTTTGGGTAGTACTAACTCCACGGGGTTCTGTATATCTTGCTGATGAGAGCCAAGTTTTTGTTTAGTGACTTTCTCTGATGAACCCTAATTTTTGTATATCATCTATATGTGTGACTTATGTCTGTATATATTGTCTAACCTACTGCAGAACTCTGACATGATGACTCCTGATTATACGGGTCTTGATAGAAATGATGCATAGTTATGCATGTATATAATGTACATATGTGTGTGTGTGTGTGTGTGTGTGTGTGTGTTATGGCTCGAAGAGCTTTTCTTTCACATGTAAATATAAGTATATTGGCAGGTGTTTTTGTCTGGGATGTTGAAATTACAGAGGAGACTCTGTCAAAATTTTTTTTTTGACTAAGGTTTTAAGTAATTTCCAAAAGTAACCAGAAATAGGTAACTTTCTTTTTTGCGTTAAGTTGTAATATAAAGGGAAAATCATGTAATGCCGAGGAAGGTGTTACATGGACAGTTGGACCTGTGATTGAAGATCTACACTGGTGGCAGTGGCCGTAGGGGCGGCGGAGACGGCGAAGCAGTGGAGGAGGGGTTCGACTTTGATGGAGAGGTTGTAGCCTGGGAGAGGAAATCAGGTGTAAAAAAAGTATTTTGAGATCTCATGAGCCTTTACAATCCAAAGGCTTGGATTAAAAATAGAACTTGTGCACCGTGCACCACCTATCAATGTTGTGCACGGTAGAAGTCGCCTCAAAACTAAATCCTAACTAAGTTGATAGGTTGGTATTATATACGTCACTACAGAAAGGCCAAGTTTGGATGACTTTTGTAACTTGGTGAAGCTTGAAGACAGTGGGCTCAACCCATCTAAATAACCTTTGTGAGACAACTTGTTAACTATGCTGTCTTTCAAACCTGCACCAATGGAAGTAATCAAGATTAGCCAAATCGAAACGCATCTTCAGTTTTGTATGTGTTATAGAAGTAGCAATTCATTGCACGTGGAGTGCTAGCAACACACTTTCTAACACACTCTTTTCAACACACTTTCTTCTATTGGTTGAAATTCATATGGATCCCACTATTTTGGAAATGAGTCTCGTTAATTCATGTGAGTCTCACTTGAATTTTGTAGGACCCACATGAATTTCAACATAGGAGGGAGTGTGTTGGAAAGAGCGGGTCAGAAAGTATGTTGGAAAGTGCATGTGTTTTATCGTGGATGATAATCACCTAAGGTGGAAGAGGTTTTTGTTATCAATTAGTTATGGACATAATTAACCATGATAGGTTCTAGTACTATGACACCATTTAAATAAAAAGGTTGATGTTGGATTTTTTTATTTTTTTTTTATAAACAAAGAGAATGTATTTAAATTGAGCACAAAGGATACTCAATCCAAATATAATAGGAGAAAGAATAGAGCCAAAAAAGTGGGAAAAACCACAAGTGTAAAAACTACCCGGTTGAGTAAGTAACAAAGCCATGCCAGACCAAACGAATTAGTTTAATTCCTAACTAAAAACCATAGCTATTTAATCCAGCTTCCACCCGGAAAAAACAAAGACGAAGGATTCAACAGAAAAGCCACAATACAGAAGTCATATCAACAAAGAGTAGCAACTTGGTTCAAATTCATGCATAATAGACACTAATACCAGCATCCACTTAAAAGCGATCAAAGTGCAGCCAGCAAAACACACGTTTCAGTAACAAGAGATAAGTACAAGAGTAAAAAAAAGTTAAAAACATAATTAAAAATACCAAAAGTAAAAACAAAATTCTGGTTAATCTTAAAATAAAATGTTTCATTATTATACTATATCATTCCACACAAGCATTTAATTTGCAAATACTTCTTCCAACCAAAATATTGCAAAACATGTCGATAAGTGTAAATAGGGTTGATAACGTAGCGGGGTGGGGGCAGGTTTTCCCTTTTCTCAACCCCATCCTACTCTTCTTCAGGGTTTGAAAATATATCCTCATCCCCACCCCCAGCGGGGGTCGAGTTTCCCCACGGGTCCTCGTCCTAATCAACGAGTAACCAAATTTAAAAATTATTTTACTTTAATTGTAATTAACAATTCAAAAATTGTACTTCCAAAAAATAAATAAATAAAACCTTCGCACTATTAAAACAATCAACCAGAAACCGCAACTTGGTTTTCTTTCAGCTATAAATTAAAAAGAAACTAATGTTTTAGAAACACTTTGTCATTCTTCAAATAATACTGATAGCATCAAAACACCATAATAAATCACAATCAAATGTTCTGTAATTTTTTTAAAAAAAAGTACCATTTTATACAGAAATAGAATGGAACCTTTCAAACAAAACAAATCCAATACCCTACATAGATATATGAGGATACTATTATAATTACGTAAACAACATGGCGGGTTCGGGGTCTAGGCGGAGCGGGTATCTGTATCCTCATAGTTGGCCCCAATCAAAGCGGGTTTTGGAGCCCACTGATTTCAACAATGAGGGTTCAGGTTTACCACGAAACCCCGAATTCAAATTAGCAGTTACAAATTTTTAAAATTTTCTATTTATTATAAAATATGATAAAAAAATCACAAAACTTAAAATTATTAGAGTAACGGTTTGCTTAACGTACTCACATTCCTAATATGGAAATATAATAAATTTCGAAAATCTAAAAAAATTAGTTTCAAGAAAAACGTAAACTGAAAGAAAATATAGTCATATAAAACTTAAAAAGGTAAATATTTTCTTTCAATTAACTAGTTTCACGTTTTTTCTTGAAGCTATTTTTTTATATTTATAAAGTTTATTATATTTCTATAATAAGAATATTAGTATGTTAAACAAACCGTTAGTCTAATAATTTTAAGTTTTGTGAATTTTTTTACAATATTTTATAATAAATAGAATATTTCTAAAATTGGTAATTGTTACTTTGAATTTGAGCGTTTTTTGAGTTGTGAGGCCTGTCCTTACCTTGGTGAGCTCTCGAGACTCAACTCACTTAAATTTTTATTTACGAAAAAAGAGAGTATAAATATACAATAATAATAAAAATTTAATTCAGAGGAAAAAGAAAACCAATTCCATGTAAAATGTGAAGCTGGTTAAATAGAAGAAAATAGTCATATAAAACGTATGAGGTAAGGAGTATATATGGGAGTTGAGTTAAAATATTGAACTAATTTTGCTTAGAAGGATGTGAAGCCTAACTGGATTCTCATACAGAGAAGGATTTTAGTAACCATTATAATCATGAAAACAGGTGCAAACCAGTGGAAGTCCAGTATGTGAATTAAATATACGAGTTTATATTACTTGACTAATTTAATAAATAAATGTAAGTGACCTGTGTGATTAAAAAAACCATCCTTAACAATTAAATTTGATTGGTCTTAAATGAGTCTGGAGAAAGGTTTAGAGTCCAGAGTTCAAATTAAAGTTAATCAAAGTTTTTTTTTTACATTTTCCTTAATTTTAAATTTTTTTTCCTAATAATTTTTTTTGCTAATACTTTTTTTTGAATTTATTTGTATACACTAACAGTGTAAAGTTTTTTTACACTGTCAACCAATCTTAAATTGGCAAACAGTAAAAGTAGAGTTGTCATGTTCTTGATGTTTTAATTTTTATATACTCATATTTTAATGTATATATAATTTAATATTTTTTATTTATATATTTGTATATATTTTAATATTTTTTGGTTCCAACCGAATCAAACCAAACCAATTTTAATTGGTTCGGATATTGTTATTCACTTTTTAACGTTTATATATATATATATATATATATATATATATATATATATATATATATATATATTAAATATTTTTAGCCAGGAAAGGTAGCAAAGCTACCTTGTTCTTCGAAAAAGTTTAGGATCGTTAGACTCAAACCAATAATTCGATGAATTTGAAAATCCGAACCAACCAAATAAATTGGTTCGTTTTTTTCCTTTTTTATGCATGGCTCAGAATTGAACCAAACTCAATGGTCATTAATTCGGTTATTTTGGAACCGAACCAATTACTATATTTTAATATTCAATATGTATATCACTTTATCAATTAACAACTTTTCTTGTTCTGTTCCTGTAACAGCAGAAGAAGTTGTCAACCGGTAGATTATTTGGAATTATTTAATTTTTTTTAAATATATATTCTTTATAATATATATTTTTTAAAATTTATTTTTTTCCGAATTAGTTTTTTCTAATTTACATTTTTTAAATGATTTTTTAAAAATATTTTTGTTTCCTATTAATTTTATTTTTCTAATTTTTTTCCAAATTATTATTTTCCTATTTTTCTTTAAATAATTTTAATAAATTTTTTTATAAATTTTTTAAATATATTTTTTCCTAATTTTTGTTTTTTTTTTTTAAATATATATTTTTTCTAATTAATTATTATTTTTTTATAATTAATTTTATTTGTCTAATTTTCTAAAATCTATTTTTTCCAAATTTTTAAAATAATTTTTTTTCATAAATATTTTTCTATTTATTTTCTGTTTATTTTTTTAACTTACTTTTTCATTTTAAAATATTTTTTATAATTATTTTTTTTACGTTTTCCTTAAGTTTTTTAAAAAATATCCTAATAATTTTTTTTGCTAATAATTTTTTTTTGAATTTATTTGTATAAACTAACAATGTAAAGTATTTTTTTACACTGTCAACCAATAATAAATTGACAAACAGTAAAATCAGAATTGTCGTGTTCTTGATGTTTTAAGTTTTATATACTTATATTTTAATGTATATATAATTTAATAGTTTAAAATTTAAAATTTTATAAATTATATATATATATATATATATTAATATTTTTCAGTTCGAATCGAATCAAACAAAACCAATTTTAATTGGTTCAAATATTGTTATTGACTTTTTAAAGTTTATAATTTTTTTGTTTTTAAATAATTTTAACTAGGAAAGGTAGCAAAGCTACAGTATTCTTCGAAAAAGTTTAGAATTGTAAGACTCGAACCAAAAATTCGATGAATTTGAAAATCTGAAACAACCAATTAAATTGGTGCTTTTTTTTCTTTTTTGTGCACGACTCTGAATTGAACCAAATCCAATGGTCATTAATTCGGTTATTTTGGAACCGAACCAATTACAATGTTTTAATATTTATATATTTTTTAATATTCAATATGTATATCACTTTATCAATCAATAACTTTTGTTCTACTATTTTTGTAACAGTAGAATGTGTTTTCAACCGGTGGATTATTTTGGAATATTTAAATTTATTAATTAATTTTTTAAACATATATTCTTTATAATATTTTTAAAAAAAAAATTTCCCAAATGAGCTTTTTTCTAATTTACATTTTTTAAATGATTTTATAAAATATTTTTGTTTTCTAATTAATTTTATTTTTCTATTTTTTTTGAATATTTTTTCTAATTATTATTTTGCTATTTTTAAAAATATTTTTATATAATTTTTTTATAATTTTTTTAAATATATTTTTTCCTAATTTTTGGTTACTTTTTAAATATATATTTTTTCTAATTAATTTACATTTTTTTAATTAATTTTATTATTCTAATTTTTTTAAATCTATTTTTTCGTAATTATTTTTTTCCTGATTTTTTTTAAAATATTGTTTTCGTGATTTTTTTCTAATTATTTTTCTTTTAGTTGTTTTTAAATTTACTATTTCCTTTTAATATATTTTTTTCATAATTAATTTTTTAAATTGTTATTATTTTTTTTTTTAAGTTTTCATTAAGTTTTTTAAAAAAATTCCTAATAATTTTTTTCTTGCTAATACTTTCTTTTTTGAAATTATCTGTATAAACTGACAGTGTAAAGTTTTTTTACACTGTCAACCAATAATAAATTGGCAAACAGTAAAAGTAGAGTTGTCGTGTTCTTGATGTTTTAATTTTTGTATACTTATATTTTAATTTATATATAATTTAATAGTTTAAAATTTAATATTTTATAGATTTTTTATTTATATATATATTAATATTTTCCGGTTCGAATCGAATCAAACTAAACCAATTTTAATTGGTTCGGATATTATTATAGACTTTTTCAAGTTTATAATTTTTTTTTGTTTTTAAATATTTTTAGCCAGGAAAGGTAGTAAAGCTACAGTGTTCTTCGAAAAAGTTTAGGATCGTAAGACTCGAACCAATAATTCGATGAATTTGAAAATCCGAAACAACCAATTAAAATGGTTCATTTTTTTCTTTTTTGTGCACGATTCCGAATTGAACCAAACCCAATGGTCATTAATTCGGTTATTTTGGAACCGAACCAATTACAATATTTTGATATTTATATATATTTTAATATTCAATATATATATCACTTTATCAATTAACAACTTTTCTTCTACTGTTCCTGTAACTATAGAAGAGTTGTCAACTCGGGGATTATTTTGGATTATTTGAATTTATTTATTTATTTTTTAAACATATATTATTTATAATATATTTTTTTAAAATATTCATTTTTTACGGCTCCGAATTGAACCAAACCCAATGGTCTTAAATTCGGTTATTTTTGAATCGAACCAATTACTATATTTTAATATTTATATATTTTAGTATTCAATATGTATACCACTTTATCGATTAACAACTTTTCTTCTACCGTTCCTGTAACAGTCGAATGAGTTGTCAACCGGTGGGTTATTTTGGATTATTTAAATTTATTTATTTATTTTTTAAATAAATATTCTTTATAATATTTTTTAAAAAAATTTATTTTTTTCCCGAATTAGTTTTTTCTAGTTTACTTTTTTTAAAATGTTTTTTTTTTGTAATTGATTTTTTTAAAAAAAAATTGTTTTCTGATTAATTTTATTTTTCTAATTTTTTTGAATATTTTTTTCTAATTATTATTTTCCTATTTTTTAAATATTTTTTATATACTTTTCTAATTTTTTTATTGTGTTTTCGAATTTTTTTTCCCTAATTTACTTTTTTATTTTTTTAATATCTGTATTGACATAAATAGAGGCAGATTTTTTCATAATTTATATTTTTTTCTATATCATTGCCTTTGTTTTTTTCTATTTTAAATAATAAATCTATATCTATACTAATTAATAAGGGGAAATACTGATTTTAGTGTAGCACAATGGTGCAAACCACATTTCAAGTGATCAATTTTTTTAATTTTTTTTCTTTCTAAAATTTATATATTTTTTTGTTTTAAAATATTTCCAAACTGGTAAAGGTACAATGTTTTGGAAGTCAAACACAACAATCTCTGAATTGATATAAATAGAGGTAGAGCTATATATTTATATTTTCTAATCTATTTTTTCTACATCCTTGCCTTTGTTTTTCTATTTTAAATAATAAATCTATATCTATACTAATTAATAAGGGGAATTGATGATTTTCTAATAAAGTGACACGTGTCAGCACCACATGATTTAAAAGGATTAGTTAATCATTAGTAATAATCAAAGAGGAACACTTAACACATAGTGTTCCATTACGTATTGTAATATCATTTTAAAATAAAAATAATATTCAATTCTTTACACTCAAATTATAGATAAAATCGTTTCAAGGTTTTTGCTGATAACTTCTGTCTATAAATAAAAAGCCTTGGAGATGAATGAGTACCACCATTATGGATGAGAAGGAAATACTAAAAGCAATGTGTGAAATAAGTCAAGAAAATGTTTGACATAATGGACTTAATTTGGGATAAAGGAAAAAAAAAGTTTCGTACATATAAAGACACAATTCAAGTTATTAATGATAACAATACTATCAATAATAATAGTAATTGATGACCCGTGCATCGCACGGGTGCAAAAATACTAGTAAAAGATAAAAAACACGTAACCTATTTAAAAATAACAAGAGAAAAAAAAAATCAAAACTAAGGCGAGTTCTACCGTGCACAACCTTGATAGGTGGTGTACGGTGCACAAGTTTATACAGTCGTTGAATTTCGCAGGTGTACAGATTTTAATCTAAATCCTCTACACCAAATCATTTCAACATTTTAAAAAAAACCCTAAATCCCCACACCCGATACTACAGCAGCGAGCTCCCTCACCACCACATATCGCCGCCTCCGATGACCCTCCACCGTCGCCGTCGTATCTGTAATCTTTGGAAGCCTCATAAACATGGAGTTAATAACCGGTGAATAATTTGTGAATGTACCCAACCACCTCTCTCTCCTCTTCACCCCCTTCCATCAACCCTCACCCTCAACCACCACCCCCACCTCTCAAGCTTCTATCATTGGTAGGAGGATCTCCACCATCCCCTATCTCCCTTCCACCACCATCAGCAAGGCTCGAACAAGCAACCACCGGACGTCATCGGGCCTAGATCTGAGGGAACAGATACCAAACCACCCTGAACGCATGTCCTAGCAACCCTTCCTCTGTCCAACTACAGTGATTCACCGCCCATTGCCGCTCCACTGCGACGTCATCGGGCCTAGATCTGAGGGAACTGGAAGGCCTAGAGGGAGAAGAGTGACAATCTGATGGAATTATCGCCTAGATCAAAGGGAACGAGGCTGCGAGTGTACTCGGGGATGGTGAACTTGTGATGACGGCTTGGACTGTAACAGCCCAACTTTTATCGCTTTCTTATATCAGTTGATATATTTAAATGTGGATATATTTATCCGAAACCTAGAAAATGATTTTGGCTAAAACAAAATCATTTCTGAATTCTATCTAATAGAACGAAGTTCCAATTAAATTTTTGGGTTGAAACTCAGACGAAAACCGGTATGTGTTTTCCCTGCCAGTAAGAATTTATTGATCAAAGAACCTAATTTTAACTCGTGAAAATTGGTCACATCATAACTTTTAATCTATGTTTACACTTAATATATATTATTATAGTGTAAAACCCATTATTTTGCTAATCTAACAAAACAAAGTATTAAAAAAAGATAATAAAACCCCCTTTTAAAACCCCAAACCCGACGTCAGTATCCCACCCCCTCTCACTCTCAAATTTCCATTTTCTATCTTCTCAAAACTTAGCAACTAAGTTTTTTTTTTCTCATAAAGCTCCTTCCATCATCGTCATTAACTTCAATCTTAATAAGGTAATCTCATAACCTTTCTCTTATTTTCTTTATTTCTTTGATCATACCCATTTTTAGATTTTTGAGCTTGAAAACCCATTTTCTATATTTCATGATCTTGAGTTTTGTTGCTTCAAAATTATTAAGCAAAACCCATTCCATGATCTTATTGCCTTGCTAATGTTGTTGTTGATGATTGAAACAAACATGAAAACCCAAAACCCTTACCTCCATTAAAGGGCCGAAACCGAGTTTGGGAGAAGAGGAGGGATTTTGTTGTTTTTTTCAATTCTAACACTTGTTTTAAGCTCCCTAGGACCTATATAATCAAGCTCTAAGAGTTTAAGTTAAACCAAAATTCCTAGTCAATTTTTCTAGTTAGAGTCGAAAATCACTCCTATGAGAACTAGAAGGAATTTTTCAAAAATTGACATGTATGATGATGATTTGTGAAGGAAACGTGGTATAATTGTATTGCCTGGACTCGTTGGAGGAAGCTGAGAACTATACGATTCACTTCAAGTCAAGAAAACTAAGTTTTTGAGGTAAAGGGGGTCAACCCGAGGAGTTCCTAGTAGTTATATATTTAATATTATGAACTTTCTATGATGTTTCATAAATATGTTGATTAACTGTGAAACACACACACACACACACACACACATACATACAGATATATATATATATATATATATATATATATATATATATATTTCATGATGCCGAGTTATTAGAATTTCTAATATTTGATGAATATATATGTGGTTGCCTGTATTGTTGAATTGTGAGACTGGTTGAAGCGTGACATGTGTCATGGCTATATATATGAGAAACTACTTTTATAAAAGAAATATATAAGGATACGGAAGAATGGAAATATGATTTTTAGCTTTCTTTGGAAAGTAGAAAGGAAGCAGAAAAGGACTAGATTTTCGTGCTGAGGTTTCAGACTGGATTCTGATTACGGTGAAGCCGGACTAGCCTTCCTCCTGCTAAGGACCTAGAGTTCCGAGACGTCGGACTAGAGTCTGCTGATAAAAGATTTTGAAAAATCTTTAATGAGAATTTAAAAAACTCATTTGATATTAAAGTTTGATTAATATATGAAAAGATGATCTGGCAGACGTGCTGTTGTTATCGAGTTACAGTTTTCACATAGGGTGGATTGATAAATTTGATAGTTATGGACCAAAGGCACATCCTTGGGCTTTTGGGTCTTTAGGGACATTCGGGCTCGAACTTCACGTAATGCTTGGGGCTTTGCAACCTCTTGTCGTGGAAATCGGCTACCCTACACGAGTGTACTCAATAGAGGACTATCAAATATTACATAGGTGATACACGAAATCCTAGAACAATTGGGGAAATGACCCAGTGGAGAGGCCACCCAACGCGAAACAATTATGTTATAGGAAATATCGCGGCCTATCATACTCGAGGAAGGGAAGTTAGGATCTCCGAAGATTTTATTAGAAATTGGATATTGAAGTGTTAATCGAAAACATTGAGAATAAAGTCTTAAATCTGAACAATCTTATGATATGTATATTATTATATTTATATGAGTTTTTACTTTGATATTTTTGATGATGTTTATGATGTTAAATATATGACTACTACGTTTAAACTCATATTATTGGTACCTCACCTTTTTATTTTATTTTTATCTTTTGTGGAAACCTTATATTGTATGTTTAGATGGATCCCCTGCACCACATGATACCATCGTACTTCCTGGCCCATACGTTTGAGTTTCGTGATGAGGCCGACGCGTGGGTCATTCACCCCAGGGCCCGCAACGCGTCGTATACGGGGCCACTACAAACAACGAAGGGGATAGAGGAGGGAGTCACCTCGATCACTCAGCAGGTGAAAATCGTGGAGATTCCGTTACCTCCCATCTGGGCACTTCTTCAACACCTGGTAGAGTCTGGAAATACCTACCATCAATCGACCCCACAGCCAGCCGTTCCTGTAGAAGGACTAGAGTCACCGCCACCTGCTCCCATCGTCATTTATGGGGGAGAAGAGGAGGATGATGATATGCTGGTTGCTGAGGCACTTCCTGAGGCGAATCTCATCGAGGAGGAGCCGGAGGCCGATGCTGAGGAAGGATTTTCACCGGATCCGTCAAACTCTGGGGATGATCATGGAGGTCTCCCCAATGGTCATATCTAGAGGGTCGCAGAGTGTTGACAGCTTAGTTCTTTTGGGTAGTACTAACTCCACGGGGTTCTGTATATCTGGCTGATGAGAGCCAAGTTTTTGTTTAGTGACTTTCTCTGATGAACCCTAATTTTTGTATATCATCTATATGTGTGACTTATGTCTAAATATTTTCTAACCTACTACAGAACTCTGACATGATGACTCTCGATTATACGGGTATGGATAGAAATGATGCATAGTTATGCATGTATGTATATATGTGTGTGTGTGTGTGTGTGTGTGTGTGTGTGTGTGTGTGTGTGTGTGTGTGTTATGGCTCGGAGAGCTTTTCTTTCACATGTAAATATAAGTATATTGGGAGGTGTTTTTATCTGGGATGTTGAGATTACAAAGGATACTCTGTCAAATTTTTTTTATGACTAAGGTTTTAAGTAATTTTCAAAAGTAACCAGAAATAGGTAACGTTTCTTTTTCGAGTTAAGTTGTAATATAAAGGGAAAACCATGTAATGCCGAGGAAGGTGTTACATGGACGGTTGGACCTGTGATGGAAGATCTACACTGGTGACAAGGGCGGCAGATACGGCGAAGCAGTGGAGGAGGGGTTTGACTTTGATGGAGAGGTTGTAGCCTGGGAGAAGAAATCAGGTGTAAAAAAAGTATTTTGAGATCTCATGAGCCTTTACAATCCAAAGGCTTGGATTAAAAATAGAACTTGTGATTTTAATTCGAAATCTGTCAGAACTCATGAATTAGTTATGTCAATTCATAAATTTTCAGTTATTCATTTCTCTATTTGTGAGAAGTTGTACTCACACTTCTAAATGATCCTCGATGTATTAGACATTTGAGTGAATTGGTTTAACGGAATCCATTGGTCTGAATACTTTCACACTTTGTTGAGAGAAATGGTTATGACTATTTCTTGAGTTATAACACAAATAATTTCGTGATAGCATAAGTTTCTTGGTGAAACTTAGTTTCGTCACTTCTATTTTTGGTAGAGGTGAAAGTCATCATTTTGTAAATTCTTTGTATTAAGAATAAGAATTAATCCTCTTTGGATTAGACATTATTCACCCCTTGATTCTTTGAATCCGTTGGAAGATTCTTGTGGAAGAATGAACTTTATTAGATTCATGTTTGTAAATGTGTATTGATCATGCTTTTTTACACCCACGAACCTGAAGGAAGGATTTTTTTTCCATACTGGATGTTCCTGTATCCTTCAATTAGTTAAATTCTTTTCTATGCTTATGTGAAAGTGAAATCAAGAAAAAATTCTTTTCTTGAGAAATTCTTTTATGATCACTAAGATCATGTCTTATTGCGGTTCGAAAGTACTTGTTGTCATTGATCATCTTAGTTCTACGTATTCTCCAAATGTCGTCGATGTGTGACCTATCTCATTAGTCATGAATTGGATATCTCCACATCAAGATGTCAGAGTTAGTCTAGTACAGTGAAAAAGATTGATAGTTTAACAATTGAGACATTCCTTGTTAAGATATTGGCATCGCCATGAATCTTTGTTATGAGTTTTCTGAAGACCTACATGAGTCTTGTTTGAATTCAAGTGATCGTGGATCGACTGGTGAAGTCTACACCCTTCTTACGAGTAAAGCTATGCAGTGTTAGTGAACCGAATAATGTATCAGAGGATTGTTCAGACTTTATGGAGTATCTTCAAGTGTTGTTTCAGATGAAAAACAGAAGTTTATCAATGTGTGTCGGTTAAGTTTGCTTTAAAAGTGGAGGACTAAGTTGAGGCTAAGTCCAACTAATCATCCTCAGCGGGATGGATAAGTAAGGAGATGACCTATCCTTAGCGGGTTAGTTGGGAGATAGTGTGGTACTTAATTTTTGTCATCTCTATGGTAGGACGAACCGGAGTTGATAGGAGTTTCGTTAACGTATAGATGTGAATGGTATTATGAGAACCCTTAAGTTCAACATCATTGAGTGAGATGATTACGGTGGATCTTATCATGATCGAGGCAGATATATCATTAAAGGAATTTAGAGTAGTGATCAATGTTTATGGTTAATGTTGACTTAGTGAGTCCGAGGATTAACGGAAAAATATATATGGTAGTTTTCCTTAAGCTGGACGGAAATAGTAAAGAGGAGTTCTTGAGTGAAACTAAGTTGTTACAAAAGTTTAAGAATTATGATTTTGGATAATTCAAACTGAAGTGATTCCTTTTGGTTGTAGTTGCATGAAGGAATGTAATCGTATACTTTAAGATTGAAATGAATTGATGAGCCTCTGTTTGACTGGTTTTATAACTGGTAAAGACCTTGGCTTTGTCCTTATTTTATATCATTTTCACCCAAATTAGACTTGATTGTCATTAAGTAGCATTTTGAGTCTATAAAGTATTTTTAGGTTAATTTAGTTGATTTATAGTTAAATAAAACACTTATGTTATTTTCTGTTTTTCAGGTTAATAAAATAAAATAAAATAAATCTGGAGCCACTCGCCCCGCGAAGGATATCTCGCCCCGCGAGTCACCCAAGCCTGAAAAGTCAGAGACGATCACGGTTTACCCGTGTTGAAGATCACGGCTGTGGCAGTTTTGAAGTTGAATCGTTCGCCTCGCGAGCATCCATTCGCATCGCGAGCCTTGGAAGACCAGAAGCCATCACGGTTTGCGCATGTTGAAGGTCACGGGCGTTACAGTTTGGAATCTGAAGAGTTTCGCCTCGCGAATGATATGCTCGCCTCGCGAGAAGATCAAAAGTCGCAGACTGTTCACAATTTTCGCGTCGCGAAAGAGGCTTCGCCTCGCGAATTCTCTGATTCCAGAAACGTGTATATAAGTAGTCTTAGGCAGAACTGAGAGAAAAGAAGCCAGAGTTAGCCAGTTTTGGCTAGTCTTTGGTAGACAGTAGTAGTAGTTTGCAGTAGTTTATTTCTTTACTTTTGTGTTAATTTCTGTAATGGAGAACTAGTCTCCTAGATTAATCTACTGGGATTGGTTCCATTATTACACTTGAGGTTCTGTATTTCCTGTTTTAATTGCTTTTCTCTTTTCAATACTATATTATGCATTTCTGTTTGTTTAATTCAGGAGTGTGTAGTGTATTGTTGATTCATTTCAGTGATGCTATGTTCCTATACTTAATCGCGTTTGTTTAATTCGCGTGTGTTCATTCATGTTCGTTTAGTTCATGAGGGCTTAACCCCGTTTGTTTAATTCGGGAATAGGAACATGTATCCGTAGTAGCGATTTCGTTTGTTAATTGTTGCTACAACTGAAAGGGGATTAGAATCTGCTTAGGGCTTGGATTTATTTGAACCAATGATAGTGGGAAACCAAGAACAGTAGGTTAATCGTCTTTAGTTTATTTGCTATTCTCTTTAACTGCTTTGTTTTCATTGTTTTCTTTATTTTATTTCAATTACCCAAACAAACCCCCCAAAAACTAACTTTTGATTTTCTGTTAATAATAACAACAACTAAAGAGTCCTTGAGAGACGATATCCGAGTTGTCGCTCTATACTACATTATTTTAATAATCGCTCGTTCTTTTTGGCGCGTGGCGACAGCGCGGTCAAAAATTGGCGCCGTTGCCGGGGACTCTGGTTTGTTGTTATTAGCAGAAAATAAAATTAAAAAAAAAATCTCTTTGCTAATTAGTTTTGTCTGCATTGTCTGGTTGTGAATTTTAGCACCCCCCATGGATAGTTATATGCGAAATTACATGCCTAATGCTTACTATGAGCAACCATCATGCATATATTTTCCTGATTTTCTTGGTTTATCACACTGGTTGCCAAGGTTTAGTGGTTTTGCAGGTGAGAATCCGCAGGAGCATCTGAGGGAATTCCAGATTGCTTGTTCTATAATGCTGAGACCTGCAGGAATAACAGAAGATCACATCAAGATGGAAGCTTTCCAGTTTTCACTTGAAGGTGCTGCAAGGGATTGGTTGTATAGTCTTGATGAGCATTCCATCTCAAGCTGGTTTGATTTGAAGGAAGCCTTCCTGTTTAGATACTATCCTAGCCAAGTGACCACCTCTGCACCTTCCGAACCTTCACAGAGCACCTTGGATGAGATTGCTTGTATGCTACAACAAATGGTTGAGAACACTCAACGGATGATGGAAGAGAACAATCAACGGTGGGTACAACAAAATCTTGAATTTCAACAGAGGATGGAGGCTGAATACCAGAGGAGCCAAGATGAATCTCAGAAGTTGTCCGCTCTAATTGATCAAGTTGTCGCCAACTCGGCTGCAATGCTAACTCCACAGCCCCTTGAAGAACATACAGAATCACAAGTTATTCCTGAAAATACTTCTGATAATGATAATTGTGATAATGTTTCTGTTGATGATGAACTGTGTGTTGAATCCCCTGATTCTAATTCATATGCTGATTGTTATTGTGATGGCACTGCTGCTTTGTGTATACACTGTTATGCAGCTTTATTCTGTTCAGGAAATGTAGAAAATGAGCATTAGGAGGATCAGGAGAACATTTGCTCCACCGTGCTTGGGGATAAAGAAGAATCTTTGGTCTTAGATGCATGTGTTGAGAGTAATGGGGTGGATGAATTAATTGCTGAATTTCCAGACATTCAGAATTTTTCTGATTCATTTTATTGTGATATATGTACTGACTCTACTAACTCTAACCTTTGTGTGGTGTGTGCTGAAATTTCTGCATGTATAGCAGGGGATGAATTTGTTCGTGCAGTGAATGAAGAAAGTGCAGAAAATGAAGCAAAGACCAAGAACCCCAGCTAACTGTTTGCCACCTCCCCCTGTGGAACCAAAAGCTCTGGATTTTGCACCCTTGGATTTTGCACCATGGCCGGTCCAAGAGGTTGAGCCCCACTTCTATTGGGGAGACTTTGTAGATAAAGAGGTCATCTGTGACCCGAAGGGGAGTGAGAAGTCCGCCGCACTCGGCGAAGTCATCATAATTGTCAAGTGCTCACCCCCACATCAAGGCTGCGAGTTAGGGAAGCATGGAATGAACTCCCACTCTTTGTCCATCACGTGGGCCTTATGCTACAAGCAATGGGATCCTGGTGGAACCGCCCTTAATGAGTTTTCTTAACCCTTTCTTCTTTTTAATTTTATTTTCCTTGCTTTATTTCTGTTTTGTTTTGAATAAAGCTCCTGAATAATTTGAGAAGCTCAGGAGTTGTGTCGAGTCTTTTGTTGGCAAGTTTATTGGATTTTATTAATTTTTGCATAGATTGATTGCATGATAGTGTTGACTGTTTACCCCTAGGATTTGAAATTTTTTTTGAAAAATGATCCCCATATGATTGGAAACTGAACTTTGAGATTTTGTTATGATGGCATGATTTATGATAAGTTTGGGGTGATAGGAAGCACACACTAGGGATAGAATCTCTTTCAAACAATTTGCAAAAATGTCCAGGTGAGGTTTTGAGCCTCCAACATGTTTTTGACTGTGTGAAAATCACTTTTTAAGTTGTACTTTCTCAAATTTGCTTGAATCTCTTTTTGGTTTGCATGATTATGTGTTTGCTTCAAATGATTTAGGCATTTTCTTTGTAAATAGCTACTTAGCCAAAAAAATAACCAAATCCTAATGCATGTTCCTTAGTTAGCCCCATTGAGCCTATTAGCCTGTTAATTCTTGATAACCTAATGTTATAAGCCCAAAAATCTGGAAAACCATGTTAACCCGATCTTAGGATTAGGAGAGCATGTAATCTTAGAATGGGTGCAAGAAATTAAGTTTGGGGTGGCTACCAGGTGCAATGTGCTGTTTGGGATTGGAAAAAAAAAAGAGAACAAGAAAAAGAAAAAAAAAAGTGTAAAAATTTTAAGAAGAAAAAAAAAAGAAAAAAAAAAATAATAAAAAGTGCAAAAATGCCAAAAAGAAATAAAAAGGTTGTAGTCACCCAAGGCAAAATGAAAAATGAGAAAAGGAACTTGAGTGAATTTAAAAGTGTAAAAAATGTTTCATGCTCTCTTAGTTCCTAGGGTCTTCAGCCTAGTTCCTTTGTATATCCTACCCTTAGCCAGGCCCCATTACAACCCATAAAAGACCTTCTGATGTTGCTTGCATGTTTTCTGTGGGAATCATTTTGAGATGAAAATCAAATTTATGGGAAGTGCTCTTAAAAGTGAAATTGAATGAATTGTTGATAGCTTGACACAAACTGAGCGATTGAGTGAACACAAATTTCCCTTGTGAGGAAGGCAGTTGTTTGAACTTGGTGATCTCCCTCTTGTGTGTAACTTAGATCCCCTGCTTAGATTTCTGATTGTTTGAATGATGAAATTCTCAATTGTTTAGAATAAATGATTGTGGGGATTACTTTGTTTGAAAGGGGGGAACATTGAAAGAAAAATTGTTTTGTTAAATTGCTTGAAATCTGTGTAAAGTTGATTGAATCCTTAAGCTTGCCATGTCTTGCCAGGTCTTTAGTCTTTTTAAGTTTTTGAGTTGTAGTTTGCTTGGGGACAAGTAAAGTTTAAGTTTGGGGTATTTTGATGAGCCTCTGTTTGACTGGTTTTATAACTGGTAAAGACCTTGGCTTTGTGCTTATTTTATATCATTTTCACCCAAATTAGACTTGATTGTCCTTAAGTAGCATTTTGAGTCTATAAAGTATTTTTAGGTTAATTTAGTTGATTTATAGTTAAATAAAACACTTATGTTATTTTCTGTTTTTCAGGTTAATAAAATAAAATAAAATAAATCTGGAGCCACTCGCCCCGCGAAGGATATCTCGCCCCGCGAGTCACCCAAGCCTGAAAAGTCAGAGACGATCACGATTTACCCGTGTTGAAGATCACGGCTGTGGCAGTTTTGAAGTTGAATCGTTCGCCTCGCGAGCATCTATTCGCCTCGCGAGCCTTGGAAGACCAGAAGCCATCACGGTTTGCGCATGTTGAAGGTCACGGGCGTTACAGTTTGGAATCTGAAGAGTTTCGCCTCGCGAATGATATGCTCGCCTCGCGAGAAGATCAAAAGTCGCAGACTGTTCACAATTTCTGCGTCGCGAAAGAGGCTTCGCCTCGCGAATTCTCTGATTCCAGAAACGTGTATATAAGTAGTCTTAGGCAGAACTGAGAGAAAAAAAGCCAGAGTTAGCCAGTTTTGGCTAGTCTTTGGTAGACAGTAGTAGTAGTTTGCAGTAGTTTATTTCTTTACTTTTGTGTTAATTTCTGTAATGGAGAACTAGTCTCCTAGATTAATCTACTGTGATTGGTTTTAATTACACTTGAGGTTCTGTATTTCCTGTTTTAATTGCTTTTATCTTTTCAATACTATATTATGCATTTCTGTTTGTTTAATTCAGGAGTGTGTAGTGTATTGTTGATTCATTTCAGTGATGCTATGTTCCTATACTTAATCGCGTTTGTTTAATTCGCGTGTGTTCATTCATGTTCGTTTAGTTCATGAGGGCTTAACCCCGTTTGTTTAATTCGGGAATAGGAACATGTATCCGTAGTAGCGATTTCGTTTGTTAATTGTTGCTACAACTGAAAGGGGATTAGAATCTGCTTAGGGCTTGGATTTATTTGAACCAATGATAGTGGGAAACCAAGAACAGTAGGTTAATCGTCTTTAGTTTATTTGCTATTCTCTTTAACTGCTTTGTTTTCATTGTTTTCTTTATTTTATTTCAATTACCCAAACAAACCCCCCAAAAACTAACTTTTGATTTTCTGTTAATAATAACAACAACTAAAGAGTCCTTGAGAGACGATATCCGAGTTGTCGCTCTATACTACATTATTTTAATAATCGCTCGTTCTTTTTGGCGCGTGACGACAGCGCGGTCATGAATGACCATAATATAATTTGGAGTGGTGGAATATGTCCAAAGGAAACTAAGACTACAATTGTGTGCTTTGGGTTGAAAGTTGATATATGTGATAAAGTTAGTGTTGAACTTGATGTTCGTCGCGAGGATAAGGTGTTGGAGAAGTTTTGCTAGCAGACAAATTTTGAGGCAAGAAGTGATTAAGTTTTGATTATGTCTTTCGAGTGTGATAAGCTATGGCGAAATGTTTATAATCTTTGAGGTCTTATTTTGGTAAAAATGTGGTTGATGATCCATAGTGGAAACTAGATATTTTAAATCCAAGATTGCCATTGGGGAGTGTCCACCTGGATTTCTTGGCTTTGCTTTGGTGCAGCTTTTAGGGGTAATGGCCTTAGAGAAACTCTATTTTTATAATCTCTTTTCTCAGCTGCAAATACATAAGATAAGGGCAGATATGATACAAGGACTTCCTTGCATAAGTGATAGAGCTGTGTCTTTAGATGGAGGAATTGTTAGGAGTTGTGTATTTTCTTTGGGCAATAGGGTAGATGTGCATGAGAAATTTCTTAAACCAGGGATACTAACGGGGCTTGAGAACCAAAATGAAAATGAGAGGCAAATGAAGGATATGAAATCGAAGTAGGTAAAAGATTCGAGAGGAATTAAGAAGAGAAGGAATTATGTTGGATGTGGTAAGATTCAATTTCAATAAGATTGAATTTCTTAGGTTTTTGGCGCAAAGTATATCATGTGCGACTCAGGAATGTTATGACGTTTTGATTGGAGACTTGAAAAGTGTGAATTTGATATGACTAGAAGAGTAGACTAAGCCCAAATGGACTAAGATTATGATTGTATTTCTTGAGTAGAAGGTTAATTGATGTTATGGTAAAGTTAGTGTTGGGTTTGATGTTAGCTGTGAAAGTTAGATATTGGAGAAAGTTTCCTAATGGATCTATATTGAGAAGTGAAGAGATTAAGCGTTGATTTTGTTCTCTAAAGTGTAATAGACTAAGGTGAAATATCAAAGGTAGTGGGGATAATGCGGTAGTGAAAAGTCTCGAGGATAAATAGAATGGCATAAGAATCGATCCTGTTATAAAGTTATAGATGAAAGGAATGAAGCGACGGGAAATACAAAGTAAGATTTTAGGGATCAAAGTGTGATTACAAAATCCTGTTTAGTTTTGAGCTACGAAATTTCGAGGACGAAATTTTTTTAAGAGGGGTAGTAATGTAACACCCTAGTTTTTACACATATGATTAATTATTTTATTTGGATGTTTATGTTTATTTTGTTATGTGGTTTAGTTTGAGTAATTAAATTACTCTCTTCAAATTATTTTACTGGGTGCGTTAGCACTGACTTATTTCAGTGAATGCATGCTTGCTAGACAATAATTTACATTATTGTCACTAGTATTACCAGCACAGAAAAATATTTTAAATAATATGATTAAGAGAAAAGCATTTTCATATTTTCATTCTATTTAATTTTAGAGTTGAAAATAAACTGGTTTGACATTAATTGGAGATTAAATTTTGAACCGAGTATTTTCTTAGTTGATCAGTTCAACTATTAATCTTTACTCTAATTTGAATTTCGAAATCATCCGTTTATCAATCTTTATTTTTAGATTCCAAAAAGTAAAAACATGTTTATTTTAAGCCTAATATTTATCACTCATTTTGTACCTATCACTAAACAATTAGTTTAAAAACTTAACTTTCTCTTTTCTCTCTCTCACTCACTCGACGCCTCCCCCTCACTCTCTCTTTTCTTCTCTGCTTCTTCTTCTTTCTTTCTTTCTTTCTTTCTTTCTTCTTCTTTCTCTTTTCTTCTTCCTCCCACCTCAACTTCATCTTCCTCCTTCCTCTTACCATAGCAGCGCCGCCCACACCACCAGGACGCTCGCCGGCCGCCGCTCAACGTAGGGAGGAAAAGATGCGATGGTGCCACCGCCTGCTCGTGTTGCTGCCGCGCGATCATCGCTCCACCACGGTAAGCACCGAGCGCCTCCGCCTCCATGGTGGTTTTCACTATGTGAGTTGTTTTGAGCTCTCTTCTTCCTTTCTATGAAGCTTAGCTTCACTTTATGGATCTGGGTTGTTGTAGGGAAGTGTTCCACCGCCACTGCCACTTCGCCGGAGTTGCGTGACGCTGTCGCCGCACCCATGGCTGGTCACTGCGTCCTCTGCCTTCAAGCTTGGGTGAGTCAAAACCCTCTCATCTCTTCTAGATTCAAAACCCCCAAATCTGATTTTGAAACCCTAACCCTAACCCTTTGATTTCAGATTTTAATCTTGAAATTTAAGGTTGTTTTATGAAATTGGGACTGTGAATTTGTGTTTCCTTAAACCAATTTCATTATTCTTTAATTAAAATGAGTTTTCCCTAAATTGTATTTAGGAGCCCTAAACCCCCAATTTGATTTTATTTGAATTTGGTTATGTTTTTGTGAAATTAATTATGATTTAGTGCAATTAGGACTCTTAATTGATGATTCCAAAGTTCTCTTTCATGATCCTTTAATCAAAACAAAGTTTCCTAAAAGGGTATTGTGAAGCGTAAGCTCCAAACATGATTTTCTTTGAAAATAACCTTGTTTGGTAATAAGATTAAGAGTTTAGAACAAATTAGAATGTGTGTTTGATCATGTGTAATTGATTTCTTGATTTCTGGTTGTTGCGCGTTGTTGGATTTCCTCTCTGAGATGTTTGACACGGCTATGCTTGCTTGATGGAGTAGATAGTTACACTCTTGGAGCTAACGTGAGCATTAAGACGAGGATCCTTTACTTGTTTTCGAAAGGTAAGGGGGGACACCTGAGGGATTTATTTGATGACTATATGTTATCCTGTGTGTTTGTAATTATTGGTCTGTTAGTGTTTATTTAGGTTGTTTAATGTTGTGTTAATTGTATCTGTGTGGTTTAATCGTGTTTAATTGGTTATCTGTAATTATATTATGCAATTGTGATGCATGATCTGCCTGGGAAATATCTGTGATATAAATGTTGGTTGATGTGTGAGAAGCCTGACAGTGGTCAGTGCCCAATTAAAGTAATGGGATAAAAGCTTTAAGAAGCTTCGCAAATTATATTCAATGTTTTAACGATAAAATATTGATATATAATATTAATGGAAAATATTATTTTGGAAAAATAATGAGTTTTGAGAAATATTATTATTTTTGATGATTTATTAGTGTAAAAGTAATTTATGAGTCACAATGAGAGCGAAATCGTGAAAATGTTTCTGTACTGCTAATTTTTATGTAAGAAAGTTATTTTGCAAAGTTATTTTATGAAATTAATTGTTGAAAAGAAGTTAATGATGATTTTAGAAAATTGTTTCAGTGGAAAAAGCTAAGTTTTGGCTTAAAAGCTTTAAAAAGTGATAATTGATGGTAGATTTGGAAAAGTGTAGAAGGTAAGTGTTTTGAAACGGCAGTAAATATTTTAAGGAAAGTTAAAACCTCAAGTGACTCACCTTTGTGAAAACTAAGTTTTATTATTTAAGGATTTTATTAATGAATTTCCAATTTGGAAAAGAATTTCTGAAAATTAAAAGTTAATTCAACAGTGTTGAAAGTGGTGTGGAACTTAGTAACCGAGACGTCGGGGTACTAAGGTTCTGTGTTGTGATGGACTCGGGTCATTTGGAATTTGAGGGCCTATACCGTATACGTAAGGTATACCGTGTTGAAACACTGAAGATGTTTTCTAGTGCCACGAACCTAAGACTGGTGCACCGGTCGAGAGGTGTCGTGATTGAGCACTCGGACTGTGAGGTCCTGTGTTGTGATAAAAGTTTTATGGACTGTGAGGTCCTGTGTTGTGATGAAAGTTTTAAAGGTGTTTCAAAACTATGTGAGTCGTAAGCCATTTTGAGCTTCGGCAAAGAAAGATTGAACACAAAGAAAAGATCAAAACAAAAGTGTTTTACATGCATTTGGCAGACGTGCCTGCGGTTTGTGGTTTAATGCATCAATTACCGGCGGCGAAAGGTAATTACGACGTGCATTTTCTCATGTGCCTAGTGAGGAAATGGAGACCCCATCTTAATTGCTATTGGTGCCTTGATTGTGGACATTAGCAATGTGTTTGGCAGTGTGCCTAGAGTAGCCACACCTTGTGTGCCATGTGTAGAAGGGAAGAGGTTGCGCACCTAGTGGCAGTGTGCCAAGATTAGCCACACTTTGTGTGCCTATTGGCAGTGTGCCAAGTTAGCCAGTGTGGCTATGGAGTCTGATCAACTCATTATATGTTGGGATATCTCATGAGATTAGGACGAAAATTAGATGATGAATATGAAATGTCATGCATAATTTTCAAATCGATGATGTTTGGGGTGTTGAACCCACTGATAAACTATTTGTTTATAAATGTTGATATTCGGTAAATGTTGATGTGTTTATGTGATGGCTAGTATGTAGTTATTGAGTAAAATCCATATATTGGAGTCTCACCCTTACAGATATTTCAGGTTTCTTCTAGTTCGCTATTGTACCTTGGGTACTTTAGTACCGATGGTGCAGAGGAGTCTTCCTAAGTCACTCAGAGACTTAGATTTGGTGGTTTGATGAAGTACTTGATCGTAGAGTGATCATGTGAGTTTTCCTCAGGAATAACTTTTAGAACGACCAGCTTAGGGTTGAGACTTAGATTATTTTTGATAGTATGTATGAGTATGGCTCAGAGAGCCTTTATTTTAAAATGGAATGTTTATGGCTCGGAGAGCATATCTTTTGAATGAAAATCTAAGTTGTTTCTTTTGGTCATGTATAGCTAATTGATATAACTATCTTTAGCATATTATTGCTTGGTTGTATTTGGTATAACTGGAATTCTGGAAAATGTAATTATTTTAGCAGGTGTTATTTTACCTGGGATGTCCGAATTACAGAGGAGACTCTGTCGAAATTTTCATAAAAATACTAGCTTTTATTCAAGTACATTCTTTAAATGAAATAGGCTTGCCAGGCTATTATAGTAAGTTTGTGTGCCGATCAAGGCTTAGGTGTGGAGTCGTGACAAATTTTTTATACCCAATTTCAGACACTTATGTACTTATATAAATTATTTTCCGAAAGCACCATCAAATTATCCTTTTAATTTTATTTTCGCACGTGTTATGTAGTAATGCCCAGGGGGGGGGGTGTTACATGGAAGAGGTTTTTGTTATCAATTAGTTATGGACATAATTAACCATGATAGGTTCTAGTACCATGACACCATTTAAATATAAAGGTTGATGATGGATTTTTTTTTATTTTTTTTATAAACAAAGAGAATGTATTTAAATTGAGCACAAAGGATACTCAATCCAAATATAATAGGAGAAAGAATAGAGCCAAAAAAGTGGGAAAAACCACAAGTGTAAAAACTACCCAGTTGAGTAAGTAACAAAGCCATAACAGACTAAACGAATTAGTTTAATTCCTAACTAAAAACCATAGCTATTTAATCCAGCATCCACCTGCAAAAAACAAAGACGAAGGATTCAACAGAAAAGCCACAATACATAAGCCATATCAACAAAGAGTAGCAGCTTGGTTCAAATTCATGCATAATAGACACCAATACCAGCATCCACTTAAAAGCGATCAAAGTGCAGCCAGCAAAACACACGTTTCAGTAACAAGAGATAAGTACAAGAGTAAAAAAAAGGTAAAAACTTAATTAAAAATACTAAAAATAAAATGTTTCATTATTATACTATATCATTCCACACAAGCATTTAATTTGCAAATACTTCTTCCAACCAAAATATTGCAAAACATGTCAATAAGTGTAAATAGGGTTGATAACGTGGCGGGGTGGGGGCAGGTTTTCCCTTTTCTCAACCCCATCCTGCTCTCCTTCAGGGTTTGAAAATATATCCTCATCCCCACCCCCAGCGGGGGTCGAGTTTCCCCACGGGTCCTTGTCCCCATCAACGAGTAACCAAATTTAAAAATTATTTTACTTTAATTGTAATTAAAAATTCAAAAATTGTATTTCCAAAAAATAAATAAATAAAACCTTCGCACTAATAAAACAATCAACCAGAAACTGCAACTTGGTTTTATTTCAGCTATAAATTAAAAAGAAACTAATGTTTTAGAAACACTTTGTCATTCTTCAAATAATACCGATAGCATCAAAACACCATAATAAATCACAATCAAATGTTCTGTAATTTTTTTTTAAAAAAGTACCATTTTATACGGAAATAGAATGGAACCTTTCAATCAAAACAAATCCAATACCCTACATAGATATATGAGGATACTATTATAATTACGTAAACAACATGGCGGGTTCGGGGTCTAGGCGGGTCGGGTATATGTATCCTCATAGTCAGCCCCACCAATCAAAGCGGGTTTTCCCCATCAAAGTCAGGGCGAACGGGTGGGTACCTGCAGGTTCGGATATCATTGCTATGCCTAAGTGTAAATCAGCACAAGCAAGAGAAGTGTATAGCCCCTTTTGAATTTAATTTAATATGATCTTCCATTTGGGCGGTTCTTTAGGTAGACGTGGGTATAGGTCTTGCCAACCGTGGATCAGTTCGTGTAATACACAGCTTACACGGGTTAGAAAAAGAGGAGTTTCTTTTTACACCACAAAAATCTCCAATACACCACAATTTTTTTTTTAAAAACATTTCATTCTTACTAAAATATCCACATCCTTTCAATAATACATCTAGGATACATACCGAAAATACACTTCCGGTAGCTTCCTTTACAATATAACAAGATATCACCACAGCGACAGAACCAAAATGCATATCTCTCGCGCTTATGAAGCATCACATACCAGTTTCAATGGGTGTTTTCCATCTCCTTTGCCTGCCTCTCAAGAGTCCCAAGTAAAATGATCAGATCGGATCTGTTCTTTGATTCTTTTATTTTTTTTAAATCAAACCAGGCTGAACCGAATTGCAAATATAATATGTTTTTCCACTTTTTTACATCGTTGTTTTTTATTTGTTCTTTTTTCCTAATAATGCTTGTAGTTTGATGTGATGCAATTTCCTACCATTTTTATTGTTCCAAACAAAAAATTGATACTTTTTAGCTCATAACGTTTTATTTTTCAGTATATATATTATTGTTATTTAAACTTATTTTTTATTGTGTTGGTAATAGCCAAATCATCTAATACAAACCGCTTTTAATCAGATTGAGTTGGTTCGAATGTAATATAGTAATCAATTCAATCCAAAGTTACAAACCGAACCACGACTTTTTTAAAATTTTTGGATAAGATGACTTTTCCTTCAAATCTGATCTGCGAATATTCCTGGTTGTAAATTAACTTCCACTTGCCACTAACTTTTATTTAAATTCACTAAAAATATACTATCTTGCATCATGTAAAATCGAGTTATTAAATGTTTTGGGGACACTTGGCCAACAAGCAGATTTTTCGTAAAAGGAAGCCTTTGTATAATTTGCATTAGAGTTATAATATAAATCCATTATCATGAATACTAACTCATTATAACCATATTTCTCAAATGAAGACAAACACCTTATTAAAATAAGAAATTTTTATTGAAAATCCCCACAATTATTTTTATTGCTAATGCGCTCATAATCATTAGCATTTTAAAGAGAAACAGGTACAATAGAAACCATTATCAAAATGACAAGGATGAAAGAGTAACTCCTATTGGGGATTTTACGGAGGAAAAAGTAGAATTTAAATTCCACTTGTTTTCCGTTTCTTTGCAGAGTTCACTTGAAACTTGTCAAGTAGCACATCTTGGGCATTTTGGGACGGTTTTGGGTACCATCACATACATGCGGCAACGAGTACATCCCATTAGAATTAATGATGGCAGCTCATCTTTTGAAGTATCACCAACGTTCTCATCAGAGTTCAATAGGGAAGGGAGGTATCCTCCTTCAGATTGTGATGTTACCGATATCCATGCACTTGAGCTTGGAGGTGATAGCTTCAGATTTAAATCAACACCCAAAGAAATTTTGTGTTCATTCATCATTGTCCCCATCATGCTTTTCCTTTTCTTATCATTCGATGTTGGCTCAGCCTTAGAATAAACAACCAAATTAATACATAAAAATAAAGTAAAACAACTTTTAAATAATTTAAAAAATACTTGTTATGAACAAAATCCCATATACTAAATTAAAAGATACTATACTTGGTAGTGTGGGATACATAAAAAAAATAAAAAATTGCATTCAATATATATCAAAGTATCAAAGAAATAACACAAAATGAGATACACATAAATAATATATTATATTATACACACATAGATATGTAGTATGGGATGATTAATAAAAAAGAATGTACCTCAAAGATAATTTCATGTCCATCAAAAAAATAATATTGATCACGCAGTTCAATTTGTGCTTGTCGGTTGATGTCGTTAGACTTGTAAAATTGTTTCTGAAGAAAATCAAAGCTAATGTTGTGCTGATAAACACTACCATTAGCATCATTCCTCAAGATATAACCTAAATCTCCTTCTTGGATAGGAATACCTTCGACCCGATGTACTTTGTCTTCCATAGTTGTAAACTTAACTTGGTTATGGTTAAAAGTTTATGTGAAGGCATGTGTGTATATATATATATACTAATTAGATGTGGTTTTGGAGCCCACTGATTTCAACAACGAGCGTTCAGGTTTACCACCAAACCCCGAATTCAAATTAGCAGTTACAAATTTTTAAAATTTTCTATTTATTATAAAATATGATAAAAAAATTCACAAAATTTAAAATTATTAGAGTAACGGTTTGCTTAACGTACTCACATGCCTAATATGGAAATATAATAAATTTTGAAAATCTAAAAAAATTAGTTTCAAGAAAAACGTAAATTGAAAGAAAATATAGTCATATAAAACTGAAAAAGGTAAATATTTTCTTTCAATTAACTAGTTTCACATTTTTTTCTTGAAGCTATTTTTTTTAGATTTATAAAGTTTATTATATTTCTATAATAAGAATATTAGTACGTTAAGCAAACCGTTAGTCTAATAATTTTAAGTTTTGTGAACTTTTTTACAATATTTTTTAATAAATAGAAAATTTCTAAAATTGGTAACTGTTACTTTGAATTTGAGCGTTTTTTGAGTTGTGAGGCCTATCCTGACCTTGGTAAGCTCTCGAGACTCAACTCACTTATATTTTTATTTACAAAAAAAGAGAGTATAAATATACAATAATAAAAAAATTTAATTCAGAGGATAAAAAAAACCAATTCCATGTAAAATGTGAAGCTGGTTATATAGAAGAAAATAGTCATATAAAATGTATGAGGTAAAGAGTATATATGGGAGTTGAGTTAAAATATTGAAATAATTTTGCTTAGAAGGATGTGAAGCCTAACTGGATTCTCATACAGGGAAGGATTTTAGTAACCATTATAATCATGAAAACTGGTGCAAACCAGTGGAAGTCCAGTATGTGAATTAAATATAGGAGTTTATATTACTTGACTAATGAAATAAATAAAAGTAAGTGACCTGTGTGATTAAAAAAACCATCCTTAACAATTAAATTTGATTGGTCTTAAATGAGTCCGGAGAAAGGTTTAAAGTCCAGAGTTCAAATTAAAGTTAATCAAAGATTTTTGTTACATTTCCCTTAATTTTTAAATTTTTTTCCTAATAATTTTTTTTTGCTAATAATTTTTTTTTGAATTTATTTGTATACACTAACAGTGTAAAGTTTTTTTACACTGTCAACCAATCATAAATTAGCAAACAGTAAAAGTAGAGTTGTCATGTTCTTGATGTTTTAATTTTTATATACTCATATTTTAATGTATATATAATTTAATATTTTTTATTTATATTTATTTTAATATTTTTCGATTCCAACCGAATCAAACCAAACCAATTTTAATTGGTTCGAATATTGTTATTCACTTTTTAAAGTTTATATATATATATATATATATATATATATATATATATATTTAGCCAGGAAAGGTAGCAAAGCTATCCTGTTCTTCGAAAAAGTTTAGGGTCGTTAAACTCAAACCAATAATTCGATGAATTTGAAAATCCGAACCAACCAAATAAATTGGTTCGTTTTTTTCCTTTTTTATGCACGGCTCAGAATTGAACCAAACTCAATGGTTATTAATTCGGTTATTTTGGAACCGAACCAATTACCATATTTTGATATTCAATATGTATATCACTTTATCAATTAACAACTTTTCTTGTTCTGTTCCTGTAACAGCAAAAGGAGTTGTCAACCGGTAGATTATTTTGAATTATTTAAATTTTTTTTAAACATATATTCTTTATAATATATTTTTTTTAAAATTTATTTTTCCAGAATTAGTTTTTTTCTAATTTACTTTTTTTAAAATGACTTTTTGGAATATTTTTGTTTTCTAATTAATTTTATTTTTCTAATTTTTTTGAATATTTTTTTCTAATTATTATTTTCCTGTTTTTCTTTAAATATTTTGTATATACTTTTTTTTTATAATTTTTTCAAATATATTTTTTCCTAATTTTTGGTTCTTTTTTTAAATATATATTTTTTCTAATTAATTTTTATTTTTTTGTAATTAATTTTACTTTTCTAATTTTCTAAAAACTATTTTTTCATAAATGTTTTTTTCCAAATTTTTTTAAATATTTTTTTCATAATTTTTTTTCTAAATATTTTTGGTTTAATTTTTTTTAACTTACTTTTTCCTTTGAAAATAATTTTTTTTATAATTAAATTTTTTTATTTTTTATTTTTTTTTACGTTTTCCTTAAGTTTTTTAAAAAATATCCCTAATAATTTTTTTTGCTAATACTTTTTTTTTGAATTTATTTGTATAAACAGACAATGTAAAGTTTTTTTACACTGTCAACCAATAATAAATTGACAAACAGTAAAAGTAGAATTGTCGTGTTCCTGATGTTTTAATTTTTATATACCTTTATTTTAATGTATATATAATTTAATAGTTTAAAATTTAATATTTTATAGATTATATATATATATATTAATATTTTTCAGTTCGAATCGAATCAAACAAAACCAATTTTAATTGGTTCAGATATTGTTATTGACTTTTTAAAGTTTATAATTTATTTTTTGTTTTTAAATAATTTTAATCAGGAAAGGTAGCAAATATACAGTGTACTATGAAAAACTTTTGAATCGTAAGAGTCGAACCAATAATTCGATGAATTTGAAAATCTGAAACAACCAATTAAATTGGTGCTTTTTTTTCTTTTTGTGCACGACTCCGAATTGAACCAAACCCAATGGTCATTAATTCGGTTATTTTGGAACCGAACCAATTACATTATTTAAATATTTATATATTTTTTTAATATTCAATATGTATATCACTTTATCAATTAATAACTTTTCTTCTACTGTTTATGTAACAGTAGAAGAAGTTGTCAACCGGTGGATTATTTTGGAATATTTAAATTTATTAATTTATTTTTTAAACATATATTCTTTATAATATTTTTTCTAAATTTTTTTTTCCGAATGAGTTTTTTTTCTAATTTAAATTTTTATAAATGATTTTATAAAATATTTTTGTTTTCTAATTAATTTTATTTTTCTAATTTTTTATGAATATTTTTTCTAATTATTATTTTCCTATTTTTTAAAATATTTTTATTTAATTTTTTAAATATATTTTTTCCTAATTTTTTGTTATTTTTTTAAATATATATTTTTCTAATTAATTTACATTTTTAATAGTTAATTTTAGTATTCTAATTTTTTTAAATCTATTTTTCCTAATTATTTGTTTCCTAATTTTTTTTAAAATATTTTTTTCATTATTTTTTTTTCTAATTATTTTTCTTTTAATTGTTTTTTAATTTACTTTTTCCTTTTAAAATATTTTTTTCATAGTTAATTTTTTAAATTTTTATTATTTTAAAAAAATTTCTAAGTTTTCCTTAAGTTTTTAAAAAAATTTCCTAATAAATTTTTTCTTGCTAATACTTTATTTTTTGAATTTATCTGTATAAACTAACAATGTAAAATTTTTTTACACTGTCAACTAATAATAAATTGACAAACAGTAAAAGTAGAGTTGTCGTGTTCTTGATCTTTTAATTTTTGTATACTTACATTTTAATCTATACATAATTTAATAGTTTAAAATTTAATATTTTATAGATTTGTTATATATATATATATATATTAATATTTTTTTGTTCGAATCGAATCAAACTAAACCAATTTTAATTGGTTCGGATATTGTTATTGATTTTTTCAAGTTTATAATTTTTTTTTGTTTTTAAATATTTTTAGCCAGGAAAGGTAGCAAAGCTACAGTGTTCTTCGAAAAAAGTTTAGGATCGTAAGACTCGACCCAATAATTCGATGAATTTGAAAATTCGAAACAACTAATTAAATTGGTTCATTTTTTTCTTTTTTGTGCACGATTACGAATTGAACCAAACCCAATGGTCATTAATTCTATTATTTTGGAACCTAACCAATTACAATATTTTGATATTTATATATATTTTAATATTCAATATGTATATTACTTTATCAATTAACAACTTTTCTTCTACTGTTCCTGTAACTATAGAAGGAGTTGTCAACTCGGGGATTATTTTGGATTATTTGAATTTATTTATTTATTTTTTAAACATATATTATTTATAATATTTTTTAAATATTCATTTTTTTACGGCTCCGAATTGAACCAAACCCAATGGTCTTAAATTCGGTTATTTTTCAACCAAACCAATTACTATATTTTCATATTTATATATTTTAGTATTCAATATGTATATCACTTATCAATTAACAACTTTTCTTCTACCATTCCTGTAACAGTAGAATGAGTTGTCAACTGGTGGGTTATTTTGGATTATTTAAATTTATTTATTTATTTTTTAAACATATATTCTTTATAATATTTTTTTAAAAAAATATTTTTTTCCCGAATTAGTTTTTTTCTAGTTTACTTTTTTTAAAATGTTTATTTTTGTAATTGATTTTTTTAAAAAAAAAATTGTTTTCTGATTAATTTTATTTTTTTAATTTTTTTGAATATTTTTTTCTAATTATTATTTCCCTATTTTTAAAATATTTTTTATATAATTTTCTAATTTTTTTATTTTGTTTTCGAATTTTTTTTCCTAATTTACTTTTTTATTTTTCTAATAACTGTATTGACATAAATAGAGGCAGAATTATTCATAATTTGTATTTTTTTTCTATATCATTGCCTTTGTTTTTTTCTATTTTAAATAATAAATCTATATCTATACTAATTAATAAGGGGAAATACTGATTTTAGTGTGGCACAATGGTGCAAGCCACATTTCAAGTGATGAAATTTTTTTATGATTTTTTTTTCTTTCTAATTTTTTTTTTGTTTTAAAATATTGCCAAACCGACAAAGGTACAATGTTTTGGGAGTCAAACACAACAATCTCTGAATTGATATAAATAGAGGTAGAGCTATTTATATTTACTAATCTATTTTTTCTACATCCTTGCCTTTGTTTTTCTATTTTAAATAATAAATCTATATCTATACTAATTAATAAGGGGAATTGATGATTTTCTAATAAAGTGACACGTGTCAGCACCACATGATTTAAGAGGATTAGTTGATCATTAGTAATAATCAAAGAACAACACTTAACACATAGTGTTACATTACGTATTGTAATATCATTTTAAAATAAAAATAATATTCAATTCTTTACACTCAAATTATAGATAAAATCGTTTCAAGGTTTTTGCTGATAACTTCTGTATATAAATAAAAAGCCTTGGAGATGAATGAGTACCACCGTTATGGATGAGAAGGAAATATTGAAAGCAATGTGTGAAATAAGTCAAGAAAATGTTTGACATAATGGAATTAATTTGGGATAAAGGAAAAAAAAAGTTTCGTACATATAGAGACACAATTCAAGTTATTAATGATAACAATACTATCAAAAATAATAGTAATTGATGACCCGTGCATCGTATGGGTGCAAAAATACTAGTAAAAGATAAAAAACACGTAACCTATTTAAAAATAACAAGAGAAAAAAAATCAAAACTAAGGCGAGTTCTACCGTGCACAACCTTGATAGGTGGTGTACGGTGCACAAGTTTACACAGTCGTTGAATTTCGCAGGTGTACAGATTTTAATCTAAATCCTCTACACCAAATCATTTCAACATTTAAAAAAAGAAAAGAAAAATACCCTAAATCCCCACACCCGATACTACAGCAGCGAGCTCCCTCACCACCACATGTCGCCGCCTTCGATGATCCTCCCCCTTCGTCGTCGTATCTGTAATCTTTGGAAGCCTCGGAGACATGGAGTTAATAACCGGTGAAGAATTTGTGAATGTACCCAACCACCTCTCTCTCCTCTTCACCCCCTTCCTCCAACCCTCACCCTCAACCACCACCCCCACCTCTCAAGCTTCTATCATTGGCCGGAGGATCTCCACCATCCTCTATCTCCCTTCCACCATCATCAGCAAGGCTCGAACTAGAAACCACCGGACGTAATCGAGACTAGATTTGAGGGAACAGATACCAAACCACCCTGAACGCATGTCCCAGCAACCCTTCCTCTGTCCAACTACAGCGATTCACCGCCCATTGCTGCTCCACTGCGACGTCATCGGGCCTAGATCTGAGGGAACTGGAAAGCCTAGAGGGAGAAGAGTGACGATCTGATGGAATTATCGCCTAGATCTAAGGGAACAAGGCTGCGATTGTACTCGGGGATAGTGGACTTGTGATCACGGCTTGGACTGTAATAGCCCAATTTTTATCGCTTTCTTATATCAGTTGATATATTTAAATGTGGATATATTTATCTGAAACCTAGAAAATGATTTTGGCTAAAACAAAATCATTTCTAAATTCTATCTAATAGAACGAAGTTCTAGTTAAATTTTTGGTTTGAAACTCAGACGAAAACCGGTATGTGTTTTCCCTGCCAGTAAGAATTTATTGATCAGAGAACCTAATTTTAACTCGTGACTCGAAAAATCAATGACTTTTACTCTGATCTTAAGTGATAGGAGTTATTTTGGAATTTTTTCGAAGTAATTGATGAAAGCACACGGAGGAAATTTCAGACGGGTAATTAGCAGAACGAGATGTAGTGCAGAAATAATGGGGAGCAGAGATAATAAAAGTGATTAATGAGACTCATGAAAATTGGTCACATCATAACTTTTAATCTATGTTTACACTTAATATATATTATTATAGTGTAAAACCCATTATTTTGCTAATCTAACCAAACAAAGTATTAAAAAAAGATAATAAAACCCCCTTTTAAAACCCCAAACCCGGCGTCAGTATCCCACCCCCTCTCACTCTCAAATTTCCATTTTCTATCTTCTCAAAACTTAGCAACTAAGTTTTTTTTTCATCAAGCTCCTTCCATCATCGTCATTAACTTCAAGCTTAATAAGGTAATCTCATAACCTTTCTCTTATTTTCTTTATTTCTTTGATCATACCCATTTTTAGATTTTTGAGCTTGAAAACCCATTTTCTATATTTCATGATCTTGAGTTTTGTTGCTTCAAAATTATTAAGCTAAACCCATTCCATGATCTTATTGCCTTGCTAATGTTGTTGTTGATGATTGAAACAAACATGAAATACCAAAACCCTTACCTCCATGAAAGGGCCGAAACTGAGTTTGGGAGAAGAGGAGGGATTTTGTTGTTTTTTTTCAATTCTAACACTTGTTTTAAGATCCCTAGGACCTATATAATCAAGCTCTAAGAGTTTAAGTTAAACCAAAATTCCTAGTCAATTTTTCTAGTTAGAGCCGAAAATCACTCCTACGTGAACTAGAAGGAATTTTTCAAAAATTGACATGTATGATGATGATCTGTGATGTAAACGTGGTATAATTGTATTGCCTGGACTCGTTGGAGGAAGCTGTGGACTATACGATTCACTTCAAGTCAAGAAAACTAAGTTTGAGGTAAAGGGGGTCAATCTGAGGAGTTCCTAGTAGTTATATATTTAATATTATGAACTTTCTATGATGTTTCATAAATATGTTGATTAACTATGGAACACACACACAGAGAGAGATATATATATATATATATATATATTTCATGATTCTGAGTTATTAGAATTTCTAATATTTGATGAATATATATGTGGTTGCCTGTATTGTTGAATTGTGAGACTGGTTGAAGCGTTACATGAGTCATGGCTATATATATGAGAAACTACTTTTATAAAAGAAATATATAAGGATACAGAAGAATGGAAATATGATATTTAGCTTTCTTTGGAAAGTAGAAAGGTAACAAAAAAGGACTAGATTTCCGTGCTGAGGTTTCAGATTGGATTCTGATTACGGTGAAGCCGGAATAGCCTTCCTCCTGCTAAGGATCTAGAGTTCCGAGTCATCGGACTAGAGTCTTCTGATAAAATATTTTGAAAAATCTTTAATGAGAATTTTAAAAACTCATTTGATATTAAAGTTTGATTAATATATGAAAAGATGATCTGGCAGACGTGCTGTTGTTATCGAGTTACAGTTTTCACATAGGGTGGACTGATAAATTTATTAGTTACGGACCAAAGGCATATCCTTGGGCTTTTGGGTCTTTAGGGACATTCGGGCTCGAACTTCACGTAATGCTTGGGGCTTTGCAACCTCTTGTCGTGGAAATATGCTACCCTACACGAATGTACTCAATAGAGGACTATCAGATATTACATAGGTGATATGCGAAATCCTAGAACAATTAGGGAAAGGACCCAGTGGAGAGGTCACCCAACGCGAAACAATTGTGTTATAGGAAATATCGCGGCCTATCATACTCGAGGAAGGGAAGTTAGGATCTCCGGAGATTTTATTAGAAAGTGGATATTGAAGTGTCAATCGAAAACATTAAGAATAAAGTCTTAAATCTGAACAATCTTATGATATGTATATTATTATATTTATATGAGTTTTTACTTTGATATTTTTGCTGATGTTTATGATGTTAAATATATGACTACTACGTTTAAACTCATATTATTGGTACCTCACCTTTATATTTTTTTTTATCTTTTGTGGAAACCTTATATTGTATGTTTAGATGGATCCCCTGCACCACATGATACCATCGGACTTCCTGGCCCATACGTTTGAGTTTCGTGATGAGGCCGACACGTGGGTCATTCACCCCAGGGCCCGCAGCGCGTCGTATACGGGGCCACTTCAAACAACGAAGGGGACAGAGGAGGGAGTTACCTCCCATCCGAGCACTGCTTCAACACCTGGTAGAGTCTGGAAATACCTACCATCAGTCACCCCCACAGCCAGCCGTTCCTGTAGAAGGACCAGAGTCGCCGCCACCTGCTTCCATCGTCATTTATGGCGGAGAAGAGGAGGATGATGATATGCTGGTTGCCGAGGCACTTCCTGAGGCGGATCTCATCGAGGAGGAGCCGGGGGAGCCGGAGGCCGATGCTGAGGGAGGATTTTCATCGGATCCGTCAGACTCTGGGGATGATCATGGAGGTCTCCCCAATGGTCATATCTAGAGGGTCGCAGGGTGTTGACAGCTTAGTTCTTTTGGGTAGTACTAACTCCACGGGGTTCTATATATCTGGCTGATGAGAGCCAAGTTTTTTTTTAGTGACTTTCTCTGATGAACCCTAATTTTTGTATATCATCTATATGTGTGACTTATGTCTGTATATATTTTCTAACCTACTGCATAACTCTGACATGATGACTCCTGATTTTATGGGTCTGGATAGAAATGATGCATAGTTATGCATGTGTGTGTGTGTGTGTGTGTGTGTGTGTGTGTGTGTGTTATGGCTCGGAGAGATTTTCTTTCACATATAAATATAAGTATACTGGCAGGTGTTTTTGTCTGGGATGTTGAAATTACAGAGGAGACTCTGTCAATTTTTTTTTATGACTAAGGTTTTAAGTAATTTTCAAAAGTATCCAGAAATAGGTAACGTTTCTTTTTCACGTTAAGTTGTAATATAAATGGAAAACCATGTAATGCCGAGGAAGGTGTTACATGGACGGTTGGACCTGTGATGGAAGATCTACACTGGTGGCAGTGGCCGCAGGGGCGGTAGAGACGGCGAAGCAGTGGAGGAGGGGTTCGACTTTGATGGAGAGGTTGTAGCCTGGGAGAGGAAATCAGGTGTAAAAAAAGTATTTTGAGATCTCATAAGCCTTTACAATCCAAAGGCTTGGATTAAAAATAGAAGTTGTGCACCGTGCACCACCTATCAATGTTGTGCAGGGTAGAAGTCGCCTCAAAACTAAATCCTAACTAAGTTGATAGGTTGGTATTATAGACGTTACTACAGAAAGGCCAAGTTTGGATGACTTTTGTAACTTGGTCAAGCTTGAAGACAGTGGGCTCAACCCATCTAAATAACCTTTGTGAGACAACTTGTTAACTATGCTGTCTTTCAAACCTGCACCAATGGAAGTAATCAAGATTAGCCAAATCGAAACGCATCTTCAGTTTTGTATGTGTAATAGAAGTAGCAATTCATTGCACGTGGAGTGCTAGCAACACACTTTCTTACACAAAGACGAAGGATTCAACAGAAAAGCCACAATACAGAAGTCATATCAACAAAGAGTAGCAGCTTGGTTCAAATTCATGCATAATAGACACCAATACCAGCATCCACTTAAAAGCGATCAAAGTGCAGCCAGCAAAACACACGTTTCAGTAACAAGAGATAAGTACAAGAGTAAAAAAAAGGTAAAAACTTAATTAAAAATACCAAAAATAAAAACAAAATTATGGTTAATCTTAAAATAAAATGTTTCATTATTATACTATATCATTCCACACAAGCATTTAATTTGCAAATACTTCTTCCAACCAAAATATTGCAAAACATGTCAATAAGTGTAAATAGGGTTGATAACGTGGCGGGGTGGGGGCAGGTTTTCCCTTTTCTCAACCCCATCCTGCTCTCCTTCAGGTTTGAAAATATATCCTCATCCCCACCCCCAGTGGGGGTCGAGTTTCCCCACGGGTCCTCGTCCCCATCAACGAGTAACCAAATTTTAAAATATTTTACTTTAATTGTAATTAACAATTCCAAAATCGTACTTCCAAAAAATAAATAAATAAAACCTTCGCACTATTAAAACAATCAACCAGAAACTACAACTTGGATTTCTTTCAGTTTTAAATTAAAAAGAAACTAATGTTTTAGAAACACTTTATCATTCTTCAAATAATACCGATAGCATCAAAACACCATAATAAATCACAATCAAATGTTCTGTAATTTTTTTTCTTCAAAAAGTACCATTTTATACAGAAATAGAATGAAACCTTTCAATCAAAACAAATCCAATACCCTACATAGATATATGAGGATACGATTATAATTACGTAAACAACATGGCAGGTTCAGGGTCTAGGAGGGGCGGGTATTTGTATCCTCATAGTTGGCCCCAATCAAAGCGGGTTTTTCCCGTCAAAATCAGGGCGAACGGGTGGGTACCTACAGGTTCGGATATCATTGCTATGCCTAAGTGTAAATCAACACAAGCAAGAGAAGTGTATAGCTCCTTTTGAATTTAATTTAATATGATCTTCCATTTGGGCAGTTCTTTAGGTAGAGGTGGGTATAGGTCTTTCCAACCATGGACCAGTTCATGTAATTCACAGCTTACACGGGTTAGAAAATGAGGAGTTTCTTTTTAAACCACAAAAATCTCCAATACACCACAATTTTTTTAAAAAAACATTTCATTATTCCTAAAATATCCATATCCATTCAATAATACATCAAGGATACATACCGAAAATACACTTCCGGTAGCTTCCTTGACAATATAACAAGATATTACCACAGCGACAGAACCAAAATGCATCTCTCTTGCGCTTGTGAAGCATCACATACTAATTTCAATGGGTGTTTTCCATCTCCTTTGCCTGCCTTTCAGGAGTCCCAAGTAAAATAATCAGATTGGATCTGTTCTTTGATTCTTTTCTTTTTTTAAATCAATCCAGGCAGAATCGAATTGCATATATAATATGTTTTCCCACTTTTTTACATCGTTGTTTTTTATTTGTTCTTTTTCCCTAATAATGCTTGTAGTTTGATGTGATGCAATTTCCTACCATTTTTATTGTTCCAAACAAAAATTTTATCCTTTTTAGCTCATAACGTTTTATTTTTTAGTATATATATTATTGTTATTTAAACTTATTTTTTATTGTGTTGGTAATAGCCAAATCATCTAATACAAACCGCTTTTAATCAGATTGAGTTGGTTCGAATGTAATATAGTAATCAATTCAATCCAAAGTTACAAACCGAACCACGACTTTTTTAAAATTTTTGGATAAGATGACTTTTTCGTTCAAATCCGATCCGCGAATATTCCTGGTTGTAAATTAACTTCCACTTGCCACTAACTTTTATTTAAATTCACTAAAAATATACTATCTTGCATCATGTAAAATCGAGTTAATAAATGTTTTGGGGACACTTGGCCAACAAGCAGATTTTTCGTAAAAGGAAGCCTTTGTATAATTTGCATTTGAGTTATAATATAAACCCATTATCATGAATACTAACTCATTATAGCCATCTTTCTCAAATGAAGACAAACAACTTATTAAAATAAGAAATTTTTATTGAAAATCCCCACAATTATTTTTATTGCTAATGCGCTCATAATCATTAGCATTTTAAAGAGAAACAGGTACAATAGAAACCATTATCAAAATGACAATGGATAAAAGAGTAACTCCTATTGGGGATTTTACGGAGGAAAAAGTAGAATTTAAATTCCACTTGTTTTCCGTTTCTTTGCAGAGTTCACTTGAAACTTGTCAAGTAGCATACGATTCTGGCATCTTGGGCATTTTGGGATGGTTTTGGGTACCATTACATACATGCGGCAACGAGTACACCCCATTAGAATTAATGATGGCAGCTCATCTTTTGAAGTATCACCAACGTTCTCATCAGAGTTCAATAGGGAAGGGAGGTATCCTCCTTCAGATTGTGATGTTACCGATATCCATGCACTTGAACTTGGAGGTGATAGCTTCAGATTTAAATCAACACCCAAAGAAATTTTGTGTTCATTCATCATTGTCCCCATCATGCTTTTCCTTTTCTTATCATTCGATGTTGGCTCAACCTTAGAATAAACAACCAAATTAATACATAAAAATAAAGTAAAGAAACTTTTAAATAATTTAAAAAATACTTGTTATGAACAAAATCCCATATACTAAATTAAAAGATACTATACTTGGTAGTGTGGGATACATAAAAAAAATAAAAACTTGCATTCAATATATATCAAAGTATCAAAGAAATAACACAAAATGAGATACACATAAATAATATATTATATTACACACAGATATATATGTAGTATGGGATGATCAATAAAAAAGAGTGTACCTCAAAGATAATTTCATGTCCGTCAAAAAAATAATATTGATCACGCGGTTCAATTTGTGCATGTCGGTTGATGTCGTTAGACTTGTGATATTGTTTCTGAAGAAAATCAAATCTAATGTTGTGCTGATAAACACTACCATTAGCATCATTCCTCAAGATATAACCTAAATCTCCTTCTTGGATAGGAATACCTTCGACCCGATGTACTTTGCCTTCCATAGTTGTAAACTGAACTTGGTGATGGTTAAAAGTTTATGCGAAGGCGTGTGTGTGTGTGTGTGTGTGTATATATATATATATACTAATTAGAAGTGGTTTTGGAGCCCACTGATTTCAACAATGAGGGTTCAGGTTTACCACCAAACCCCGAATTCAAATTAGCAGTTACAAATTTTTAAAATTTTCTATTTATTATAAAATATGATAAAAAAATTCACAAAACATAAAATTATTAGAGTAACGGTTTGCTTAACGTACTCACACGCCTAATATGGAAATATAATAAATTTCGAAAATCTAAAAAAATTAGTTTCAAGAAAAACGTAAACTGAATGAAAATATAGTCATATAAAACTTGAAAAGGTAAATATTTTCTTTCAATTAACTAGTTTCACGTTTTTTCTTGAAGCTATTTTTTTAGATTTATAAAGTTTATTATATTTCTATAATAAGAATATTAGTACGTTAAGCAAACCGTTAGTCTAATAATTTTAAGTTTTGTGAATTTTTTTACAATATTTTATAATAAATAGAAAATTTCTAAAATTGGTAAGTGTTACTTTGAATTTGAGCATTTTTTGAGTTGTGAGGCCTGTCCTGACCTTGGTGAGCTCTCGAGACTCAACTCACTTAAATTTTTATTTACGAAAAAAGAGAGTATAAATAGACAATAATAAAAAAATTTAATTCAGAGGAAAAAAAACCAATTCCAGGTAAAATGTGAAGCTGGTTATATAGAAGAAAATAGTCATATAAAACGTATGAGGTAAAGAGTATATATGGGAGTTGAGTTAAAATATTGAACTAATTTTGCTTAGAAGGATGTGAAGCCTAGGGGTGTTCGCGGATTGGATTTGATCGGTTTTGAGCTAAAAAGTCATCCGATCCAATGATGAAAACATCGTGCGGTTTGGATTGGATCGGTTTGATTCCTTAAAAAAATCTGATCCAATCAAATGCGGTTTGGATTGGATTGGATAATTCGGTTTTTGTCATACTTTTTTTTTCGAATGTCAAGTGTCATTTCTACTTATTTAATAGTGGATAAAAGATAATCTTCGTTTTAATTTGGGATTTTGAGAAGAAACAAATTGTTGATGTTTTTTAACACGTTCTTTTGTATTAATTATCTATATCTAATTTCACTTATCATATTTTTATCCTTGAATCGGCTACAAATAAATTGTAGCTAATTATTTTTCAAATTTACATAATTGATTTCCTATTTTTCATGTTTACTCAATCAAATATATATATGCTATGCATCAAAACTTTTAGTAAATTATAACTTCAAGAAATTAATATTTATTCTAAATAGTCTCATATATTCCATTCCAACAAAAATATTAAAGAGAATGAGGGACATAAAAGGATGAAAGATAATGTTTAAGTATGAGTAATACTATAATTTCAAAAATAATAGTATATGTATATAATAGATCGGTTTGGATTGGATTGGATTTCACTAGAGGATTTGAAATCCGATCCAATCCAATAAAAAATTACGGCTTTTTCGGTTTTCGATTTGTTCGGTTTTTGCGGTTTGAATCGGTTTGGATCGGTTGATGAACACCCCTAGTGAAGCCTAACTGGATTCTCATACAGAGAAGGATTTTAGTAACCATTATAATCATGAAAACAGGTGCAAACCGGTGGAAGTCCAGTATGTGAATTAAATATAGGAGTTTATATTACTTGACTAATTAAATAAATAAAAGTAAGTGACCTGTGTGATTAAAAAAACCATCCTTATCAATTAAATTTGATTGGTCTTAAATGAGTCTGGAGAAAGGTTTAAAGTCCAGAGTTCAAATTAAAGTTAATCAAAGATTTTTTTTTACATTTTCCTTAATTTTTAAGATTTTTTCCTAATAATTTTTTTTTTGCTAATACTTTTTTTTTTGAATTTATTTGTATACACTAACATTGTAAAGTTTTTTTACACTGTCAACCAATCATAAATTGGCAAACAATAAAAGTAGAGTTGTCATGTTCTTGATGTTTTAATTTTTATATACTCATATTTTAATGTATATATAATTTAATATTTTTTATTTATATATTTATATATTTATATATATTTTAATATTTTTCAGTTCCAACTGAATCAAACCAAACCAATTTTAATTGGTTCGAATATTGTTATTCACGTTTTAAAGTTTATATATATATTTTTTAAAAATATTTTTAGCCAGGAAAGGTAGCAAAGCTACCCTGTTCTTCGAAAAAGTTTAGGGTCGTTTGACTCAAACCAATAATTTGATGAATTTGAAAATCCGAACCAACCAAATAAATTGGTTCGTTTTTTTCCTTTTTTATGCACGGCTTAGAATTAAACCAAACTCAATGGTCATTAATTCGGTTATTTTGGAACCGAACCAATTACTATATTTTAATATTTATATATATTTTAATATTCAATATGTATATCACTTTATCAATTAACAACTTTTCTTGTTCTGCTCCTGTAACAGCAGAAGGAGTTGTCAACCGGTGGATTATTTTGAATTATTTAAATTAATTTATTTATTTTTCAAACATATATTCTTTATAATATATATTTTTTTAAATTTATTTTTTCCAAAATTAGTTTTTTTTAATTTACTTTTTTTTAAATGATTTTTTAAAAATATTTATGTTTTCTAATTAATTTTATTTTTCTAATTATTATTTTCCTATTTTTCTTTAAATATTTTTTATATACTTTTTTTATGATTTTTTCCTAATTTTTCGTTATTTTTTTAAATATATATTTTTATACTTAATTTTTATTTTTTTATAATTAATTTTATTTTTCTACTTTTCTAAAATCTATTTTTTCATAAATAGTTTTTTCCAAATTTTTTTAAATATTTTTTTCATATTTTTTTTTCTAATTATTTTTGGTTTAATTTTTTTTTAACTTACTTTTTCCTTTTAAAATATTTTTTTATAATTAATTTTTTCTTATTTTTTTATGTTTTCCTTAAGTTTTTAAAAAATATCCTAATAATTTTGTTTGTTAATATTTTTTTTGAATTTATTTGTATAAACTGACAGTGTAAAGTTTTTTTACACCGTCAACCAATAATAAATTGACAAAGAGTAAAAGTAGAATTGTAGTGTTCTTGATGCTTTAATTTTTATATACTTATATTTTAATGTATATATAATTTAATAGTTTAAAATTTAATATTTTATAGATTTTATATATATATATATTAATATTTTTCAGTTCGAATCGAATCAAACAAAACCAATTTTAATTGGTTCAGATATTGTTATTGACTTTTTAAAGTTTATAATTTTTTTTGTTTTTAAATAATTTTAGCCAGGAAAGGTAGCAAAGCTACAGTGTTCTTCGAAAAAGTTTAGAATCGTAAGACTCGAACCAATAATTCGATGAATTTGAAAATCTGAAACAACCAATTAAATTGGTTTTTTTTTTCTTTTTTGTGCATGACTCCAAATTGAACCAAACCCAATGGTCATTAATTCGGTTATTTTGGAACCGAACCAATTACAATATTTTAATATTTATATATTTTTTAATATTCAATATGTGTATCACTTTATCAATTAATAACTTTTCTTCTACTGTTTCTGTAATAGTAGAAGGAGTTGTCAACCAGTGGATTATTTTGGAATATTTAAATTTATTAATTTATTATTTAAACATATAATCTTTAAAATATTTTTTCTAAAATTTATTTTTTTCCCGAATGAGTTTTTTTTTCTAATTTACATTTTTTTAAATGATTTTATAAAATATTTTTGTTTTCTAATTAATTTTATTTTTCTAATTTTTTTGAATATTTTTCTAATTATTATTTTCCTATTTTTTAAAATATTTTTATATAATTTTTTAAAATATATTTTTTCCTAATTTTTTGTTATTTTATAAATATATATTTTTTCTAATTAATTTACATTTTTTATAATTAATTTTATTATGTTAATTTTTTTAAATCTATTTTTCCTAAATTTTTTTCCTAATTTTTTAAAAATATTTTTTCATTATTTTTTTCTAAGTATTTTTCGTTTAATTCTTTTAATTTACTTTTTCCTTTTAAAATATTTTTGCATAATTAATTTTTTTAAATTATTATTATTTTATATTATTTTTAAGTTTTCCTTAGGTTTTTTAAAAAATTTCCTAATAATTTGTTTCTTGCTAATACTTTCTTTTTTGAATTTATCTGTATAAACTGACACGGTAAAGTTTTTTTACACTGTCAACCAATAATAAATTGGCAAACAGTAAAAGTAGAGTTGTCTTGTTCTTGATGTTTTAATTTTTGTATACTTATATTTTAATCTATATATAATTTAATAGTTTAAAATTTAATATTTTATAGATTTTTATTTATATATATATATATATTAATATTTTTCCGTTCGAATCGATCAAACTAAACCAATTTTAATTGGTTCGGATATTGTTATTGACTTTTTCAAGTTTATAATTTTTAAAAAAAATATTTTTATCCAGGAAAGGTAGCAAAGCTACAGTGATCTTCGAAAAAATTTAGGATTGTAAGACTCGAACCAATAATTCGATGAATTTGAAAATTTGAAACAACCAATTAAATTGGTTATTTTTTTTCCTTTTTGTGCACGATTCCGAATTGAACCAAACCCAATGGTCATTAATTTGGTTATTTTTGAACCGAACCAAATACAATATTTTGATATTTATATATATTTTAATATTCAATATGTATATCACTTTATCAATTAACAACTTTTTTTCTATTGTTCCTGTAACTATAGAAGGAGTTGTCAACTCGGGGATTATTTTGGATTATTTGAATTTATTTATTTAATTTTTAAACATATATTATTTATAATAATTTTTTAAATATTCAATTTTTATGACTCCGAATTGGACCAAATCCAATGGTCTTAAATTCGGTTATTTTTTAACCGAACAAATTACTATATTTTAATATTTATATATTTTAGTATTCAATATGTATATCACTTTATCAATTAACAACTTTTCTTCTACCGTTCCTGTAACAGTAGAATGAGTTGTCAACTGGTGGGTTATTTTGGATTATTTAAAATTTTTTTTAAACATATATTCTTTTTAATATTTTAAAAAAAATATTTTTTCCCGAATTAGTTTTTTCTAGTTTACTTTTTTTAAAATGTTTGTTTTTGTAATTGATTTTTTTTAAAAAAATTGTTTTCTGATTAATTTTATTTTTCTAATTTTTTTGAATATTTTTTTCTAATTATTATTTTCCTATTTTTTAAATATTTTTTATTTACTTTATATTTTTTTATTTTGTTTTCAAATTTTTTCCCCTAATTTACTTTTTTATTTTTCTAATATCTGTATTGACATAAATAGAGGCAGAATTATTCATAATTTGTATTTTTTTTCTATATCATTGCCTTTGTTTTTTTCTATTTTAAATAATAAATCTACATCTATACTAATTAATAATGGGAAATACTGATTTTAGTGTAGCACAATGGTGCAAGCCACATTTCAAGTGATGAAATTATTTTATTATTATTATTTTCTTTCTAAAATTTATATATTTTTTTGTTTTAAAATATTTCCAGACCGGTAAAGGTACAATGTTTTGGGAGTCAAACACAACAATCTCTAAATTGATATAAATAGAGGTAGAGCTGTTTATATTTTCTAATCTATTTTTTCTACATCCTTGCCTTTGTTTTTCTATTTTAAATAACAAATATATATCTATACTAATTAATAAGGGGAATTGATGATTTTCTAATAAAGTGACACGTGTCAGCACCACATGATTTAAGAGGATTAGTTGATCATTAGTAATAATCAAAGAGGAACACTTAACACATAGTGTTACATTACGTATTGTAATATCATTTTAAAATAAAAATAATATTCAATTCTTTACACTCAAATTATAGATAAAATCGTTTCAAGGTTTTTGTTAATAACTTCTGTCTATAAATAAAAAGCCTTGGAGATGAATGAGTACCACCATTATGGATGAGAAGGAAATATTGAAAGCAATGTGTGAAATAAGTCAAGAAAATGTTTGACATAATGGACTTAATTGGGGACAAAGGAAAAAAAAAGTTTCGTACATATAGACACAAATCAAGTTATTAATGATAACAATACTGTCAATAATAATAGTAATTGATGACCCGTGCATCGCACGGGTGCAAAAATACTAGTAAAAGATAAAAAACACGTAACCTATTTAAAAATAACAAGAGGAAAAAAAAAATCAAAACTAAGGCGAGTTCTACCGTGCACAACCTTGATAGGTGGTGTACGGTGTAACGTCCCTGGCTGCTCTATGGATTGACCACTGTCCCCACAGACCAACACGGGTCTTTTCAACGTGCTTTGTCCTCACTCACACGCTTCCTGGGAAAACTTCCCAGGAGGTCAGCCATCCCAGAATTGCTCCAAGTCAAGCACGCTTAACTGTGGAGTTCTTAGGTGATGGGCTCCCGAAAAGAAGATGCATATTGTTTGTATAGGTAGTACCAATCAATTCATATAAGCCATCCTCAACTGTATAGTCCCATACCTACACAGTCTCAGGATCCCTCTCATTCGGGTGTATAATCGGTTCATTCATGTGTCCCTCCGTCTAGAAGCTTTCCAGGAGCCGCTCCTTGTCCATGCCTTCTTGCATCGACGATCACTCCCCGCCCTCATCGGCACCCGGGTGTTACATGCCCACCAGCTTCCGCTTGGTTCGTCCCCGAACCACACCGTACTGGGAGAGGTGCTGCTCTAATACCATTTGTAACGTCCCTGGCTGCTCTATGGATTGACGACTGTCCCCACAGACCAACACGGGTCTTTTCAGCGTGCTTTGTCCTCACTCACACGCTTCCTGGGAAAACTTCCCAGGAGGTCACCTATCCCAGAATTGCTCCAAGTCAAGCACGCTTAACTGTGGAGTTCTTAAGTGATGGGCTCCCGAAAAGAAGATGCATCTTGTTTGTATAGGTAGTACCAATCAATTCATATAAGCCATCTTCAACCGTATAATCCCATACCTACACAGTCTCAGGATCCCACTCATTCGGGTGTGTAATCGGTTCATTCATATGTCCCTCCGCCTAGAAAACTGCCAGGAGCCGCTCCTTGTCCGTGACTTCTTGCACCGGCGATCACTCCCCACCCTCGTCTGCACCTGGGTGTTACATACGGTGCACAAGTTTATACAGTCGTTGAATTTCGCAGGTGTACAGATTTTAATCTAAATCCTCTACACCAAATCATTTCAACATTAAAAAAAAAAAGAAAAATACCCTAAATCCCCACACCCAATACTACAACGGCGAGCTCCCTCACCACCACATGTCGCCGCCTCCGATGACCCTTCGTCGTCGCCATCGTATCTGTAATCTTTGGAAGCCTCAGAGACATGGAGTTAATAACCGGTGAAGAATTTGTGAATGTACCCAACCACCTCTCTCTCCTCTTCACCCCTTTCCTCCAACCCTCACCCTCAACCACCACCCTCACCTCTCAAGCTTCTATCATTGGCCGGAGGATCTCCACCATCCTCTATCTCCCTTCCACCACCATCAGCAAGGCTCGAACAAGAAACCACCAGACGTCATCGGGCCTAGATCTGAGGGAACAGATACCAAACCACCCTGAACGCATGTCCCAGCAACCCTTCCTCTGTCCAACTACAGCGATTCACCGCCCATTGCCGCTCCACTGCGACGTCATCGGGCCTAGATCTGAGGGAACTGTAAGGTCTAGAGGGAGAAGAGTGACGATCTGATGGAATTATCGCCTAGATCTAAGGGAACGAGGCTGCGATTGTACTCGGGGATGGTGGACTTGTGATGACGGCTTGGACTGTAACAGCCCAATTTTTATCGCTTTTTATATCAGTTGATATATTTAAATGTGGATATATTTATCCGAAACCTATAAAATGATTTTGGCTAAAACAAAATCATTTCTGAATTCTATCTAATAGAACGAAGTTCCAGTTAAATTTTTGGGTTGAAACTCAGACGAAAACCGGTATGTGTTTTCCCTGCCAGTAAGAATTTATTGATCAGAGAACCTAATTTTAACTCGTGAATCGAAAAATCAATGACTTTTACTCTGATCTTAAGTGATAGGAGTTATTTTGGAATTTTTTGAAGTAATTGATGAAAGCACACCGAGGAAATTTGAGACGGGTAATTAGCAGAACAAGATGTAGTGCAGAAATAAAGGGGAGCAGAGATAATAAAAGTGATTAACGAGACTCATGAAAATTGGTCACATCATAACTTTTAATCTATGTTTACACTTAATATTTATTATTATAGTGTAAAACCCATTATTTTGCTAATCTAACCAAACAAAGTATTAAAAAAAGATAATAAAACCCCCTTTTGAAACCCCAAACCCGGCGTCAGTATCCCACCCCCTCTTACTCTCAAATTTCCATTTTCTATCTTCTCAAACATTAGCAACTAAGTTTTTTTTTTCATCAAGCTCCTTCCATCATCGTCATTAACTTCAAGCTTAATAAGGTAATCTCATAACCTTTCTCTTATTTTCTTTATTTCTTTGATCATACCCATTTTTAGATTTTTGAGCTTGAAAACCCATTTTCTATATTTCATGATCTTGAGTTTTGTTGCTTCAAAATTATTAAGCTAAACCCATTCCATGATCTTATTGCCTTGCAAATGTTGTTGTTGATGATTGAAACAAACATGAAAACCCAAAACCCTTACCTCCATGAAAGGGCTGAAACCGAGTTTGGGAGAAGAGGAGGGACTTTGTTGTTTTTTTTCAATTCTAACACTTGTTTTAAGCTCCCTATGACCTATATAATCAAGCTATAAGAGTTTAAGTTAAACCAAAATTCCTAGTCAATTTTTCTAGTTAGAGCCGAAAATCACTCCTATGTGAACTAGAAGGAATTTTTCAAAAATTGACATGTATGATGATGATTTGTGAAGGAAACATGGTATAATTGTATTGCCTGGACTCGTTGGAGGAAGCTGAGGACTATACTATTCACTTCAAGTCAAGAAAACTAAGTTTCTGAGGTAAAGGGGGTCAAGCTGAGGAGTTCCTAGTAGTTATATATTTAATATTATGAACTTTCTATGATGTTTCATAAATATGTTGATTAACTGTGGAACACACACACACACATATATTTCATGATGCTAAGTTATTATAATTTCTAATATTTGATGAATATATATGTGGTTGCCTGTATTGTTGAATTGTGAGACTGGTTGAAGCGTGACATGAGTCATGGCCATATATATGAGAAACTACTTTTATAAAAGAAATATATAAGGATACGGAAGAATGGAAATATGATTTTTAGCTTTCTTTGGAAAGTAGAAAGGAAACAGAAAAGGACTAGATTTCCGTGCTGAGGTTTCAGACTGGATTCTGATTACGGTGAAGCCGGACTAGCCTTCCTTCTGCTAAGGACCTAGAGTTCTGAGATGTCGGACTAGAGTCTGCTGATAAAAGATTTGGAAAAATCTTTAATGAGAATTTAAAAAACTCATGTGATATTAAAGTTTGATTAATATATGAAAAGAAGATCTGGCAGACGTGCTGTTGTTATCGAGTTACAGTTTTCACATAGGGTGGACTGATAAATTTGATAGTTACGGACCAAAGGCATATCCTTGGGCTTTTGGGTCTTTAGGGACATTCGGGCTCGAACTTCACGTAATGCTTGGGGCTTTGCAACCTCTTGTAGTAGAAATCGGCTACCCTACACGAATGTACTCAATAGAGGACTATCAAATATTACAAAGGTGATACGCGAAATCCTAGAACAATTGGGGAAAGGACCCAGTGTAGAGGACACCCAACACGAAACAATTGTGTTATAGGAAATATAACGGCCTATCATACTCGAGGAAGGGAAGTTAGGATCTCCGGAGATTTTATTAGAAAGTGGATATTGAAGTGTGAATCGAAAACATTAAGAATAAAGTCTTAAATCTGAACAATCTTATGATATGTATATTATTATATTTATATGAGTTTTTACTTTGATATTTTTTATGATGTTTATGATGTTAAATATATGACTACTACGTTTAAACTCATATTATTGGTACCTCACCTTTATATTTTTTTTTTCTCTTTTGTGGAAACCTTATATTGTATGTTTAGATGGATCCCCTGCATCACATGATACCATCGGGCTTCCTGGCCCATACGTTTGAGTTTCGTGATGAGCCCGACGAGTGGGTCATTCACCCTAGGGCCCGCAGCGCATCGTATACGGGGCCACTTCAAACAACGAAGGGGATAGAGGAGGGAGTCACCTCGATCACTCAGCTCCGTTACCTCCCATCCGGGCACTGCTTCAACACCTGGTAGAGTCTGGAAATACCTACCATCAGTGGCCCACACAGCCAGCCGTTCCTGTAGAAGGACCAGAGTCGTCGCCACCTGCTCCCATCTTCATTTATGGCGGAGAAGAGGAGGATGATGATATGCTGGTTGCCGAGGCACTTCCTGAGGCGGATCTCATCGAGGAGGAGTCGGAGGCCGATGCTGAGGGAGGATTTTCACCGGATCCGTCAGACTCTGGGGATGATCATGGAGGTCTCCCCAATGGTCATATCTAGAGGGTCGCAGGGTGTTGATAGCTTAGTTCTTTTGGGTAGTACTAACTCCACGGGGTTCTGTATATCTGGCAGATGAGAGCCAAGTTTTTGTTTAGTGACTTTCTCTGATGAACTCTAATTTTTGTATATCATCTATATGTGTGACTTATTTCTGTATATATTTTCTAACCTACTGCAGAACTCTGACATGATGACTCCTGATTATATGGGTCTGGATAGAAATGATGCATAGTTATGCATGTATATATATGTGTGTGTGTGTGTGTTATGGCTCAGAGAGCTTTTCTTTCACATGATTGGCAGGTGTTTTTTCTGGGATGTTGAAACTACAGAGGAGACTCTGTCAATTTTTTTTTTTACTAAGGTTTTAAGTAATTTTCAAAATTAACCAGAAATAGGTAACGTTTCTTTTTCGCGTTAAGTTGTAATATAAAGTGAAAACCATGTAATGCCGAGGAAGGTGTTACATGGACGGTTGGACCTATGATGGAAGATCTACACTGGTGGCAGTGGCCGCAGGGGCGGCAGAGACGGCGAAGCAGTGGAGGAGGGGTTCGACTTTGATGGAGAGGTTGTAGCCTGGGAGAGGAAATCAGATGTAAAAAAAGTATTTTGAGATCTCATGAGCCTTTACAATCCAAAGGCTTGGATTAAAAATAGAACTTGTGCACCGTGCACCACCTATCAATGTTGTGCACGGTAGAAGTCGCCTCAAAACTAAATCCTAACTAAGTTGATAGGTTGGTATTATAGACGTCACTACAGAAAGGCCAAGTTTGGGTGACTTTTGTAACTTGGTGAAGCTTGAAGACAGTGGGCTCAACCCATCTAAATAACCTTTGTGAGACAACTTGTTAACTATGCTGTCTTTCAAACCTGCACCAATGGAAGTAATCAAGATTAGCCAAATCGAAATGCATCTTCAGTTTTGTATGTGTTATAGAAATAGCAATTCATTGCACGTGGAGTGCTAGCAACACACTTTCTAACACACTCTTTTCAATACACTCTCTTCTGGTGGTTGAAATTCATATGGATCCCACTATTTTGGAAATTAGTCTCGTTAATTCATGTGAGTCTCACTTGAATTTTGTATGACCCACATGAATTTCAACATAGGAGGGATTGTGTTGGAAAGAGCGGGTTAGAAAGTATGTTGGAAAGTGCATGTGTTTGATCGTGGATGATAATCACCTAAGGTGGAAGAGGTTTTTGTTATCAATTAGTTATGGACATAATTAACCATGATAGGTTCTAGTACCATGACACCATTTAAATAAAAAGGTTGATGATGGATTTTTTTTATTTTTTTTTTATAAACAAAGAGAATGTATTTAAATTGAGCACAAAGGATACTCAATCCAAATATAATAGGAGAAAGAATAGAGCCAAAAAAGTGGGAAAAACCACAAGTGTAAAAACTACCCGGATGAGTAAGTAACAAAGCCATACCAGACCAAACGAATTAGTTTAATTCCTAACTAAAAACCATAGCTATTTAATCCAGCTTCCACCCGCAAAAAACAAATACGAAGGATTCAACAAAAAAGCCACAGTACAAAAGCCATATCAACAAAGAGTAGCAGCTTGGTTCAAATTCATGCATAATAGACACCAATACCAGCATCCATTTAAAAGCGATCAAAGTGCAGCCATCAAAACACACGTTTCAGTAACAAGAGTAAAAAAAAGGTAAAAACTTAATTAAAAATACCAAAAATAAAAACAAAATTCTGGTTAATCTTAAAATAAAATGTTTCATTATTATACTATATCATTCCACACAAGCATTTAATTTGCAAATACTTCTTCCAACCAAAATATTGCAAAACATGTTGATAAGTGTAAATAGGGTTGATAACGTGGTGGGGTGGGGGCAGTTTTTCCCTTTTCTCAACCCCATCTTGCTCTCCTTCAGGGTTTGAAAATATATCCTCATCCCCACCCCCAGCGGGGGTCGAGTTTCCTCACGGGTCCTCGTCCCCATCAACGAGCAACCAAATTTAAAAATTATTTTACTTTAATTGTAATTAAAAATTCAAAAATTGTACTTCCAAAAAATAAATAAATAAAACCTTCGCACTATTAAAACAATCAACCAGAAACTGCAACTTGGTTTTATTTCAGCTATAAATTAAAAAGAAACTAATGTTTTAGAAACACTTTGTCATTCTTCAAATAATACTGATAGCATCAAAACACCATAATAAATCCCAATCAAATGTTCTGTAATTTTTTTTAAAAAAAGTACCATTTTATACAGAAATAGAATGGAACCTTTCAATCAAAACAAATCCAATACCCTACATAGATATATGAGGATACTATTATAATTACGTAAACAACATGGCGGGTTCGAGGTCTAAGCGGGGCGGGTATCTGTACCCTCATAGTTGGCCCCACCAATCAAAGCGGGTTTTCCTCGTCTAAGTCAGGGCGAACGGGTGGGTACCTGCAGGTTCGGATATCATTGCTATGCCTAAGTGTAAATCAGCACAAGCAAGAGAAGTGTATAGCCCCTTTTGAATTTAATTTAATATGATCTTCCATTTGGGCGGTTCTTTAGGTAGAGGTGGGTATAGGTCTTGCCAACCGTGGATTAGTTCGTGTAATTCACAGCTTACACGGGTTAGAAAATGAGGAGTTTCTTTTTACACCACAAAAATCTCCAATACACCACAATTTTTTAAAAAAAACATTTCATTATTCCTAAAATATCCACATCCATTCAATAATACATCTAGGATACATACCGAAAATACACTTCCGGTAGCTTCCTTTACAATATAACAAGATATTACCACAAATGAGAAACCAAAATGCATCTCTCTCGCGCTTGTGAAGCATCACATACCAGTTTCAATGGGTGTTTTCCATCTCCTTTGCCTGCCTCTCAGGAGTCCCAAGTAAAATGATCAGATCGGATCTGTTCTTTGATTCTTTTCTTTTTTAAATCAAACCAGGCTGAACCGAATTGCATATATAATATGTTTTTCCACTTTTTTACATCGTTGTTTTTTATTTGTTCTTTTTCCCTAATAATGCTTGTAGTTTGATGTGATGCAATTTCCTACCATTTTTATTGTTCCAAACAAAAATTTGATACTTTTTAGCTCATAACTTTTTATTTTTCAGTATATATATTATTGTTATTTAAACTTATTTTTTATTGTGTTGGTAATAGCCAAATCATCTAATACAAACCGCTTTTAATCAGATTGAGTTGGTTCGAATGTAATATAGTAATCAATTCAATCCAAAGTTACTAACCGAACCACAACTTTTTTAAAAATTTTGGATAAGATGACTTTTTCGTTCAAATCTAATCCGCGAATATTCCTGGTTGTAAATTAACTTCCACTTGCCACTAACTTTTATTTAAATTCACTAAAAATATACTATCTTGCATCATGTAAAATCGAGTTATTAAATGTTTTGGGGACACTTCGCCAACAAGCAGATTTTTCGTAAAAGGAAGCCTTTGTATAATTTGCATTAGAGTTATAATATAAACCCATTATCATGAATACTAACTCATTATAACCATCTTTCTCAAATGAAGACAAACAACTTATTAAAATAAGAAATTTTTATTGAAAATCCCCACAATTATTTTTATTGCTAATGCGCTCATAATCATTAGTATTTTAAAGAGAAACAGGTACAATAGAAACCATTATCAAAATGACAATGGATAAAAGAGTAACTCCTATTGGGGATTTTACGGAGGAAAAAGTAGAATTTAAATTCCCCTTGTTTTCCGTTTCTTTGCAGAGTTCACTTGAAACTTGTCAAGTAGCATACGATTCTGGCATCTTGGGCATTTTGGGACGGTTTTGGGTACCATCACATACATGCGGCAACGGGTACATCCCATTAGAATTAATAATGGCAGCTCATCTTTTGAAGTATCACCAACGTTCTCATCAGAGTTCAATAGGGAAGGGAGGTATCCTCCTTCAGATTGTGATGGTACCGATATCCATGCACTTGAACTTGGAGGTGATAGCTTCAGATTTAAATCAACACCCAAAGAAATTTTGTGTTCATTCATCATTGTCCCCATCGTGCTTTTCCTTTTCTTATCATTCGATGTTGGCTCAGCCTTAGAATAAACAATCAAATTAATACATAAAAATAAAGTAAAACAACTTTTAAATAATTTTAAAAATACTTTTTATGAACAAAATCCCATATACTAAATTAAAAGATACTTTACTTGGTAGTGTGGGATACATAAAAAAAATAAAAACTTGCATTCAATATATATCAAAGTATCAAAGAAATAATACAAAATGAGATACACATAAATAATATATTATATTACACACACATAGATATGTAGTATGGGATGATTAATAAAAAAGAATATACCTCAAAGATAATTTCATGTCCATCAAAAAAATAATATTGATCACGCGGTTCAATTTGTGCATGTCGGTTGATGTCGTTAGACTTGTAAAATTGTTTCTGAAGAAAATCAAAGCTAATGTTGTGCTGATAAACACTACCATTAGCATCATTCCTCAAGATATAACCTAAATCTCCTTCTTGGATAGGAATACCTTCGACCCGATGTACTTTGCCTTCCATAGTTGTAAACTGAACTTGGTGATGGTTAAAAGTTTATGTGAAGGCGTGTGTATATATATACTAATTAGATGTGGTTTTGGAGCCCACTGATTTCAACAATGAGGGATCAGGTTTACCACCAAACCCCGAATTCAAATTAGCAGTTACAAATTTTTAAAATTTTCTATTTATTATAAAATATGATAAAAAATTCACAAAAAATAAAATTATTAGAGTAACGGTTTGCTTAACGTACTCACACGCCTAATATGGAAATATAATAAATTTCGAAAATCTAAAAAAATTAGTTTCAAGAAAAACGTAAACTGAAAGAAAATATATTCATATAAAACTTAAAAAGGTAAATATTTTCTTTCAATTAACTAGTTTCACGTTTTTTCTTGAAGCTATTTTTTTTAGATTTATAAAGTTTATTATATTTCTATTATAAGAATATTAGTATGTTAAGCAAACCGTTAGTCTAATAATTTTAAGTTTTGTGAATTTTTTTACAATATTTTATAATAAATAGAAAATTTCTATAATTGGTAAGTGTTACTTTGAATTTGAGCATTTTTTGAGTTGTGAGGTCTGTCCTGACCTTAGTGAGCTATCGAGACTCAACTCACTTAAATTTTTATTTACGAAAAAAGAGAGTATAAATATACAATAATAAAAAAATTTAATTCAGAGGAAAAAAAAACAATTCCATGTAAAATGTGAAGCTGGTTATATAGAAGAAAATAGTCATATAAAACGTATGAGGTAAAGAGTATATATGGGAGTTGAGTTAAAATATTGAACTAATTTTGCTTAGAAGGATGTGAAGCCTAACTGGATTCTCATACAGAGTAGGATTTTAGTAACCATTATAATCATGAAAACAGGTGCAAACCAGTGGAAGTCCAGTATGTGAATTAAATATAGGAGTTTAAATTACTTGACTAATTAAATAAATAAAAGTAAGTGACCTGTGTGATTAAAAAAACCATCCTTATAAATTAAATTTGATTGGTCTTAAATGAGTCTGGAGAAAGGTTTAAAGTCCAGAGTTCAAATTAAAGTTAATCAAAGATTTTTTTTACATTTTCCTTAATTTTTAAATTTTTTTCCTAATAATTTTTTTTTCTAATACTTTTTTTTGAATTTATTTGTATACACTAACATTGTAAAGTTTTTTTACACTGTCAACCAATCATAAATGGGCAAACAGTAAAAGTAGAGTTGTCATGTTCTTGATGTTTTAATTTTTATAAACTCATATTTTAATGTATATATAATTTAATATTTTTTATTTATATATTTATATATATTTTAATATTTTTCGGTTCCAACCGAATTAAACCAAACCAATTTTAATTGGTTTGGATATTGTTATTCACTTTTTAAAGTTTATATATATATATATATATATATATATATATATATATATATTAAATATTTTTAGCCAGGAAAGGTAGCAAAGCTACCCTGTTCTTTGAAAAAGTTTAGGGTCGTTAGACTCAAACCAATAATTCGATGAATTTGAAAATCCGAACCAGCCAAATAAATTGGTTCGTTTTTTTCCTTTTTTTTGCACGACTCAGAATTGAACCAAACTCAATGGTCATTAATTCGGTTATTTTGGAACCGAACCAATTACTATATTTTAATATTTATATATATTTCAATATTCAATATGTATATCACTTTATCAATTAACAACTTTTCTTGTTCTGTTCCTGTAACAGCAGAAGGAGTTGTCAACCGGTAGATTATTTTGAATTGTTTAAATTTATTTATTTTTTAAACATATATTCTTTATAATATATTTTTTTAAAAATGTATTTTTTCCAGAATTAATTTTTTTTCTAATTTACTTTTTTTAAATGATTTTTTTAAAATATTTTTGTTTTCTAATTAATTTTATTTTTCTAATTTTTTTGAATATTTTTTTCTAATTATTATTTTCATATTTTGCTTTAAATATTTTTTATATACTTGTTTTAATAATTTTTTCAAATATATTTTTTCCTAATTATTGGTTATTTTTTAAATATATATTTTTTCTAATTAATTTTTATTTTTTTATAATTAATTTTATTTTCCTAATTTTCTAAAATCTATTTTTTCATAAATATTTTTTTACAAATTTTTTTAAATATTTTTTTTCGTAAATTTTTTTCAAATTATTTTTGGTTTAATTTTTTTTAACTTACTTTTTCCATTTTCCTTTTAAAATTTTTTTTATAATTAATTTTTTTTATTCTTTTTTACGTTTTCCTTAAGTTTATTTAAAAAATATCCTAATAATTGTTTTTGCTAATGCTTTTTTTTTGAATTTATTTGTATAAACTGACAATGTAAAGTTTTTTTACACTGTCAACCAGTAATAAATTGACAAAGAGTAAAAGTAGAATTGTCGTGTTCTTGATGTTTTAATTTTTATATACTTATATTTTAATGTATATATAATTTAATAGTTTCAAATTTAATATTTTATAGATTTTATATATATATATATATTAATATTTTTCAGTTCGAATCGAATCAAACAAAACCAATTTTAGTTGGTTCAGATATTGTTATTGACTTTTTAAAGTTTACAATTTTTTTTAAAATAATTTTAGCCAGGAAAGATAGCAAAGCTACAGTGTTCTTCGAAAAAGTTTAGAATCGTAAGACTCGAACCAATAATTCGATGAATTTGAAAATCTGAAACAACCAATTAAATTTGTGTTTTTTTTTTCTTTTTTGTGCATGACTCCGAATTGAACCAAACCCAATGGTCATTAATTCGGTTATTTTGGAACCGAACCGATTAAAATATTTTAATATTTATATATTTTTTAATATTCAATATGTATATCACTTTATCAATTAATAACTTTTCCTCTACTGTTTCTGTAACCGAAGAAGGAGTTGTCAATCGGTGGATTATTTTGGAATATTTAAATTTATTAATTTATTTTTTAAACATATATTCTTTATAATATTTTTTCTAAAATTTAATTTTTTTTCCGAATGAGTTTTTTTCTAATTTTCATTTTTTTAAATGATTTTATAAAATATTTTTGTTTCTTAATTAATTTTATTTTTCTAATTTTTATTTAATATTGTTTCTAATTATTATTTTCCTTTTTTTATAAAAAATTTTATATAATTTTTTTAAATATATTTTTTCCTAATATTTGTTTATTTTTTAAATATATTTTTTCTAATTAATTTACATTTTTTATAATTAATTTTATTATTCTAATTTTTAAAATCTATTTTTTCCTAATTTTTTTTTCCTAAATTTTTTAAAATATTTTTTCATTATTTTTTTTAATTATTTTTCATTTAATTGTTTTTTTATTTAATTTTCCATTTAAAATATTTTTTCATAATTAATTTTTTAAATTATTATTATTTTAATATTTTTTAAGTTTTCCTTAAGTTTTTTAAAAAATTTCCTAATAATTGTTTTCTTGCTAATACTTTCTTTTTTGAATTTATCTGTATAAACTGACAGTGTAAAGTTTTTTTACACTGTCAACCAATAATAAATTGGCAAACAGTAAAAGTAGTGTTGTCGTGTTCTTGATGTTTTAATTTTTGTATACTTATATTTTAATGTATATATAATTTAATAGTTTAAAATTAAATATTTTATGGATTTTTTATTTATATATATATATATTAATATTTTTCGGTTCGAATCGAATCAAACCAAACCAATTTTAATTGGTTCGTATATTGTTATTGACTTTTTCAAGTTTATAATTTTTTTTTGTTTTTAAATATTTTTAGCTAGGAAAGGTAGCAAAGCTACAGTATTCTTCAAAAAAGTTTAGGATCGTAAGACTCGAACCCATAATTGGATGAATTTGAAAATCCGAAACAACCAATTAAATTGGTTCCTTTTTTTTTCTTTTTTGTGCACGATTCCGAATTGAACCAAACCCAATGGTCATTAATTCGGTTATTTTGGAACCGAACCAATTACAATATTTTGATATTTTTATATATTTTAATATTCAATATGTATATCACTTTATCAATTAACAACTTTTCTTCTACTGTTCCTGTAACTATAGAAGGAGTTGTCAACTCGGGGATTATTTTGGATTATTTGAATTTATTTATTTTTTAAACATATATTATTTATAATACTTTTTTAAATATTCATGTTTTACGACTCTGAATTGAATCAAACCCAATGGCCTTAAATTCGGTTATTTTTGAACCGAACCAATTACTTTATCTTAATATTTATATATTTTAGTATTCAATATGTATATCATTTTATCAATTAACAACTTTTCTTCTACCGTTCTTGTAAAAGTAGAATGAGTTGTCAACTGGTGGGTTTTTTTGGATTATTTAAATTTATTTATTTATTTTTTAAACATATATTCTTTATAATATTTTTTTAAAAATTATTTTTTTTCCCAAATTATTTTTTTTCTAGTTTACTTTTTTTAAAATGTTTATTTTTGTAATTGATTTTTTTTAAAAAAAATTGTTTTCTGATTAATTTTATTTTTCTAATTTTTTTGAATATTTTTTTCTAATTATTATTTTCCTATTTTTAAAAATATTTTTTATATACTTTTCTAATATTTTTATTTTGTTTTCGAATTTTTTTTCCCTAATTTACTTTTTTATTTTTCTAATATCTGTATTGACATACATAGAGGCAGAATTATTCATAATTTGTATTTTTCTATATCACTGCCTTTGTTTTTCTCTATTTTAAATAATAAATCTATATATATAATAATTAATAAGAGGAAATACTGATTTTAGTGTAGCACAATGGTTCAAGCCACATTTCAAGTGATGAAATTTTATTATTTATATTTTTTTGTTTTAAAATATTTCCAAACCGGTAAAGGTACAATGTTTTGGGAGTCAAACACAACAATCTCTGAATTGATATAAATAGAGGTAGAGCTATTTATATTTTCTAATCTATTTTTTCTACATCCTTGCCTTTGTTTTTCTATTTTAAATAATAAATCTATATCTATACTGATTAATAAGGGGAATTGATGATTTTCTAATAAAGTGACACGTGTCAACACCACATGATTTAAGAGGATTAGTTGATCATTAGTAATAATCAAAGAGGAACACTTAACACATAGTGTTACATTACGTATTGTAATATCATTTTAAAATAAAAATAATATTCAATTCTTTACACTCAAATTATAGATAAAATCGTTACAAGGTTTTTACTAATAACTTCTGTCTATAAATAAAAATCCTTGGAGATGAATGAGTACCACCATTATGGATGAGAAGGAAATATTGAAAGCAATGTGTGAAATAAGTCAAGAAAATGTTTGACATAATGGACTTAATTTGGGATAAAGGAAAAAAAGTTTCGTACGTATAGAGACACAATTCAAGTTATTAATGATAACAATACTATCAATAATAATATTAATTGATGACCCGTGCATCGCACGGGTGCAAAAATACTAGTAAAAGATAAAAAACACGTAACCTATTTAAAAATAACAAGAGAAAAAAAAATCAAAACTAAGGCGAGTTCTACCGTGCACAACCTTGGTAGGTGGTGTACGGTGCACAAGTTTATACAGTCGTTGAATTTCGCAGGTGTACAGATTTTAATCTAAATCCTCTACACCAAATCATTTCAACATTTAAAAAAAAAAGAAAAATGCCCTAAATCCCCACACCCGATACTACGGCAGCGAGCTCCCTCACCACGACATGTCGCCGCCTCCGATGACCCTCCGCCGTCGCCATCGTATCTGTAATCTTTGGAAGCCTCAGAGACATGGAGTTAATAACCGATGAAGAATTTGTGAATGTACCCAACCACCTCTCTCTCCTCTTCACCCCCTTCCTCCAACCCTCACCCTCAACCACCACCCCCACCTCTCAAGCTTCTATCATTGGGCGGAGGATCTCCACCATCCTCTATCTCCCTTCCACCACCATCAGCAAGGCTCGAACAAGCAACCACCGGACGTCATCGGGCCTAGATCTGAGGGAACAGATACCAAACCACCCTGAACGCATGCCCCAACAACCCTTCCTCTGTCCAACTACAGCGATTCACCGCCCATTGCCGCTCCACTGCGACGTCAACGGGCCTAGATCTGAGGGAACTGGAAGGCCTAGAGGGAGAAGAGTGACGATCTGATGGAATTATCACCTAGATCTAAGGGAACGAGGCTGCGATTGTACTCGGGGATGGTGGACTTGTGATGACGGCTTGGACTGTAACAGCCCAATTTTTATTGCTTTCTTATATCAGTTGATATATTTAAATGTGGATATATTTATCCGAAACCTAGAAAATGATTTTGGCTAAAACAAAATCATTTCAGAATTCTATCTAATAGAACGAAGTTCCAGTTAAATTTTTGGGTTGAAACTCAGACGAAAATCGGTATATGTTTTCCCTGCCAGTAAGAATTTATTGATCAGAGAACCTAATTTTAACTCGTGAATAGAAAAATCAATGAATTTTACTCTGATCTTAAGTGATAGGAGTTATTTTGGAATTTTTCGAAGTAATTGATGAAAGCACATCGAGGAAATTTGAGACGGGTAATTAGCAGAACGAGTTGTAGTGCAGAAATAATGGGGAGCAGAGATAATAAAAGTGATTACTGAGACTCATGAAAATTGGTCACATCATAACTTTTAATCTATGTTTACACTTAATATATATTATTATAGTGTAAAACCCATTATTTTGCTAATCTAACCAAACAAAGTATTAAAAAAAGATAATAAAACCCCCTTTTAAAACCCCAAACCCGGCGTCAGTATCCCACCCCCTCTCACTGTCAAATTTCCATTTTCTATCTTCTCAAAACTTAGCAACTAAGTTTTTTTTTTTCATCAAGCTCCTTCCATCATCGTCATTAACTTCAAGCTTAATAAGGTAATCTCATAACCTTTCTCTTATTTTATTTATTTCTTTGATCATACCCATTTTTAGATTTTTGAGCTTGAAAACCCATTTTCTATATTTCATGATCTTGATTTTTGTTGCTTCAAAATTATTAAGCTAAACCCATTCCATGATCTAATTGCCTTGCTAATGTTGTTGTTGATGATTGAAACAAACATTAAAACCCAAAACCATTACCTCCATGAAAGGGCCGAACCCGAGTTTGGGAGAAGAGGAGGGATTTTGTTGTTTTTTTTTCAATTCTAACACTTGTTTTAAGCTCCCTAGGACCTATATAATCAAGCTCTAAGAGTTAAGTTAAACCAAAATTCCTAGTCAATTTTTCTAGTTAGAGACGAAAATCACTCCTATGTAAACTAGAAGGGATTTTTCAAAAATTGACATGTATGATGATGATTTGTGAAGGAAACGTGGTATAATTGTATTGCCTGGACTCGTTGGAGGAAGCTGAGGACTATACGATTCACTTCAAGTCAAGAAAACTAAGTTTCTGAGGTAAAGGGGGTCAACCTAAGGAGTTCCTAGTAGTTATATATTTAATATTATGAACTTTCTATGATGTTTCATAAATATGTTGATTAACTGTGGAATACACACACACACAAACACACACACACACACAGATATATATATATATATATATATATATATATATATATATATATATATATATATATATATATTTTCATGATGCTTAGTTATTAGAATTCCTAATATTTGATGAATATATATGTGGTTGCTCGTATTGTTGAATTGTGAGACTGGTTGAAGCGTGACATGAGTCATGGCTATATATATGAGAAACTACTTTTATAAAAGAAATATATAAGGATACGGAAGAATGGAAATATGATTTTTAGCTTTCTTTGGAAAGTAGAAAGGAAACAGAAAAGGACTAGATTTCTGTGCTGAGGTTTCAGACTGGATTCTGATTACGGTGAAGCCGGACTAGCCTTCCTCCTGCTAAGGACCTAGAGTTCCGAGACATCGGACTAGTGTCTGCTGATAAAAGATTTTGAAAAATCTTTAATGAGAATTTAAAAAACGCATTTGATATTAAAGTTTTATTAATATATGAAAAGATGATATGGCAGACATGCTGTTATTATCGAGTTACAGTTTTCACATAGGGTGGATTGATAAATTTGATTGTTACGGACCAAAGGCATATCCTTGGGCTTTTAGGTCTTTAGGGACATTCGGGCTCGAACTTCACGTAATGCTTGGGGCTTTGCAACCTCTTGTTGTGGAAATCGGCTACCCTACACGAATGTACTCAATAGAGGACTATCAAATATTACATAGGTGATACGCGAAATCCTAGAACAATTGGGGAAAGGACCCAGTGGAGAGGCCACCCAACACGAAACAATTGTGTTATAGGAAATATCGCGGCCTATCATACTCGAGGAAGGAAAGTTAGGATCTCTGGAGATTTTATTAGAAAGTGGATATTGAAGTGTTAATCGAAAACATTAAGAATAAAGTCTTAAATCTAAACAATCTTATGATATGTATATTATTATATTTATATGAGTTTTTACTTTGATATTTTTGATGATGTTTATGATGTTAAATATATGACTACTACGTTTAAACTCATATTATTGGTATCTCACCTTTATATATTTTTTTTCTCTTTTGTGGAAACCTTATATTGTATGTTTAGATGGATCCCCTGCACCACATGATACCATCGAACTTCCTGGCCCATATGTTTGAGTTTCGTGATGAGGCCGACGCGTGGGTCATTCACCCCAGGGCCCACAGTGCATCGTATACGGGGCCACTGCAAACAACGAAGGGGACAGAGGAGGGAGTCACCTCGATCACTCAGCAGGTGAAGACCATGGAGATTCCATTACCACCCATCTAGGCACTGCTTCAACACCTGGTAGAGTCTGGAAATACCTACCATCAGTCGCCCCCATAGCCAGCGTTCCTGCAGAAGGACCAGAGTTGTCGCCACCTACTCCCATCGTCATTTATGGCAGAGAAGAGGAGGATGATGATATGTTGGTTGCCGAGGCACTTCCTGAGGTGGATCTCATCGAGGAGGAGCCGAAGGCCGATGCTGAGGGAGGATTTTCACCGGAACCGTCAGACTCTGGGGATGATCATGGAGGTCTCCCCAATGGTCATATCTAGAGGGTCGCGGGGTGTTGACAGCTTAGTTATTTTGGGTAGTACTAACTCCACGGGGTTCTGTATATCTGGCTTATGAGAGCCAAGTTTTTGTTTAGTGACTTTCTATGATGAACCCTAATTTTTGTATATCATCTATATGTGTGACTTATGTCTGTATATATTTTCTAACCTACTGTAGAACTCTGACATGATGACTCCTGATTATACGGGTCTGGATAGAAATGATGCATAGTTATGCATGTATATATATATATATATATGTGTGTGTGTGTGTGTGTGTGTGTGTTATGGCTTGGAGAGCTTTTCTTTCACATGTAAATATAAGTATATTGGCAGGTGTTTTTTATGGGATGTTGAAACTACAGAGGAGACTCTGTCAAATTTTTTTTTTTACTAAGGTTTTAAGTAATTTTCAAAAGTAACCAGAAATAGGTAACGTTTCTTTTTCGCGTTAAGTTGTAATATAAAGGGAAAACCATGTAATGCCGAGGAAGGTGTTACATGGACGGCTGGACCTGTGATGGAAGATCTACACTGGTGGCAGTGGCCGCAGGGGCGGCAGAGACGGCGAAGCAGTGGAGGAGGGGTTCGACTTTGATGGAGAGGTTGTAGCCTGGGAGAGGAAATCAGGTGTAAAAAAAGTATTTTGAGATCTCATAAGCCTTTACAATCCAAAGGCTTGGATTAAAAATAGAACTTGTGCACCGTGCACCACCTATCAATGTTGTGCACGGTAGAAGTCGCCTCAAAACTAAATCCTAACTAAGTTGATAGGTTGGTATTATAGACGTCACTACAGAAAGGCCAAGTTTGGATGACTTTTGTAACTTGGTGAAGCTTGAAGACAGTGGGCTCAACCCATCTAAATAACCTTTGTGAGACAACTTGTTAACTATGCTGTCTTTCAAACCTGCACCAATGGAAGTAATCAAGATTAGCCAAATCGAAACGCATCTTCAGTTTTGTATGTGTTATAGAAGTAGCAATTCATTGCACGTGGAGTGCAAGCAACACACTTTCTAACATACTCTTTTCAACACACTCTCTCCTATTGGTTGAAATTCATATGGATCCCACTATTTTGGAAATGAGTCTCATTAATTCATGTGAGTCTCACTTGAATTTTGTAGGACCCACATGAATTTCAACATAGGAGGGAGTGTGTTGGAAAGAGCGGGTCAGAAAGTATGTTGGAAAGTGCATGTGTTTTATCGTGAATGATAATCACCTAAGGTGGAAGAGGTTTTTGTTATCAATTAGTTATGGACATAATTAACCATGATAGGTTCTAGTACCATGACACCATTTAAATAACAAGGTTGATGTTGGATTTTTTTTATTTTTTTTTATAAACAAAGAGAATGTATTTAAATTGAGCACAAAGGATACTCAATCCAAATATAATAGGAGAAAGAATAGAGCCAAAAAAGTGGTAAAAACCATAAGTGTAAAAACTACCCAGTTGAGTAAGTAACAAAGCCATACCAGACCAAACGAATTAGTTTAATTCCTAACTAAAAACCATAGCTATTTAATCCAGCTTCCACCCGCAAAAAACAAAGACAAAGGATTCAACGAAAAGTCACAATACTGAAGCCATATCAACAAAGAGTAGCAGCTTGGTTCAAATTCATGCATAATAGACACCAATACCAGCATCCACTTAAAAGCGATCAAAGTGCAGCCAGCAAAACACACGTTTCAGTAACAAGAGATAAGTACAAGAGTAAAAAAAAGGTAAAAACTTAATTAAAAATACCAAAAATAAAAACAAAATTCTTGTTAATCTTAAAATAAAATGTTTCATTATTATACTATATCATTCCACACAAGCATTTAATTTGCAAATACTTCTTCCAACCAAAATATTGCAAAACATGTCAATAAGTGTAAATAGGGTTGATAACGTGGCGGGGTGGGGGCAGGTTTTCCTTTTTCTCAACCCCATCCCGTTCTCCTTCAGGGTTTGAAAATATATCCTTATCCCCACCCCCAGCGGGGGTCGAGTTTCCTCACGGGTCCTCGTCCCCATCAACGAGTAACCAAATTTAAAAATTATTTTACTTTAATTGTAATTAACAATTCAAAAATTGTACTTCCAAAAAATAAATAAATAAAACCTTCGCACTATTAAAACAATCAACCAGAAACTGCAACATGGTTTTCTTTCAGCTATAAATTAAAAAGAAACTAATGTTTTAGAAACACTTTATCATTCTTCAAATAATACTGATAGCATCAAAACACCATAATAAATCACAATCAAATGTTCTGTAATTTTTTTAAAAAAAAGTACCATTTTATATAGAAATAGAATGGAACCTTTCAATCAAAACAAATCCAATACCCTACATAGATATATGAGCATACTATTATAATTACGTAAACAACATGGCGGGTTAGGGGTCTAGGCGGGGCGGGTATTTGTATCCTCATAGTTGGCCCCAATCAAAGCGGGTTTTCCCCATCTAAGTCAGGGCGAACGGGTGGGTACGTGCAGGTTCGGATATCATTGCTATGCCTAAGTGTCAATCAGCACAAGCAAGAGAAGTGTATAGCCCCTTTTGAATTTAATTTAATATGATCTTCCATTTGGGCGGTTCTTTAGGTAGAGGTGGGTATAGGTCTTGCCAACCATGGATCAATTCGTGTAATTCACAGCTTACACGGGTTAGAAAATGAGGGGTTTCTTTTTACACCACAAAAATCTCCAATACACCACAATTTTTTTAAAAAAACATTTCATTATTCCGAAAATATCCACATCCATTCAATAATACATCTAGGATACATACCGAAAATACACTTCCGGTAGCTTCCTTTACAATATAACAAGATATTACCACAGCGACAGAACCAAAATGCATCTCTCTCGTGCTTGTGAAGCATCACATACCAGTTTCAATGGGTGTTTTCCATCTCCTTTGCCTGCCTCTCAGGAGTCCCAAGTAAAATGATCAGATCGGATCTGTTCTTTGATTCTTTTCTTTTATTAAATCAAACCAGGCTGAACCGAATTGCATATATAATATGTTTTTCCACTTTTTTACATCGTTGTTTTTTATTTGTTCTTTTTCCCTAATAATTCCTGTAGTTTGATGTGATGCAATTTCCTACCATTTTTATTGTTCCAAACAAAAATTTGATACTTTTTAGCTTATAACGTTTTATTTTTCAGTATATATATTATTGTTATTTAAACTTATTTTTTATTGTGTTGGTAATAGCCAAATCATCTAATACAAACCGCTTTTAATCAGATTGAGTTGGTTCGAATGTAATATAGTAATCAATTCAATCCAAAGTTACAAACCGAACCACGACTTGTTTAAAATTTTTGGATAAGATGACTTTTCGTTCAAATCTGATCCGCGAATATTCCTGGTTGTAAATTAACTTCCACTTGCCACTAACTTTTATTTAAATTCACTAAAAATATACTATCTTGCATCATGTAAAATCGAGTTATTAAATGTTTTGGGGACACTTGGCCAACAAGCAGATTTTTCGTAAAAGGAAGCCTTTGTATAATTTGCATTAGAGTTATAATATAAACCCATTATCATGAATACTAACTCATTATAACTATCTTTCTCAAATAAAGACAAACAACTTATTAAAATAAGAAATTTTTATTGAAAATCCCTACAATTATTTTTGTTGCTAATGCGCTCATAATCATTAGCATTTTAAAGAGAAACAGGTACAATAGAAACCATTATCAAAATGACAATGGATAAAAGAGTAACTCCTATTGGGGATTTTACGGAGGAAAAAGTAGAATTTAAATTCCACTTGTTTTCCGTTTCTTTGCAGAGTTCACTTGAAACTTGTCAAGTAGCATACGATTCTGGCATCTTGGGCATTTTGGGACGGTTTTGGGTACCATCACATACATGCGGCAACGAGTACATCCCATTAGAATTAATGATGGCAGCTCATCTTTTGAAGTATCACCAACGTTCTCATCAGAGTTCAATAGGGAAGGGAGGTATCCTCCTTCAGATTGTGATGTTACCGATATCCATGCACTTGAACTTGGAGGTGATAGCTTCAGATTTAAATCAACACCCAAAGAAATTTTTTGTTCATTCATCATTGTCCCCATCATGCTTTTCCTTTTCTTATCATTCGATGTTGGCTCAGCCTTAGAATAAACAACCAAATTAATACATAAAAATAAAGTAAAACAACTTTTAAATAATTTAAAAAATACTTGTTATGAACAAAATCCCTTATACTAAATTAAAAGATACTATACTTGGTAGTGTGGGATACATAAAAAAAAAATAAAAACTTGCATTCAATATATATCAAAGTATCAAAGAAATAACACAAAATGAGATACACATAAATAATATATTATATTACACACACATAGATAGGTAGTATGGGATGATTAATAAAAAAAGAATGTAACTCAAAGATAATTTCATGTCCATCAAAAAAATAATATTGATCACGCGGTTCAATTTGTGCATGTCGGTTGATGTCGTTAGACTTGTAAAATTGTTTCTGAAGAAAATCAAAGCTAATGTTGTGCTGATAAACACTACCATTAGCATCATTCCTCAAGATATAACCTAAATCTCCTTCTTGGATAGGAATACCTTCGACCCGATGTACTTTGCCTTCCATTGTTGTAAACTGAACTTGGTGATGGTTAAAAGTTTATATGAAGGCGTGTATATATATATATATATATATATATATATATATATATATACACACACACACACACACTAATTAGATGTGGTTTTGGAGCCCACTGATTTCAACAATGAGGGTTCAGGTTTACCACCAAACCCCGAATTTAAATTAGCAGTTACAAATTTTTAAAATTTTCTATTTATTATAAAATATGATAAAAAATTCACAAACACAACAATCTCTGAATTGATATAAATAGAGGTAGAGCTATTTATATTTTCTAATCTATTTTTTCTACATCCTTGCCTTTGTTTTTCTATTTTAAATAATAAATCTATATCTATACTGATTAATAAGGGGAATTGATGATTTTCTAATAAAGTGACACGTGTCAACACCACATGATTTAAGAGGATTAGTTGATCATTAGTAATAATCAAAGAGGAACACTTAACACATAGTGTTACATTACGTATTGTAATATCATTTTAAAATAAAAATAATATTCAATTCTTTACACTCAAATTATAGATAAAATCGTTACAAGGTTTTTACTAATAACTTCTGTCTATAAATAAAAATCCTTGGAGATGAATGAGTACCACCATTATGGATGAGAAGGAAATATTGAAAGCAATGTGTGAAATAAGTCAAGAAAATGTTTGACATAATGGACTTAATTTGGGATAAAGGAAAAAAAGTTTCGTACGTATAGAGACACAATTCAAGTTATTAATGATAACAATACTATCAATAATAATATTAATTGATGACCCGTGCATCGCACGGGTGCAAAAATACTAGTAAAAGATAAAAAACACGTAACCTATTTAAAAATAACAAGAGAAAAAAAAATCAAAACTAAGGCGAGTTCTACCGTGCACAACCTTGGTAGGTGGTGTACGGTGCACAAGTTTATACAGTCGTTGAATTTCGCAGGTGTACAGATTTTAATCTAAATCCTCTACACCAAATCATTTCAACATTTAAAAAAAAAAGAAAAATACCCTAAATCCCCACACCCGATACTACGGCAGCGAGCTCCCTCACCACGACATGTCGCCGCCTCCGATGACCCTCCGCCGTCGCCATCGTATCTGTAATCTTTGGAAGCCTCAGAGACATGGAGTTAATAACCGATGAAGAATTTGTGAATGTACCCAACCACCTCTCTCTCCTCTTCACCCCCTTCCTCCAACCCTCACCCTCAACCACCACCCCCACCTCTCAAGCTTCTATCATTGGGCGGAGGATCTCCACCATCCTCTATCTCCCTTCCACCACCATCAGCAAGGCTCGAACAAGCAACCACCGGACGTCATCGGGCCTAGATCTGAGGGAACAGATACCAAACCACCCTGAACGCATGCCCCAGCAACCCTTCCTCTGTCCAACTACAGCGATTCACCGCCCATTGCCGCTCCACTGCGACGTCAACGGGCCTAGATCTGAGGGAACTGGAAGGCCTAGAGGGAGAAGAGTGACGATCTGATGGAATTATCACCTAGATCTAAGGGAATGAGGCTGCGATTGTACTCGGGGATGGTGGACTTGTGATGACGGCTTGGACTGTAACAGCCCAATTTTTATCGCTTTCTTATATCAGTTGATATATTTAAATGTGGATATATTTATCCGAAACCTAGAAAATGATTTTGGCTAAAACAAAATCATTTCAGAATTCTATCTAATAGAACGAAGTTCCAGTTAAATTTTTGGGTTGAAACTCAGACGAAAATCGGTATATGTTTTCCCTGCCAGTAAGAATTTATTGATCAGAGAACCTAATTTTAACTCGTGAATAGAAAAATCAATGAATTTTACTCTGATCTTAAGTGATAGGAGTTATTTTGGAATTTTTCGAAGTAATTGATGAAAGCACATCGAGGAAATTTGAGACGGGTAATTAGCAGAACGAGTTGTAGTGCAGAAATAATGGGGAGCAGAGATAATAAAAGTGATTACTGAGACTCATGAAAATTGGTCACATCATAACTTTTAATCTATGTTTACACTTAATATATATTATTATAGTGTAAAACCCATTATTTTGCTAATCTAACCAAACAAAGTATTAAAAAAAGATAATAAAACCCCCTTTTAAAACCCCAAACCCGGCGTCAGTATCCCACCCCCTCTCACTGTCAAATTTCCATTTTCTATCTTCTCAAAACTTAGCAACTAAGTTTTTTTTTTCAATCAAGCTCCTTCCATCATCGTCATTAACTTCAAGCTTAATAAGGTAATCTCATAACCTTTCTCTTATTTTATTTATTTCTTTGATCATACCCATTTTTAGATTTTTGAGCTTGAAAACCCATTTTCTATATTTCATGATCTTGATTTTTGTTGCTTCAAAATTATTAAGCTAAACCCATTCCATGATCTAATTGCCTTGCTAATGTTGTTGTTGATGATTGAAACAAACATTAAAACCCAAAACCATTACCTCCATGAAAGGGCCGAACCCGAGTTTGGGAGAAGAGGAGGGATTTTGTTGTTTTTTTTTCAATTCTAACACTTGTTTTAAGCTCCCTAGGACCTATATAATCAAGCTCTAAGAGTTAAGTTAAACCAAAATTCCTAGTCAATTTTTCTAGTTAGAGACGAAAATCACTCCTATGTAAACTAGAAGGGATTTTTCAAAAATTGACATGTATGATGATGATTTGTGAAGGAAACGTGGTATAATTGTATTGCCTGGACTCGTTGGAGGAAGCTGAGGACTATACGATTCACTTCAAGTCAAGAAAACTAAGTTTCTGAGGTAAAGGGGGTCAACCTAAGGAGTTCCTAGTAGTTATATATTTAATATTATGAACTTTCTATGATGTTTCATAAATATGTTGATTAACTGTGGAACACACACACACACAAACACACACACACACACAGATATATATATATATATATATATATATATATATATATATATATATATATATATTTTCATGATGCCGAGTTATTAGAATTCCTAATATTTGATGAATATATATGTGGTTGCCTGTATTGTTGAATTGTGAGACTGGTTGAAGCGTGACATGAGTCATGGCTATATATATGAGAAACTACTTTTATAAAAGAAATATATAAGGATACGGAAGAATGGAAATATGATTTTTAGCTTTCTTTGGAAAGTAGAAAGGAAACAGAAAAGGACTAGATTTCTGTGCTGAGGTTTCAGACTGGATTCTGATTACGGTGAAGCCGGACTAGCCTTCCTCCTGCTAAGGACCTAGAGTTCCGAGACATCGGACTAGTGTCTGCTGATAAAAGATTTTGAAAAATCTTTAATGAGAATTTAAAAAACGCATTTGATATTAAAGTTTTATTAATATATGAAAAGATGATATGGCAGACATGCTGTTATTATCGAGTTACAGTTTTCACATAGGGTGGATTGATAAATTTGATTGTTACGGACCAAAGGCATATCCTTGGGCTTTTAGGTCTTTAGGGACATTCGGGCTCGAACTTCACGTAATGCTTGGGGCTTTGCAACCTCTTGTTGTGGAAATCGGCTACCCTACACGAATGTACTCAATAGAGGACTATCAAATATTACATAGGTGATACGCGAAATCCTAGAACAATTGGGGAAAGGACCCAGTGGAGAGGCCACCCAACACGAAACAATTGTGTTATAGGAAATATCGCGGCCTATCATACTCGAGGAAGGAAAGTTAGGATCTCTGGAGATTTTATTAGAAAGTGGATATTGAAGTGTTAATCGAAAACATTAAGAATAAAGTCTTAAATCTAAACAATCTTATGATATGTATATTATTATATTTATATGAGTTTTTACTTTGATATTTTTGATGATGTTTATGATGTTAAATATATGACTACTACGTTTAAACTCATATTATTGGTATCTCACCTTTATATATTTTTTTTCTCTTTTGTGGAAACCTTATATTGTATGTTTAGATGGATCCCCTGCACCACATGATACCATCGAACTTCCTGGCCCATATGTTTGAGTTTCGTGATGAGGCCGACGCGTGGGTCATTCACCCCAGGGCCCACAGTGCATCGTATACGGGGCCACTGCAAACAACGAAGGGGACAGAGGAGGGAGTCACCTCGATCACTCAGCAGGTGAAGACCATGGAGATTCCATTACCACCCATCTAGGCACTGCTTCAACACCTGGTAGAGTCTGGAAATACCTACCATCAGTCGCCCCCATAGCCAGCGTTCCTGCAGAAGGACCAGAGTTGTCGCCACCTACTCCCATCGTCATTTATGGCAGAGAAGAGGAGGATGATGATATGTTGGTTGCCGAGGCACTTCCTGAGGTGGATCTCATCGAGGAGGAGCCGAAGGCCGATGCTGAGGGAGGATTTTCACCGGAACCGTCAGACTCTGGGGATGATCATGGAGGTCTCCCCAATGGTCATATCTAGAGGGTCGCGGGGTGTTGACAGCTTAGTTATTTTGGGTAGTACTAACTCCACGGGGTTCTGTATATCTGGCTTATGAGAGCCAAGTTTTTGTTTAGTGACTTTCTATGATGAACCCTAATTTTTGTATATCATCTATATGTGTGACTTATGTCTGTATATATTTTCTAACCTACTGTAGAACTCTGACATGATGACTCCTGATTATACGGGTCTGGATAGAAATGATGCATAGTTATGCATGTATATATATATATATATATGTGTGTGTGTGTGTGTGTGTGTGTTATGGCTTGGAGAGCTTTTCTTTCACATGTAAATATAAGTATATTGGCAGGTGTTTTTTCTGGGATGTTGAAACTACAGAGGAGACTCTGTCAAATTTTTTTTTTTACTAAGGTTTTAAGTAATTTTCAAAAGTAACCAGAAATAGGTAACGTTTCTTTTTCGCGTTAAGTTGTAATATAAAGGGAAAACCATGTAATGCCGAGGAAGGTGTTACATGGACGGCTGGACCTGTGATGGAAGATCTACACTGGTGGCGCAGTACGCAGGGCGGCAGAGACGGCGAAGCAGTGGAGGAGGGGTTCGACTTTGATGGAGAGGTTGTAGCCTGGGAGAGGAAATCAGGTGTAAAAAAAGTATTTTGAGATCTCATAAGCCTTTACAATCCAAAGGCTTGGATTAAAAATAGAACTTGTGCACCGTGCACCACCTATCAATGTTGTGCACGGTAGAAGTCGCCTCAAAACTAAATCCTAACTAAGTTGATAGGTTGGTATTATAGACGTCACTACAGAAAGGCCAAGTTTGGATGACTTTTGTAACTTGGTGAAGCTTGAAGACAGTGGGCTCAACCCATCTAAATAACCTTTGTGAGACAACTTGTTAACTATGCTGTCTTTCAAACCTGCACCAATGGAAGTAATCAAGATTAGCCAAATCGAAACGCATCTTCAGTTTTGTATGTGTTATAGAAGTAGCAATTCATTGCACGTGGAGTGCAAGCAACACACTTTCTAACATACTCTTTTCAACACACTCTCTCCTATTGGTTGAAATTCATATGGATCCCACTATTTTGGAAATGAGTCTCATTAATTCATGTGAGTCTCACTTGAATTTTGTAGGACCCACATGAATTTCAACATAGGAGGGAGTGTGTTGGAAAGAGCGGGTCAGAAAGTATGTTGGAAAGTGCATGTGTTTTATCGTGAATGATAATCACCTAAGGTGGAAGAGGTTTTTGTTATCAATTAGTTATGGACATAATTAACCATGATAGGTTCTAGTACCATGACACCATTTAAATAACAAGGTTGATGTTGGATTTTTTTTATTTTTTTTTATAAACAAAGAGAATGTATTTAAATTGAGCACAAAGGATACTCAATCCAAATATAATAGGAGAAAGAATAGAGCCAAAAAAGTGGTAAAAACCATAAGTGTAAAAACTACCCAGTTGAGTAAGTAACAAAGCCATACCAGACCAAACGAATTAGTTTAATTCCTAACTAAAAACCATAGCTATTTAATCCAGCTTCCACCCGCAAAAAACAAAGACAAAGGATTCAACAGAAAAGTCACAATACAGAAGCCATATCAACAAAGAGTAGCAGCTTGGTTCAAATTCATGCATAATAGACACCAATACCAGCATCCACTTAAAAGCGATCAAAGTGCAGCCAGCAAAACACACGTTTCAGTAACAAGAGATAAGTACAAGAGTAAAAAAAAGGTAAAAACTTAATTAAAAATACCAAAAATAAAAACAAAATTCTTGTTAATCTTAAAATAAAATGTTTCATTATTATACTATATCATTCCACACAAGCATTTAATTTGCAAATACTTCTTCCAACCAAAATATTGCAAAACATGTCAATAAGTGTAAATAGGGTTGATAACGTGGCGGGGTGGGGGCAGGTTTTCCTTTTTCTCAACCCCATCCCGTTCTCCTTCAGGGTTTGAAAATATATCCTTATCCCCACCCCCAGCGGGGGTCGAGTTTCCTCACGGGTCCTCGTCCCCATCAACGAGTAACCAAATTTAAAAATTATTTTACTTTAATTGTAATTAACAATTCAAAAATTGTACTTCCAAAAAATAAATAAATAAAACCTTCGCACTATTAAAACAATCAACCAGAAACTGCAACATGGTTTTCTTTCAGCTATAAATTAAAAAGAAACTAATGTTTTAGAAACACTTTATCATTCTTCAAATAATACTGATAGCATCAAAACACCATAATAAATCACAATCAAATGTTCTGTAATTTTTTTAAAAAAAAGTACCATTTTATATAGAAATAGAATGGAACCTTTCAATCAAAACAAATCCAATACCCTACATAGATATATGAGCATACTATTATAATTACGTAAACAACATGGCGGGTTAGGGGTCTAGGCGGGGCGGGTATTTGTATCCTCATAGTTGGCCCCAATCAAAGCGGGTTTTCCCCATCTAAGTCAGGGCGAACGGGTGGGTACGTGCAGGTTCGGATATCATTGCTATGCCTAAGTGTCAATCAGCACAAGCAAGAGAAGTGTATAGCCCCTTTTGAATTTAATTTAATATGATCTTCCATTTGGGCGGTTCTTTAGGTAGAGGTGGGTATAGGTCTTGCCAACCGTGGATCAATTCGTGTAATTCACAGCTTACACGGGTTAGAAAATGAGGGGTTTCTTTTTACACCACAAAAATCTCCAATACACCACAATTTTTTTAAAAAAACATTTCATTATTCCGAAAATATCCACATCCATTCAATAATACATCTAGGATACATACCGAAAATACACTTCCGGTAGCTTCCTTTACAATATAACAAGATATTACCACAGCGACAGAACCAAAATGCATCTCTCTCGTGCTTGTGAAGCATCACATACCAGTTTCAATGGGTGTTTTCCATCTCCTTTGCCTGCCTCTCAGGAGTCCCAAGTAAAATGATCAGATCGGATCTGTTCTTTGATTCTTTTCTTTTATTAAATCAAACCAGGCTGAACCGAATTGCATATATAATATGTTTTTCCACTTTTTTACATCGTTGTTTTTTATTTGTTCTTTTTCCCTAATAATTCCTGTAGTTTGATGTGATGCAATTTCCTACCATTTTTATTGTTCCAAACAAAAATTTGATACTTTTTAGCTTATAACGTTTTATTTTTCAGTATATATATTATTGTTATTTAAACTTATTTTTTATTGTGTTGGTAATAGCCAAATCATCTAATACAAACCGCTTTTAATCAGATTGAGTTGGTTCGAATGTAATATAGTAATCAATTCAATCCAAAGTTACAAACCGAACCACGACTTTTTTAAAATTTTTGGATAAGATGACTTTTTCGTTCAAATCTGATCCGCGAATATTCCTGGTTGTAAATTAACTTCCACTTGCCACTAACTTTTATTTAAATTCACTAAAAATATACTATCTTGCATCATGTAAAATCGAGTTATTAAATGTTTTGGGGACACTTGGCCAACAAGCAGATTTTTCGTAAAAGGAAGCCTTTGTATAATTTGCATTAGAGTTATAATATAAACCCATTATCATGAATACTAACTCATTATAACTATCTTTCTCAAATAAAGACAAACAACTTATTAAAATAAGAAATTTTTATTGAAAATCCCTACAATTATTTTTGTTGCTAATGCGCTCATAATCATTAGCATTTTAAAGAGAAACAGGTACAATAGAAACCATTATCAAAATGACAATGGATAAAAGAGTAACTCCTATTGGGGATTTTACGGAGGAAAAAGTAGAATTTAAATTCCACTTGTTTTCCGTTTCTTTGCAGAGTTCACTTGAAACTTGTCAAGTAGCATACGATTCTGGCATCTTGGGCATTTTGGGACGGTTTTGGGTACCATCACATACATGCGGCAACGAGTACATCCCATTAGAATTAATGATGGCAGCTCATCTTTTGAAGTATCACCAACGTTCTCATCAGAGTTCAATAGGGAAGGGAGGTATCCTCCTTCAGATTGTGATGTTACCGATATCCATGCACTTGAACTTGGAGGTGATAGCTTCAGATTTAAATCAACACCCAAAGAAATTTTTTGTTCATTCATCATTGTCCCCATCATGCTTTTCCTTTTCTTATCATTCGATGTTGGCTCAGCCTTAGAATAAACAACCAAATTAATACATAAAAATAAAGTAAAACAACTTTTAAATAATTTAAAAAATACTTGTTATGAACAAAATCCCTTATACTAAATTAAAAGATACTATACTTGGTAGTGTGGGATACATAAAAAAAAAATAAAAACTTGCATTCAATATATATCAAAGTATCAAAGAAATAACACAAAATGAGATACACATAAATAATATATTATATTACACACACATAGATAGGTAGTATGGGATGATTAATAAAAAAAGAATGTAACTCAAAGATAATTTCATGTCCATCAAAAAAATAATATTGATCACGCGGTTCAATTTGTGCATGTCGGTTGATGTCGTTAGACTTGTAAAATTGTTTCTGAAGAAAATCAAAGCTAATGTTGTGCTGATAAACACTACCATTAGCATCATTCCTCAAGATATAACCTAAATCTCCTTCTTGGATAGGAATACCTTCGACCCGATGTACTTTGCCTTCCATTGTTGTAAACTGAACTTGGTGATGGTTAAAAGTTTATATGAAGGCGTGTATATATATATATATATATATATATATATATATATATATATATATATATATATACACACACACACACACACACACACACACTAATTAGATGTGGTTTTGGAGCCCACTGATTTCAACAATGAGGGTTCAGGTTTACCACCAAACCCCGAATTTAAATTAGCAGTTACAAATTTTTAAAATTTTCTATTTATTATAAAATATGATAAAAAATTCACAAAACTTAAAATTATTAGAGTAACGGTTTGCTTAACGTACTCACACGCCTAATATCGAAATATAATAAATTTCAAAAATCTAAAAAAATTAGTTTCAAGAAAAACGTGAAGCTGGTAAACTGAAAGAAAATATAGACATATAAAACTGAAAAAGGTAAATATTTTCTTTCAATTAACTAGTTTCACGTTTTTTCTTGAAGCTATTTTTTTTAGATTTATAAAGTTTATTATATTTCTATAATAAGAATATTAGTACGTTAAGCAAACCGTTAGTCTAATAATTTTAAGTTTTGTGAATTTTTTTACAATATTTTATAATAAATAGAAAATTTCTAAAATTGGTAACTGTTACTTTGAATTTGAGCGTTTTTTTAGTAGTGAGGCCTGTCCTGACCTTGGTGAGCTCTCGAGACTCAACTCACTTAAATTTTTATTTACGAAAAAAGAGAGCATAAATATACAATAAAAAAAAATTAATTTAGAGGAAAAAAAAAACCAATTCCATGTAAAATGTGAAGCTGGTTATATAGAAGAAAATAGTCATATAAAACGTATGAGGTAAAGAGTATATATGGGAGTTGAGTTAAAATATTGAACTAATTTTTCTTAGAAGGATGTGAAGCCTAACTGGATTCTCATACAGAGAAGGATTTTAGTAACCATTATAATCATGAAAACAGGTGCAAACCAGTGGAAGTCCAGTATGTGAATTAAATATAGGAGTTTATATTACTTGACTAATTAAATAAATAAAAGTAAGTGACCTGTGTGATTATAAAAACCATCCTTAACAATTAAATTTGATTGGTCTTAAACGAGTCTGGAGAAAGGTTTAAAGTCCAGAGTTCAAATTAAAGTTAATCAAAGATTTTTTTTATGACGCAACAATCAATATGTTTGTACATACATGTTCCTTTCTTGAATATACAACAGCACGTTACTATTAATACATTAATTAAATACATTTATAAAGTATGTGAACAAGATTATAAGTGAGGTTGGGAAAAATTCAAGAGAATGACATAAAATAAAAAATATAAGTGAGTATTTGCCTATCAGGGAAAGATTTTTCCCCAAAGACAACTTTTATTCTGAAATAATTTGTTTTTGATTTGATTTGATTTGATGTTTGACAAACTCGATTAAATTAAAAAAATTTATGGGGAAAAATGTGTTTATAAAAGCTTATTTACAAAATTGTTATAATGTTTTGAAACCAACATCACTCTTTTCATTTAACCCATGTGAGATTATCTACAAAATATATAATATTTAAATAAACAAAAAATTTATACTTCCTTTTTGGTAATTTACTCATAGAAGTGATTTCTTTACATAACATAAACGAAATTGATTATTTTAACAATAATTTTTAGCAAACGCATCCAAACATAAAACTGATTTTGTAATAATAATACTAATAACAATAATAATAATAATTACATGAATATATATAATCAATTATTAAAATTAGGTCCTCATAACGAGTGCCCTAAAAACATTGGTTAAGGAACTCACAAAAGGAAAAATTCCTAATGAAAAACTAAGTGTCACACTCTTCGAAATGCTAAATACACTGTTTCCCATACAAATTTTCCTTTTTTGAATTCTTAAACAATTCCATAAGGGCACTTGTTAGCATTCTCCATTAAAATAATCCATTTTCAGCTAATCAAAACACAAACTACCTGGTGAAAAGTATAAATGAAAATGAGTATGAATTTTGAACTATTTTTTGTCAAGAGTTAAATTAAGCTTGACTACATTTTCATATACAATAAAATCTCTGTAAATTAATGATATTGAGGCTGTTGGATTTTATTAATTAAGAGAGATATTAATTAATCAATAAAACAATAATTTTGTACACACTTATCTTTGTTGTAAATCAAATCTAATGATTATCCATGGTAACTATTAAAAATAAATGCTAACAAGTGTCCATAGGACTTTGGTTAAGAAATCAAAATAGATAAAAAAAATTTATGGGAAAGTAGTATCTTTATTACATTGAAAAGTATTGAAGTTGTATTCCCAATACATTTTTTAATTAATTTATTAATCGATGCCCTTAGGTGGCGTTTGGTAACTGGAATGTTTTATTCCTAGACAAACTACATTCCTATAATCACATTTCCGGGCATAGAGTTTTCCCACATTCACCCATGGAAATAGAGTTTTCCCAAGTTTCTAACTATTATTTCCTAATTTTATTCACGAGAATGTTTTATGCCTGTGAATAAATTTTTAAAACTTGCACCAAACATGGGAAACTTTTGTTCCCATGCCAATATTCTCATAAATATTTTTTTAAAACTTGTAACAAACGCTGCCTTAGGGCACTCATTAGTCAATAACAAGATCCATAAAAAATTATACTTTAAATCAATCATAAATTGTTATAGTTAAAAATGTTTGGCTGTTGTAATAATTGTCTTAAAAGTTATATATAAAATATTTTGTGTTTGCTTGAAAATGTAAATTTTTGTACACTAATGATTCATCAAAATTAAATTCTGTAAACCATGTTTAAAAATTAAATACCTTAATAAATTATTATTTAATGTATCTACAAAATTACTGACACAAAAGATTATCAATTATCAAGTCGAGTGGTTGGGCTGTCCAATTCAGAGCCCAAATAAAACTAGGTTAGGCAAGTAAATTAGAGGTGAGCATGGAGCGAGTTGATGTGGGTTATGCTTGTCCATTATCCGGTTCTAAACTTTGATAAAATCAATTCTCTAAACCCGAGCCTGTCCTTAGGTCCGAAGGAACCCGATCATATGCGGGTTGGTTTAAGATCGGGTCGAAATTGGACAAGATCGGGTTGACCTGAAATTAAATAAATCCTTTGTAAACTGAATTTCTGTGGGTAAGAACAAATATCATCATACATCATATTTCACAGTTCACAATAAAGCAATTTATTGTCCGAATATATTTTGTTTTTAGTGGTTTATCTTCCAACCTCATGTGTACCTTATTCAATTATGTTCACAATTCACAATAAAACAATCTATAAGACATAAGAACATACAAAAAACGAAAGAGAAACATTGAAACTAAAAAGCAGTTACACTGAAACAAAAATAAATATCATTTGAACATTCAAGGGGTTATTGTCTAGTGAAACATTTAGTTCTTTCTTAGCGACTGTGCATGAAACATAAGCTAAGACGAATAAAAGTAAAAGAAGATTTGTATTATATTGGGACGAGTGGGGTAAATCGAAGGTCAACTCGAACCCATCCCTGACCCGATGTCGAGTCATTAAATGGGATACAGGGCCGTCCATTCTCTTATGCTGGTTAGGGTCTAACCTGACCCAAACACTACCGATTGTGATGGGTTTTCGGGTCGGGTTTTGCTCATCCCTAAAGTAAATCGTTGGTGTAAGTTACTCTTAAATTCTACTTGTATCCTTATTAATTTGGTTCAAAACATGCTACTCCAAATCAACCTAAATTAGGGTAACATATACTATTTCATAAATCTATCACAACTTTCTGTCATTAATTTGATTGGTCAAAAAACTTCGTCTTTCATCATCTCTTTTTATTAATTATTCAATATTTAAATTAATTATCCAATTTGAATCTATAACACAATATTGTGACACACTTAACCCCCCAAATCAACATACTTACATGATGCAAGTTGAGAATGTAAATGTGAGTTTAATTATAATATATTTTTGAGTAAAGGCCAAAATTGATCCCCGAAAAATTTAGAGGATCCACTTTTGGTCCCCCAAAAAAATAAATTATTCATATAGTCCCTCAAATTTATAAACGCGGGACACATTTATCCCTCCTTCCACTTCCAATATTTGCTTACTTGCCTATTTGTCCCGTTAATCATCCTGCCTAATTCGTTAGTGGTCTTGTATAGCATATGACAAGTTTCCATAGTGCAAAACAAATAAAAAGTGAAAAACATGCACAATTTTCAGGTATTAGGATTTTAAAATTTTGCACTTTTTTTCCACTTTTGTTCTTTTTTCACGGTGGAAACTTGTTATAGCTATACATGACCACTAACGAATCAGACAGGATGGTTACGGGACACATTGTAACACCCTAGTTTTTACACATATGATTATTTATTTTATTTGGATTTTTATGTTTATTTTGTTATGTGGTTTAGTTTGTGTAATTGAATTACTCTCTTCAAATTATTTTATTGGATGCGTTAGCACTGACTTATTTCAGTGAGTGCATGCTTACTAGACAATAATTTACGTTATTATTACTATTATTACCAATACAGAAAAATGTTTTAAATAATATGATTAAGAGAAAAACATTTTCATATTTTCATTCTATTTAATTTTAGATTTGAAAATAAACTGGTTTGACATTAATCGAAGATTAAATGTTGGACCGTGGATTTTCTTAGTTGATCACTTCAACTATCAATCTCTAGTATATTTCAAAATTTGAAAGTATATATTTGTCAATCTTGAATTTTAGATTAAAAGGACAAAAACGTGTTTATTTTTAGGCTTAATAACTATCACTCATTTTTGTTAAGTTAAAAAAAAAAACTAAGTTCTCTCTCCTCCCTCTCTTATCAGCCACGACACCCACCCTTCTTTCTCTCTTCTTTTCTTTTTTTTTTCTCCTCTCTTCTTCCTCCCACTCCAACTTCACCTCCCTCTCTCCATGGTTCAGACCGGCTCCACCCTCTTGCAGCCGTATCAGCCGCGTCTCGCCGTCTTAGGCACTGCTCGATCATCTTCTGCCGCGGCGGAGAAGGAGAAGATAAACATGTGTAGATCGTGCCGCGAGCTCCACCGTCGGATGCGCACCGCTGGGTCTCCATTCAGGCCACCGAGAACGCACGTCCCCACCACGGAGACGCCGTCCAGCAACCGCTCAATGTGGACCGGACAGCCACACGACTCAGTTCGCGTTTCCGGCCACCGCTCTCCGATCGCCGTCGTCACCACCACTTTCAGCCACCGTGTTCTCTTCTCTTCACTTGGGTAAGTGTTTTACCCTCTAATCTCTTCTAGATTGAAAATCCCCGAATCTAATTTTGAAATTAAACTATGTTTTTATGCAATTAGGACTATAAATTAGTGTTTTATTAAACTAATTTTATTATCCTTTGATCAAATGAGTTTTCTCCAAATTGTGTTTAGGAACCCTAAACCCCAATTTGATTTTATTTGAAATCGATTGTGTTTCTATAAAATTAGCTATGTTTTATTCAAATTAGGACCTTTAATTTGAGATTCCTAAGTTCATTTTCATGATCCTTTAATCAAAACAAAGTTTCCTCAAAGGGTATTGTGAAGCTTAAGCTCCAAACATGATTTTCTTTGAAAATAACCTTGTTTGGTAATAATATTAAGTGTTTATATCAAATTAGAATGTGTGTTTGATCATGTGTAATTGATTTCTTGATTCCTGTTTGTTGGGCGTTGTTGGATTCCCTCTCTGAGACGTTTGACACAACTATGCTTGCTTGATGGAGTAGATAGTTACACTCTTGGAGCTAAAGTGAGCATTAAGACGAGGATCCTTTACTTGTCTTCAAAGGTAAGGGGAGCTTGCCTAGGGATATTCAATGACTATATGCATGTGTGTATGTGTTTAATGAGTGTTGTGAATAATATCGTGATATGGAGTCAATACTTGAAAAACTTGTTTACTTGAACTATTGTGGTTATTACTTGGAGTTGAACATTACTTGCTTTAAGGTGTTATGAATTATATATATGTGATGAACTGTCATTAACTGTAATATTATTATTGTTGTGAATATATTACTATTGATTGAAGTTTGAGAAGCCGGACTTGAGTCTGTGATCAATGACTATAAGGATTAAAAGCCTTAATAAGCCTTGAATAGAACTTTGAAAGTTTTGGGTTCATTTATAAAAGTTCCTTGTTTAAAGTGCTTACTTCAGAAGAATAAGATCTTTGTTTTCAGAAAAATGTTGAAGTGATTTTAAGTTGAAGGAAACTACCTTTTTATGATCAAGAATTTTGTACGAGAGAAAACTTTTTTGAACTGTAGGTTTTATGAAGGAAAAACCCTTTGAAAATATTTGACTTTATTCCATCAAGGAATTTCAAAAACAAACGAATTTCCCAAATGTTCTAGAAAAGATTTTGCAAAGGAAAATGATTTTCTCCTAAATGATTTACAAACGTTCCGATTACTTGGATAAGTGACCGAGGTTTTATTTTGGTTTTGATTTTCACTGAGCGAAAAGTAAGCGCATGTGAAAGATAATACCAGTTCGCGAGATGTCGCCTCTAGTATTCAGTTATATGCACGCGATCTGGGATCCATGTCAAGAATTATGGACCAAGGGTCCTAATCGTGATATTATGGGCTAGGAGTCCTAATTTTGGAATTGAGGACTGTGTGTCCTAATTTCGTTGTTATGGGCTAGGAGTCCTTGTCATGTTGGAATAAAACATGGAAAAAAATCATAATTGTTTCTACGACCACAACCTTGGACTGCGGCATCGGACTAAGGTGTTGTGATTGACCACTCGGACTGTTGGTCCTATGTTATTGATTTTCAAGTAATGAAAATTGTGAATAGTCGTTAGCTTTGGGCTTCGACAACGGAAAAGAGTGAACACAAAGAACATTCTCGTTAATGAAAAATCTTTTATTCATATACATTTCAGCATTTCCCCTTAGCAGACGTGCTTGAGTTAACCGAATACCCGCTTAAGATGTGGTATTTGATGAGGTATACATCCGAATGGTCGTTATAAGGGATTCGTGATCATGTTGATCCGAGTGCATGAGGTGACGGAGACAACTTGCCAAATGGGGCGTATGAGCCTGATCTACTCTTTCTTTCTTAATGATAAAACGGTGTTGGTATCTCATAAGATTAAGTTTAGAGCCTAATTATTGAAGTGTCATGCATTCTCTTTATAAAACTGATTGTTCTGGTATGAGACCCACTGATATAACATTTGTCATTTTATCTCTGAATAATAATTAAATGTTAATGTGCTGAGGTGATGTATGTATCATGTAAATGGTTGTTGTGCGATATGTCCATTTGTCGGTATCTCACCCTTACAGATATATCAGATTTCTTCTGGTTCGCTATTGTACCCTGGGTACTTTAGTACAGATGGTGCAGAGGAGTCTTCCTAAGTCACTCGGAGACTTAGATCTAGTTGTTTGATGAAGTATTTGATTGTGGAATGACCACATGAGTTTTCCTCAGGAATAACTTTTAGAACGACCAACTTAGGGTTTGAGACTTAAATTTTTGATAAGTATGTATGAGTATGGCTCAGAGAGTCTTTATTTTAAAATGGAATGTTTATGGATCGAAGAGCATCTCTTTTGAATGAAAACCTAAGTTTTTTCTTTTGGTCAGGTATAACTTATTGATGTAACTATTTTTAATATATTACTGCCTGGTGGTATTTGGTGTAACTAGAATTCTGGAATGAAAATGTAATTATTTTAGCAGGTGTTCTTCTACCTGGGATGTTTGAATTACAGAGGAGACTCTGTCGAAATTTTTTGTAAAAATACTAGCTTTTATTCAAGTATATCTCTGAATTAAATAGACTCATCAGGCTAGGATGGTAAATCAGTGTGCCAATTAAGGCTTAGGTTTGGAGTCGTGACAAATCTTTTTACCCAATTTCAGACGCTTATGTACTTATATAAATTATTTTTCGAAAGCAACCAGCAAATTATCTTTTTTATTTAAATTTCGCATGTGTTACGTAGTAATACCTAGTGGGGGTGTTACGCACATAGGCAAGTAAACAGACGTTGGAAGTGCAAGGAGGGACTAATGTGTCCCGTGTTTGTAAATTTGAGGTACAAAACGAGTAATTCATTTTTCAGGGACCAAAAGTGGGTCCTCTAAATTTTTCGAGGACTAATTTGTGCCTTTATTCCCAAATAAATATGTAGCTTGTTACCTTGGATACAAATACATGTTAGATTTAATTGATATGTATCATCAACATAAAAAATTCACATTATCAAGCAATTATAAATTATTTTATTATTAAAAATATTCAATTCTTATTATAACTAACTTACACATAATATGATTTGTAATTGATTGACGGTGTATAAATTTTTACAATGACGGGTTTAAATTAATTTATTATTTAAAAATTAAACATGTATAAGCAATGGAATTCGTTGTAACGCATTATTTAGATACAATGAACTAGGGGAGAGAGAAGTGCAGAAGATGGAAGTTCGAAGCGATGGCTAGGGTGAGCGAGATGGTCAAGTCGCTCACCATGAGAGATGTATGGGTGACCGGTTATAACAAGTTAATACGTTTTTTCATTAATTTTGCGGGTTAACTCATGTCAGAGTAGCTGTACAAATATAGTACGTCTGTTCCCTTAGGTCGTACACTCGTACGTAGGCCTCTTCTGCACAAAACAACCTCACTATCCTAAACTCCCAATCCCCACCATGCGTGCCCTTCAGTACTGTGGCTGCTACACCTACAGCATCGTCGTCTTCCCTCCTTCCTTCCTCAACTCCATCCCTCACCACCTCCTCATATCCAACAACGACGCCGTTTCACACTTCCACTCGACCTTCCTCCACTTCACCTCTCTCACATCCACCTACACCCAACCCCACCACGCCAAAGACCTCGCTTCTCCAACCTCTTACTCGCCCAACACGAACTTGATTCCGTCCCTGAAACCCAACCCGCCGCCACGAACTCACTAGAGCCAGTTCCCGGCTTTTGTTAGCACACCAACCTCTCCACCATCGTCATTTAGACTCTACTTTGAGCTTCTCTTTCTAGAAAGCTCCACTCCCATTCATCGAACCCTTACTGTTCGAGGCTTACTTGGGCTCCGCTCATCGAAAAAATGTTATGGTGCCTTTGCGAGAGCAGTACGGTGGTGGCCACGGTGGAGATGTCTTAGAATTTGGGTTTGAGCCTGACTCAACCCCAAAAGCAAGCTTGTAAGGCAAGGGTACCCCTTACTTATAAGCACTCTTTAGGTCATATCACTATCCAATGTGGGACTCCAACACACCCCCCTCACGCCAAGGACTAGACATCTGGAGCGTGAAGTTTGCAGGACTAGACATCTGCGGGTGGCTCAATGGATCTAGGATAGGCTCTGATACCATCTTAGAATTTGGGTTTGGGCCTAACTCAACCCCAAAAGCTAGCTTGTAAGGTGAGGGTTGCCCCTTACTTATAAGCATTCTTTAGGCCATATCACTATCCAATGTGGGACTCTAACATGGCAAGGAGAAGCAATTCTGTGTCGCGTACGTCACTGTCGGTTTTGGGGAGGGAGGGAGGGATCAACCTTCGAGAAACAAAGGAGCTTTCAACGGAGGAGGAGGAGCGGGTCGCTGCTTCGATGCGAAGGCGGGAGTGCGGTCGTTGAGCTTTGCCGGCGGTCGACTGAGGGGTTGCCGACGGTGGGATGCCTGAGAGTGAGAGGAGTGGTTGATGCAGAGGGTGAGAGGGATGTGTCCTTTTGGGCTGTTATTTTTTTATTTAACAATAAATAAAATTATTAGGATTGATTAATTTTACGGTAATAACCACTTAAAATTTAGAAGGACGGCTCCATACATACTTGCCCTACAGAAAAGAAGATGATCTCAGTTTTTTTTTCAAATTTAATTTAATACAACAATACTTAACTTAATTTTATATAAATATCATATTTTTTTAATTTAATTTCATGAAAATTAATATTTTAAATTAACAAGGTAAAAAAAAATTTACTGGATCACAAAGTTGTAAATGAAGAAATTTGACATAGTGAATAATAAGAGTGTGTTTGGGAAAGCTGAAAAAAAATTATGCTGATAATCAATTTTTGTATTATCGATTATTGTGATAATCAATTATAATTAGAATCTATTTTTGTTTAGGTCTATTTGCTGAAAATCAATTTTAATATAATATATTTCGTTTGGGTGTGCAAAAAAAAATCACTTCCATATAGTAAATTACGAAAAATGGTATGAAGTTATTTGTATAATTTAATAAAATTTGTTTAGAAGTTAGTTTTGTATGGGTAAATAGGGAAGAGAGTTTTGAGGATAAAAAATAATTAAATCACAACAATCTTAAGATAAAACAAATTGGATAGCATAAAACAACATTTTTATCAAAAAAAAACTTTTTTTTATAAATTTAGGCAATGTACCAAACGTGTTCCCTGTCTTGGACTGGGGCCCCATCTCCTCACTCTAAATTTATCTTTACCAAAAAATATCGCTTGACCCATTCCACCAATGCAAGGTTTTCATAATTCAAGAAAAATGAGTATCACCATGATTTTATTTGAACCTTCAAATACATCATACCGGTTTCACCACAGTGTGTTGCACCTCACTATCCCCATCGGCCACTTCCAGTATTTAACTATAAAATATTAAATCACAAAATATATGCATAAATAACGTCATACATAACGCTTAACTCAAGAATTTAAAATAAATTTGTCAAAAAAAATGTAAAATAAAAAAATGCCTATTGGGCCAAGTTAATCTTATCGGGACAAGTGATACTTATAGGACCAATTCAATCCTATCGGGACATGTGAGTTTCATTGTACCAAGTTTGCCATAATGGGCCAATTAAATCTTATTGCGCTTATAAAAAAAATTTAATCCTATTGGGCCAACTAAATCCAATTGGGCTAGGTGAGTCCTAATGTACCTGTGTCATCTTGGGCCCAAATAGGTTTAATTGGGCCATGTGGCGAGTCTTATTGGGCCAAGCGAGTCTCATTGGACCAGGTTAAGCCTATTGGGCCTAGTGGTGAGTCATATTGTCAAGTAAGTCCTATTGGGTCAAGTGAGTCTCATTGGACCAAGTTATTCCAATTGGCCCGGTTAAGTCTTGTTATGTCAAGTAAGTCCTATTAGGCCAAGTGGTAAGAGCTAATGGTTAAAGGTGTTGGAGGTCCAATGTTTAAACTTTGAGAAAGGGAAAAAATTAACAATTAATATATTAACATTTGGTATCAAAAAAAAAAAATTAGGCCAAGTAAGTTTGATTGGGCCAAGTGAGTCCTATTAGGCCATGTCACTCAATTTAGGCCAAGTGGCAAGACTAATTGCATGGGGTCACGTGGCGTGTTCTGGTGAGTGACGCTCGTTGAAATCGAGTCAGTCAGGACCGACCCAACATATTTTTAGGCCTAAAGCAAAATTTGAGATGAGTCCTTTTAAAACAAAATTAATATGGTTGGTGTAAATTTATTTAAATTTTATCTTTATTATAAATTTCTATATTTTTAAAGTGTAATTATTATGGCTGCTGTAGATTTTTACTGTGTGTACATACAATCATATTAATAATTTATGGTTTAAGGTTTTAAATTCTTTTTCTTGTTAAGCTTAAATAAACAAAAACAAAAACAAAAATTGAAAGTCTTAATAACCTTAAAATATTTGGAGGCCTAAACCCTAGCCTTAGTGGCTTTGGGTGTGGGCCGGCCCTGGCACCTGTTGTTAGTCAAACTGGCGCCACACAATAGCAAAAAAATAATAATAAATGCCACCTAGACAAAAATAAGATTATTTTGGTAAATTGTTTCAAAAGTATGATATTTTGTTAAATAATTTCTAAAAATATATCACTATGCTCAAAAAGCCAACGCCTTAACCAAGTGGTCAGGTATTAGAATACTGATTCTTATGTATGGAGAAAGGCAGAAAGCCCGATATGAGAGGGGAGAACTCACCTTATGTGTCCAACAAATTCTCAAATAGAGATTAGTCACTGCTAACGATAATTGATACTTGGTACCTATAACATAATTAAAAGGTAAAACTAGTGTTTTAGTCCCTTAAGTTAATTTAAATTTTCAAGTTGGTCCCTTAAGTTTTTTTTTTCAAATAGGTCCGTTAATTATTTTTTTGGCAAACAGGTCCCTTAAAATTTTTTGGTTACAAAACAGGTCCCTTAAATTGTTATTGTAATGTTTGTTTTTGCTATTAAATCAGTGAATTATGATGTCACAAAAAATTTAAGGAACCTATTTGACATAAAAAAAATATTAAGGAACCTATTTGACAAAAAAAAAACTTAAGAGATCAACTTGAAAAATTAAATTAACGTAAGAGACCAAAATATTAGTTTTGCCTAATTAAAAAAATAAAAATAAATTAATAATGACAAACTTGTGGTTGTCGTAATAATTCCATTTCTGTTTATGTAATTTCGTTTATATATTGCAATAAATATTGTGCCATTTCACGCTTAAGTCTTCACCACGCTGCTTCAGTATTTTATATTTATTATTGTTTGTTTTTTGAAAAGGTATTTTATATTTATTGTTGCACAGCAAAACAATCCAAAATAAATATGAAGTAAATTCCTTTATATAAATTTTATTGCACCCAAAAGTCTTCTGAGTTGAACGTGTTGCAGTCCGCCAGTCCCATCAATTACAACACCAGTGGTCTGCCAAAAGGCATAAAAGCTGTCACGACATCTGATTGGCACTTTCAAAGTTACGCACTTAACCGGTTCCAGGGAACACATCACAATCGTCCAATTTTTAATTACTATATCGAACGGTCACATGTTGTCTCTCACCGTCAGATGTATGATCTACTTGCTCACGCTAGCCATCGCCGAAAGTTCATAGAGAAAAAAACAACTGTTATTGTTTGGATGTGGAAAATAATTGTATAAAATTGCAACTGAATTTTTAAGAATTAGTTTTTTTTCTTTAAATTCTTATGATAAAATTTGTAAACATGACATTTTTAAAATATATTTTCCTTAGTGTTTAATGAATATGTATTGTGATTGTTAAATTTTTATAATATCGTGTAAAAACATATCATGATATGGATGACTTTTTAGATAATTAGGATAATAATAGAAAAAATATAATGATGTAACAACTTATGATTTGTAATCAATTAAAGAAATATTTATACGGGTAATGAAAATCAACTAAATATTTTTAAAAATTAGCTAAAATCATGTAATGAGTTCGAATATTAAATTGTAAACATGTAAAAAAAAAATTTGGATAAAAAAAACATAATCCTACCTATGTTGTGCTTTGTGACAAAGCTAAACATAGCCGGTCCCAAGCCCGGATAAAAGGAGAGGGTTGTGTTAGGCCATCGACAGCCAACGTAAAACTTAGTCGAATCTCTATGACATGGATCAACGACGTAATAATGTTAATGCTAGGTCGTTGCCCAGAAGCAACGTGCTATATAGCTTGAGTACAGTGTCAAATGAGCAAGGGCCGTTGCATCGCCGCCTGGATGTAGTGAAAAATAAGCAAGGGTTCCCACATTTTTGTGAACGAGTGTGGGTAAAGAAGCTAGCTCACGAGAGTAGGATTCGCTTTGAAACTTGGAATATAGGCACACTTACAGGTAAATCAATGGAAATAGTTGACACTATGATTAGGAGGAGGATCAATTTCATGTGCCTACAAGAAACTAAGTGGGTGAGAGAAAAGGCAAAGGAATTAGACTCTTCGGGTTTTAAGCTTTGGTACACTGGCAAAGTAAAATCGAGAAACGGGGTGGGCATAATTGTGGATAAATATTGGAAGAATGATATTGTGGATGTAAAAAGGGTTGGAGATAGGATCATTGCCCTAAAATTTGTAGTGGAACAAGACACCTTTAATGTGATTAGTGCTTATGCACCTCAGGTAGGGTTAGAAGAACACTTCAAGGTAAAATTTTGGGAGGATTTAGAAGGCCTAATTCAGGAAATACCGCTAGGTGAAAAGATTTTCTTAGGAGGTGATCTAAATGGGCATGTAGGGAGGGCACCTAGAGGTTACGACGGTTTGCATGGGGGATATGGCCTAGGGGAGGTAAATGGTGAGGGTAAGTCTATTTTGGACTTTTCATCTGCTTTCGATCTTACTATAGCCAATACGTGTTTTAGGAAACGTGATGAGCATCTTATCATGTACAAAAGTGGGGTGACAAGCTCTCAAATAGATTTCTTTCTTATTAGGAGATCGGATAGAAAGATTTGCTTGGACTGTAAAGTCATACCTGGAGAGAGCTTGACTACCCAACATAGAGTCTTGGTCATGGATGTAAGAGTTAAGTGGAGTGTGTAGACAAGAGGCCACGAAAAGGTTTTAAGGATCAAGTGGTGGCAACTGAAGGGTAAAAAACAAAGGATCTTCCAACACAAGGTTTTGGAGGGAGGGTTTTGGGAGGCAAACGGAAGTGCAAATGATATGTGGGACAAGATGGCCAGGGGGATTAGGAAGGTAGCTATAGAGACGCTTGGTGAATCAAGAGGATTCGGACCTAGGGGTAAAGAATCCTGGTGGTGGGATGAAAGTGTGCAAGCTAAGGCTCGGGTTAAAAGGGAATGTTTTAAAGCTTGGTCTTTATGTAGAAATGCTGAAAATTGGGAAAATTATAAGGTGGCCAAAAAAGAGACCAGGAAGGCAGTGAGCGAAGCTAGAACTAAAGCTTTTGACGGGTTGTACAAATCCTTAGGCACCAAAGATGGTGAGAAATCTATTTATAGTCTTGCTAAAAATAGGGAAATAAAGACAAGAGACTTGGACAAAGTGAAGTGTATTAAGGATGAATAAGGTAGAGTTTTGGTTAAGGAACAAGATATTAAAGATAGATGGAAGAATTATTTCCATAAGTTATTTAATGAAGGATTTGAAGTTTTATCATGCTCACAGGTGCTTGACGTTAGAGAGGAGGACCAAAATTACACTTTTTATCGTAGAATCCAAGAGCATGAGGTAAAAGAAGCTTTGAGAATGATGGATGATGGCAAGGCAGTTGGACCGGACAATATACCTGTGGAGGTATGGAAGAGTCTAGGAAAAAGAGGCATTAGTTGGCTCACGAAGTTTTTTAACGAGATTATGAGGTCAAAGAAAATGCCGGACGAATGGAGGAGAAGCACTTTAGTTCCGATTTACAAGAACAAGGGAGATATACAAAATTGTGCAAATTATAGGGGGATTAAGCTTATGAGTCATACTATGAAGCTATGGGAAAGGGTGCTTGAACGGAGACTAAGAAAAGAAACCAAAATCACCGACAACCAATTTGGTTTTATGCCCGGGAGGTCGACCATGGAAGCAATTTACTTGCTACGACGAGTGATGGAACAATATCGAAGGGATCAAAAAGATTTACACATGGCCTTCATTGATTTGGAGAAAGCGTATGATAGGGTGCCAAGAGAGGTTTTATGGAAAGACCTAGAAAAGAAAGGTGTTCGGATTGCCTATATTCGAGCTATCAAGGATATGTATGAGGGGGCCACGACTAGTGTGAGAACGCAGGGTGGAGCCACAGAAGATTTCACAATAACCATAGGTCTGCACCAAGGGTCAGTTTTAAGCCCCTATCTTTTTACCTTGGTCTTGGATGTACTTATGGAGCACATTCAAGAGCCAGCACCGCGATGCATGCTTTTCGCAGACGATATAGTTCTAGTTGGAGAGTTGAGAGATGATATAAATGGAAGGAGACGGAGTATATGGAATGTAAGATGGAGTATATGGAATGTAAGTTTAGCAAAAGTCGAAACACCTCTAGCTTAGAGGTGAAAGTTGGAGACCACAACATACCACAAGTCACACGGTTTAAATATCTTGGGTCTATTATACAAAATGACGGAGAAATTGAGGGAGATGATTCAATCAGGGTGGTCGAAATGGAGGAAGGCTTCGGGTTTTTGTGTGATAAAAAGGTACCTCTTAAGCTAAAGGGAAAATTTTACCATACAGCTATTAGACCAGCGATGTTGTATGGCACGGAGTGTTGGGCGGTAAAAAATCAACATGAGAGTAAAATCAATGTAGCAGAGATGAGAATGTTGCGCTGGATGAGCGGAAAAACTAGACATGATATGATTAAGAATTATAGCATTAGAGAGAGAGTTGGGGTAGCACCTATTGTAGAAAAGATAGTTGAATCTCGACTTAGGTGGTTTGGGCATGTATGGAGGAGACCTTTAGATTCTGTAGTAAGGAGAGTGGACCAAGTGGAGGGCAATCCAATAGCTAGAGGTAGAGGTAGGCTGATAAGCATCTGGCTTATCTAGTTTTATAACTAGATGGACTGTGGTTTTCGTGCAATTTATTCGAGTTCACTCTCGATTTCGCCCAAATTTGCCTTGTTTGGTTCCTAAGTTGGACTTTGACTCGTTCTAGGTATTTTTAGTAGTTTTTAGGTTATTTTGAATAGAATTACGCTTTTTGTTTTCTTTTGTTGTTTCAGGTCAATAGGTGAAGCTCCGGGAGTCAAGGAAAGTCAAGAAACAGAGGAAAAAGCACTTCTGGAGATGCTCGCCACGCGAGTGGATGCTCGCCTCGCGAGCCTGAACATCAGATAAAGCAGGAACAGTCATCACTCTGGCTCGCCCCGCGAACAGTACTCTCGCCTCGCGAATCATGAAGACCTGGAAGACAGAGACCATCACGGCCTAGCCGTGATGAAGGTCACAGCCTAGAATTGAAGTCTCGCCTCGCGAAAAGAATCTCGCCCCGCGAGAGTTTGAAGACCTGGAAGACAGAGACCATCACGGCCTAGCCGTAATGAAGGCCACGACTGTGACAGATTGAAGTTGGAAGACTCGCCCCGTGAATACACTCTCGCCTCGCGAGAATCCAAAATTCGAAGCGTGCCAAAACTAATATTCGCGTCGCGAGAGTAAGATCGCCCCGCGAGCGGGCGAAAAACAGAATCCTTATTTAAAGGCTGTTTCAGATCAGAATTGGGGGAGGTTTTTCCACTGGTTTTAGATCAGATTATGTGCGAATCCTTGTTTCTGGAGCTGCGTCTCCCTTTTCTTTTCTTATTTTATTATGGAGATTATTGCCGATTGTTCGTTTGTCGTAACGGGCATGAGGAACTAATCCCCTCGTCCGAGGGATCAATGAAGCCACCCATGGCGGTATGGTGTTCATGTGATGTATGTTTTTCTCCCCTTCTCTCAATGAATGTTTTCCAATTCTGATTTGATTGCATTGATCATATGTTTTGCGTGATTAACTAGTTAAACGTGTTTGAGGCCGAACGACGATTCGCGTTTTAGAACTTGGATTGGAATCACTAATTGAATAATGAGCACGACAGTGGATTTAGGATATTAGTACAACCTTATAGGGAACAAGAATTAATCAAATTCGAGATTAGGATTATGAGACCTAGTAAGTAATTAATCCAATCGTCGAATATGTCCTATTGAACACGACAGTGGATATAGGAGAAATTAGGGGTCCCAGTTGACATTGCAATTGAACTTAGGGAGGAATACATCATCACTTGGGTACTATACATGATTGGGTAGGTGGATTTGAGACCTTGGATATTTCAATTTCTGAATTTAATCACCTTAACTTTAATAGATTCGTTAATTGAATTTTTGATATTAATCTCCCTCTCTCAACCACCTTCTGTAACTTGACCAACGTATCGGATTTCCCGCGGATTAGTCGAATTGGTAGCCCAATCCCTGAGTTCGACCTCGGTAATTACTTACCGTGTTTATTTTATTACTTGCGACGACCCGGTACACTTGCCGGCGACACCAACAAGTTTTTGGCGCCGTTGCCGGGGATTGGCACAACCAATTTTCCTAATTTTAGGGAAGTTTGATTATTTGGTTAAGTTATTTTTATTTTATTTTATTTTTTTTATTTCTATTTATATTCACCATTATCTCTCTCTACTTCCTTGATTCCACTTGGTCTTGCCTTGTTTTGTATGCGAGGTACACGAGGGAATGCTTCCGGGTTGCGAATATTGTAATGGAGACCATGACACTTGGAGATGTCCTTTCTACTTCTCTCAAGAATATGTGGACTCAGGCCATAATTTCTATGACAGCGTGCCCCAGGACAACTATCAGAGTCAGAATTAGTATTGGGGTTATATGAGTAGAGACCATCCGGATTTATTTTGGAGTAATGATGGCGGTGGTCTAGCCTGGCAACCACAGCCTCAACAGAATTGGCAACCACAACCTTGGGAGTTGGCTCTGGAGAAGATGAATGCGGCAGTTGAGAAGTTTGCAATCAATACAAGCGCATCCATTGACAAGTTGGCAACTCATACAGGGTTGGCAATTCAGAATCTAGAGATGAAGATTGCCCAACTCGCAAGGCAACTAAATGAGCATCCCCCAGAGACTTTCCCAGTTGATACCGAGAACGACCCTAAGAACCAATGCAATGCCACAACAACAAGAAGCAGTGGGGTGTTGGGATATGACTGGGATGTAACTAGTTCTCAGGGAGTTGAGGAAGAACTACCACATGTTGAGGAAGAACAACCGGAGGAAAAGGAATTGACAAGCGACAAGGCCCCGGAACAGCCACATGTTGAGGAAGAGCAACCTAAGGAAGATGAGTTGGCAAAGGACAAGGCACTGGAGCAAGGGGGTAGAGATCAAAATGCGGATAAAGTGGTAGAGGATTCCACCATGCTTGCCAAGCAACCTGAAATTAATGCATTGAATAACTATGTTGGCTTACATGCATGTGTGGACATTGGTAAGTTAGACCCTCCCACTTGTCTGGCACACTTCCTCGAGAAAACACCATTTGACCCGAGAGGAAGTGAGTTCATAATTACAGTGGTCAATGGAGTTTTCACACTCAGGCTAGGTGGAATCATAGATAGATTCATATTGCTCTTGCGAGGGCCACTTCATAAACCATGGGATCCGGGTGGAGGATCTCACATGATGAGCGTCTCTTGGCCCTTGTTTCATAGGCTATGGGATCCAGGTGGATGCTTCTTAATAAGTCAGGCTCGGGACGTTAAACAAGCGCTACTTGGGAGGCAACCCAAGCTAGGTATCCCTCTCATTTCCTCACTTTTGTTTTGTTTATGTTCTTGTTTTTGTTTGTCACTCTTGAATAAATTGAGAAGATCAAGAGTTGTTGTATGAATGTCGTGTCGGCAAGCTTGTTGGATTTTAATTAAATTGAGCATAAACTGATTGCATGAATTATTTGACCATTGATGATTTCCCCCTAGGTTCTTAAATTAGAAAAATTGATCCCCATGTGAAAAATTGAAAACTGAACTTTGAGAATTTTATTGTGATTACTTGATTTATGATAAGTTTGGGGTGAGGGGGTGCACACACTAGGAATCGTATCTCGGTCAAACAATTTGCAAAATGTCCAGGTGAGGATTTGAGCCTCCAACTCTGTTTTTGAATGTGTGAATCACTGTTAAGTTGTACTTTCCCGAATTTGCTTGAATCTCTATATGGTTTGCATGTTTATGTGTTGCATCAAATGATTTAGGCAATTTTCTTTGAATAACTACTTGGCCTAAAAAGGACCATCCCTAATGCATGTTCCCTAGTTAGCCACATTGAGCCTAATTGACCTATTGTTTCTTGATGACCCTATATTACAAGCCAAAATCTGAAAAACCATGTTAACCCAATCTTAGGATTAGGAGAGCATGGAAGCGTAGCAAGAGAATGGTTGTGAGGAACTAAGTTTGGGGTGGCTACAAGGTGATGTGTCATATTGGGGGTGAGAAAAAGAAAAATAAAGGTTGTTAAAAAAAAATTGCCAAAAGAAAAGGGGCAAAACAAAAAAAATAGCAAGGAAAAGGTTGTAGTCACCCGAGGCAAAAAGAAAAATGGAAAAAGGAATTAGAGTGGAATATATGTCAAATTCTCATGCTCTCTTAGTTCCTAGGGACTTAAGCCTAGTATCCTTGTATATCCTACCCTGAGCCAGGCCCTATTATAACCTTTAAAAGACCTTCTGATGTTTCATACATGTTTACGTGGGAACTACTTTTGAGATGAAAATCAAATTCATGGGAAGTGCTCTTGATATGTGAAATTGAGTGAAAAAGTTGAAAGCCTAGACGAATTTGAGCGAATGAGTGAAATTTTACATAACCTTGTGAGGAAGGCAATTGTTTGGAATAGGTGATCTTCCTTTGTGTGTGTAGCTTTGATCCTCAACTTAGATTAATGATTGCATGAATGATAAGTTCTCAATTGTTTAAAGTAAATGAATGTGGGGATTACGTTGATGTAGGGGGGAAATCATTGGAGAAAAACTGTTTTGAGTGCATGAAATTTGTGTGAAATCGATTGGTTCCCTTAAGCTTGCCAAGTCTTGAGTCGTTTTTGAGTTTTAGCTTGCTTGGGGACAAGAAAGGTTTAAGTTTGGGGTGTTTTGATAAGCCTCTGGCTTATCTAGTTTTATAACTAGATGGACTGTGGTTTTCGTGCAATTTATTCGAGTTCACTCTCGATTTCCCCCAAATTTGCCTTGTTTGGTTCCTAAGTTGGACTTTGACTCGTTCTAGGTATTTTTAGTAGTTTTTAGGTTATTTTGAATAGAATTACGCTTTTTGTTTTCTTTTGTTGTTTCAGGTCAATAGGTGAAGCTCCGGGAGTCAAGGAAAGTCAAGAAACAGAGGAAAAAGCACTTCTGGAGATGCTCGCCACGCGAGTGGATGCTCGCCTCGCGAGCCTGAACATCAGATAAAGCAGGAACAATCATCACTCTGGCTCGCCCCGCGAACAGTACTCTCGCCTCGCGAATCATGAAGACCTGGAAGACAGAGACCATCACGACCTAGCCGTGATGAAGGTCACAACCTAGAATTGAAGTCTCGCCCCGTGAAAAGAATCTCGCCCCGCGAGAGTTTGAAGACCTGGAAGACAGAGACCATCACGGCCTAGCCGTAATGAAGGCCACGGCTGTGACAGATTGAAGTTGGAAGACTCGCCCCGCGAATACACTCTCGCCTCGCGAGAATCCAAAATTCGAAGCGCGCCAAAACTAATATTCGCGTCGCGAGAGTAAGATCGCCCCGCGAGCGGGCGAAAAACAGAATCCTTATTTAAAGGCTGTTTCAGATCAGAATTGGGGGAGGTTTTTCCACTGGTTTTAGATCAGATTTTGTGTGAATCCTTGTTTCTGGAGCTGCGTCTCCCTTTTCTTTTCTTATTTTATTATGGAGGTTATTGCCGATTGTTCATTTGTCGTAACGGGCATGAGGAACTAATCCCCTCGTCCGAGGGATTAATGAAGCCACCCATGGCGGTATAGTGTTCATGTGATGTATGTTTTTCTCCCCTTCTTTCAATGAATGTTTTCCAATTCTGATTTGATTGCGTTGATCATATGTTTTGCGTGATTAACTAGTTAAACGTGTTTGAGGCCGAACGGCGATTCGCGTTTTAGAACTTGGATTGGAATCACTAATTGAATAATGAGCACGACAGTGGATTTAGGAGATTAGTGCAACCTTATAGGGAACAAGAATTAATCAAATTCGAGATTAGGATTATGAGACCTAGTAAGTAATTAATCCAATCGTCGAATACGTCCTATTGAGCACGACAGTGGATATAGGAGAAATTAGGGGTCCCGGTTGACATTGCAATTGAACTTAGGGAGGAATACATCATCACTTGGGTACTATACATGATTGGGTAGGTGGATTTGAGACCTTGGATATTTCAATTTCTGAATTTAATCACCTTAGCTTTAATAGATTCGTTAATTGAATTTTTGATATTAATCTCCCTCTCTCAACCACCTTCTGTAACTTGACCAACGTATCGGATTTCCCGCGGATTAGTCGAATTGGTAGCCCAATCCCTGAGTTCGACCTCGGTAATTACTTACCGTGTTTATTTTATTACTTGCGACGACCCGGTACACTTGCCGGCGACACCAACATAGGCCAAGAAAAACTATAGGAGAAACTATTAACAAAGATTTGGAGGCCAATGATTTAACTATTAACATGATTCATGATAGAACATTATGGCGCTGTATGATCCAAGTAGTCGACCCCACCTAGTGGGATAAGGCTTGGTTGTTGTTGTTGTTGTTGATAAAAAAACATGTAATGTTAAATCTATACTATATAGTATATCGTATTAAATTAAATAGTTTTAAATGTATTAAATATTATTGTTTTGTCATCCTTGAATCTGATTTAATTGGGAGATCAAATAGTGATTATATTTCTATAACATTTTTTTATTTCCACTCATTTTGTAAAACTAAATTTAATTTGTCATTATTTTTAGTTAGCCTATAGAAAGCATACCAATAAAATAAAACAATATTAACTTCAACTAGTTGTTTACGTTGCAATGATCCTTCTCAATTCTTTGTACGTCTTATCTCATTATCAATAAATTATTGGCATTTGAAAAATTACAAAGGAACTCATACAATGTCATTATAGATGGGGGGTTGGATAACTCAAATGGTTTGAGCTAAGGGTATAAGGAGTTGGAGAAGTAGGAGGTCCAATGTTCAAACCTTGACAAATGAGATAAAAACTAACATAACAACTAACTACTAATATTTGCATATAAAAAAATGTCATGTGCATATATGAGACATTCAATATCTTAATCTTAACTAATATAATAGTTGATCAAAGTTGAACCTAATGGTCCATTGATATCTTTAGATTTTGCAAAGGCAATGTCAGCAATTGCTAAGATGGAGACTCCACGGGTGTAATGGACAATGCCTTGAACTCATTATTACTGCTATTTTTGGCATCTCATATAGGTCAAAATAATGGAATCACATGACAGAGACTTCATAGAAAGAAAAAAAAAAGCTTCATAAAAAAATGAAAGAGAGATAAAAATATTTATAATTGTATTATATGGCTTGCAGATTCTATAACCAATCATGATGAATTCATGCATGCTAAAAGTTGTATTTTTATTTCTCTAACGAACATAAGTTATAGGAGAGAATTCATTTATATTAGACATAACCTGTATTATGTATACAATTATGTCATTTGAATACAATATTTGTTCATTTCATGAAAACTTCATTTCTTTAGTTATTACTGAAATTGATAATATGAAGTTAAATAGGCTCTCTAAGTGGAAAATTCAGTGCCCAACATTTTACACCCAACATTTTCATTGTGCCATCTTCAAGCAAAACATACCCACCTATAGAAAGAGATTTCAGGTCTAGCCAATCAAAAAATTACTCTAATAATAAGTGAATAGTGAGTTGTAAACCAAAAGGTTTGCATACATTTGAGCAGAGGAAAAGCTTTATAAAAAGGTAGTGGTAAGCTTTTAAGTCTCCCTCCCTTTTTTTGTATATATTTTAGAAAATAAAATGTTGTTACTTAAAAGAGTGAAGAAATAAAAAATGATAATATTTAAACTTCATCAAACAAAGTGAATACTTCCAGTGGTTCAATTTATAAACAGGATACTCTTGATTAATAGCTATACTCCGTGATATCCGTTTAGTAATAAATCTGTGATTAATATGAGGTGGTGGAAGAGATCACAACAAAGACAAAATAGCATCACCTTAAGATTTTTAGGATCCAAGGCATTAAGCACCGGAAAATATCACTGTCAACTTTGAAATCAAAATACAGGATTTCAACAAAACATAAACCACATTTTAAACTTCTAGATTGAATGTACAAACTTTCTTTGTGTAATGTAAGCCATAAAATAAATACAGAATATTTGTATTAGACCAGAAAATTATCTCAATTTCGTTTTTGATGAGATAATGGCTACATATTTTTAACTATTTTATTTAAAAATATTAGTAGTTAAATTTGAGAACAAAGATTTCTGATACCTCTCAAAAGTTACCTCAAAAAATACAATATGTCAAAGTGAATGTTTGAGCAACACTTGTTTAACGTGCCTGCAAAATTAGAACAATAAAAAGTAGTTAAAATTTGTAATTTCTATGATGGCATCACAAATCACACTGATGAAAAACATGATGATGATTGCAAATTGGAGGTAGAGAGAGTGAGAGAAGTTACCTGTTGTGGAAAATCTCATTTTGTAATTCTATAGCAAAAAGTTTATGATGGGTGTGATTTCACCTCATATTTCTTGCATTTTCATGTAGTTTATGTATTTTTAATTTGATTTTTGTTAGTTTTTACTTTGGAACGGGTAAGGCGGTTTTGTGGTGTTTGTGTGCAGGAATTGAGGATTAAAATGTTCAGGATCATTTATGTTGGAGCTTGCATGAAGACGAAGCTTGAAAAGTAAGAAAAATGAGCCAAACAGAGCCCATCACGGCCTAGTCGTGACAGCCATCACAACCATGATCGAGCAAGGCTTAAAAGAAAAGAACGAAAAAATCAGAACCTGTCATGGCCAGGCCGTGATGGCCATCACGGCCGTGACAGACCATCAATGCCAAGTTTTTCCAAGACAGAATCTATCACGGCCTGGCCGTGACGCGTAATGTCTGGAATTTTAATTGCTGATTTGATCTGATTTTGTAACAGCTTGGGATTCAAGTTAACCTACTCTATAAATAGGGCAATTAGGCTCAAAAATAGGGATCTCTGGGACTGCTACCCATAGGTAAAAATCAGGATTTCTCTTCTTCTCAGTTTCTCCTCTTCTATTAGGTTTTTTTTTATGCTTTTATTAATCAAGCTTGCTATGAACATGGCAATGCTTGAGTAGTTGTTTTAATTTCTAGGGATTGGGGCTATGCTCAAGATTTGTTTTATGTTATGAATTGACGTTTTACTTCTTGTTAATTTCAATTCGCTTTCAATTACTTGTGAATCTGGTGTGCACTTATTTGCACGTCATAGATATTCTGAGGAACCTAGCGGTGAACTGAGGTGTTAGATCTATAGGGATTGAACTTAGGACTTAAATCACGAGAGTTCACTGAATTGTCACAAAGCTAAAAGGGTTCGATTTAAGCAAATTTTGATAATTAACAAGAGGATAGTCAATTTAGTAGCACGGACAATCTTGTTGGTAAGACAAATCCTGGAAATCTCTTTTGATATTGAAAAATCCAATATTTGATTTGATTGCGATTTTTTTTATTGTGTTTTAGATATTTGATTTGTTAGTTAATCTTTTAAAAACCAAATCTTTTCCAAATCTTTTTCTAGTCCAGTTTAATTGATTTAATAATTGATAGTTATTTAAGATAACGATCTCTATGGATTCGATTTTTTTATTACTTGACGACGAAGTCGTATACTTGCAGATTCAAGCTCATCAGTTTACTTTTCTAAAATTGATACACCTATGAATTCCCTAATGATGCCCTTGTAGATGATCGAGGATGTGAACAATGGCGAGGTTGAGGTGAATCAATTAGAAATTGGACCCTATATTCTTCGTTCAAAACTTCAAATACCAACAACGGCGAGGAGCGAGGTTGCTTTTGATTTCTGAAACTGAACCCAGCCATAGTTTATGGAAAATTATGGGGAAAATTCTTATTCATTGAGAATTACATAGAGATTCGAAACTGAAATGAAATGAAAAGAATTAAATCGTAGGATACTAAAAATCGCTAATTGTTGTAATGCATTTAGTATTTGATTCAATCTGCCTTGTAAATGTTGATTGAGATTATTTGCTGATTGTAGTGATTCAAATCAGTTGAATTTCAACAAAAAAAAATTCAAATTCGAAATTGGTTGGGCCAGGATTCAACAATTAAACGCCCAAGTTTACATTATAATTCAGGAGGTTAGGGAGATATTCTATGAAATATTATATTATTGGCTGAAAAAAGGCAGCTATAGAGATATTCTCATCAGTTTTGGAAAGGACTCAATCGGAGGGGTGATTTGATTTTGAATTGATACTGGGAGAAGAATATAAACTTCTAAATTGATATCATTCATTGCAATTGAATGATAAATTCGAATACCAATTTGAAAAGATTCATGTTGTGGCGTTTTATAATTATTTATTAGAATTGGGTCTAATGCGAAACATGATTATTTTACAATTATAATAATTGGGTTTTATTACTGTTTTATTTCAAGAAATATTTTCAGGAATGATAAATTAAATTTATGTTGATAAATTGTGTGTTTTAAAGGAGGGAACTTGTTCCTTTCGAAGGATAATGAATAAGAGACCAATCATCCCTACTTTCATGCTATGATCGACATGTAAGATTTCGTAGATGTGGATGCATAATTGAATGACATGTGGCAGAATTTTTTCTTGCATTCATTTTCATAACTTGGTGAAGCTTGAAGACAGTGGGCTCACCCATCTAAATAACCTTTGTGAGACAACTTGTTAACTATGCTGTCTTTCAAACCTGCACCAATGGAAGTAATCAAGATTAGCCAAATCGAAACGCATCTTCGGTTTTGTATGTGTTATAGAAGTAGCAATTCATTGCATGTGGAGTGTTAGCAACACACTTTTTAACACACTCTTTTCAACATACTTTCTTCTGTTTGTTGAAATTTATATGGATCCCACTATTTTGGAAATGAGTCTCGTTAATTCATGCGAGTCTCATTTGAATTTTGTAGGACCCACATGAATTTCAACATAGAAGGGAGTGTGTTGGAAAGAGCGTGTCGGAAAGTATGTTGGAAAGTGCATGTGTTTTATCGTGGATGATAATCACCTAAGGTGGAAGAGGTTTTTGTTATCAATTAGTTATGGACATAATTAACCATGATAGGTTCTGGTACTATGACACCATTTAAATATAAAGGTTGATGTTGGATATATATATATATAAACAAAGAGAATGTATTTAAATTGAACATAAAGAATACTCAATCCAAATATAATAGGAGAAAGAATAGAGCCAAAAAAGTGGGAAAACCCACGAGTGTAAAAACTACCCGGTTGAGTAAGTAACAAAGCCATACCAAACCAAACGAATTAGTTTAATTCCTAACCAAAAACCATAGCTATTTAATCCAGTTTCTGCCCGCAAAAAACAAAGACGAAGGATTGAACAGAAAAGCCACAACACAGAAGCCATATCAACAAAGAGTAGCAGCTTGGTTCAAATTCATGCATAATAGACACCAATACCAGCATCCACTTAAAAGCGATCAAAGTGCAGCCAGCAAAACACACGTTTCAGTAACAAGAGATAAGTACAAGTGTAATGCCCTTCGTTACATTAGTAGCCCAAATTAATTTCAATAAAAATCCTTCAAAACATTTAATTAAAAAACACAAGTCATTAATTTTTTTCTCAAATAACTAAGTATGAAAATACCTCGTATTAAATAAAATAATAGTATTTATAAAGTATTGAAAAATATTATTAAATCCAATCAATTGAATAAATAATAAAAGTCTCAAAACCGGGCGTCTAATTACAATCTGAAAAATAGTATGTAAACCAAAGAACGTCATCCGCATAATACTCTAAACCGTACTACATTACTAACCAACTAGCTAATCAAAGATAACTCTTCAGATCTCTGGATCCTTAACAGCGATGTCCTCGGGCTCTGAAAACAACACTTATAATGAGATATAAAATCCCAGTGCACAACAATACATTTATAAAATGTTTCGAAAATAGTGTTGGTCTCAGCCGATGTGGTAACCGGAAAAACTGTCCATGATATCCGCTAATTTCCCAAAATAATATATAAAAAAGTACTTTTAATAACAACAAAAATTTCATCAAGTCAAATGCATATAGCGTAAGATCAACTCGTCTCAATACATCACATTCCACATACCAAGTAAATTCTAAATTAATCCAAGAGGCTCGAAGGCCTCATAACTAAACTGGTCTCTTACCGGCATGCCATAAATCTCAGACATCACATGACAATGGCGTCCCATTGCCCACCCCTACTCATGAAGAATGTTTCGATGTCACCCTCCTGTCGGGGACATTTCTATTTCGATACCTCCCATGTGCACATGGCGGTATTTCTCCCTTTTCGACACCCCAACGTGTGGCGGTGTTACTTTCGATACCCCTTTTTAGGCGGTATTTCTCTTTTTCGACATCCCAATTATATGAGGATGTTACTTTCGATACCCCATTACAAATCCCCCAAACTTAAACTTTGCTTGTCCCCAAGTAAACTAAAACTCAAAAAGGACTCAAACCTGGCAAGCTCAAAGGTTCAATCAAATTCGCACAAATTTCATGCAACTTCAACAACAATTTTTTTCCTTATTGATTCCCCCCCAATTTTTGTCTAGGCTATCAACATTTCACTCAATTTCACTTTTAAGAGCACTTCCCATGAATTTGATTTTCATCTCAAAATGGTTCCCACGGAAAACATGCATGCAACATCAGAAGGTCTTTTAAGGTTGTAATGGGGCCTGGCTGAGGGTAGGATATTCAAAGGTACTAGGCTTAAGTCCCTAGGAACTAAGAGAGCATGAACATTTTGATACATTGAATTTCCACTCAAGTCCCTTTTTCCATTTTTCTTTATGCTTTTGGGTGACTACAGCCTTTTCCTTCTAATACCCTTTTTGACATTTTTTTTTGCACTTTTTTTTTCTTGCCCTTTGGCTCCAACCTTTATTTTTATTTTCTTTTTCTCAATCCCGAACAACACATCATATCCTTGTAGCCACCCCAAACTTAGTTTCTTTCAACCCTTTGTCTTGCTAAGCTTCCATGCTCTCCTAATCCTAAGATTGGGTTAACAAGGTTTTTCAGATTTTTGGCTTGTAACATAGGGTTATCAACAAGCAATAGGCTAATTAGGCTCAAAGGGGCTAACTAAGGAACATGCATTAGGGACTGGTTCAATTTAGGCCAAGTAGTTAATTCAAATAAAATTGCCTAAATCATCTGATGCAATCACATAAGCATGCAAACCATGAAGAGATTCAAGCAAATTCGGGAAAGTGCAACTCAAAAGTGATTCACACAATTAAAAACATGTTGGAGGCTCAAATTCCTCACCTGGACATTTTTGCAAATTGTTTGACCGAGATTCAATCCCTAGTGTGTGCACCCCTTCACCCCAAACTTATCATAAATCATGCAATCACAATAAAATATCTCAAAGTTCAATTTTCAATTTTTCAAATGGGGATCAAATTTCAGCTTTCAAGACCTAGGGGGAAAATTATCAATGGTCAACAAATATCATGCAATCCATCTATGCGAATTCAATTAAAATCCAGCAAGCTAGCCGACACAAGACTCAACACACAAACTCTTGATCTTCTCAAATTATTCAAGAGCTAAAAGAAAACAAAACTAAACAAAGCAAGGAAAAAAAAATTAAAAAGAAGAGGGTTTAGAGAAACTCATGGAGGTGGTTCCACCGGGATCCCACTGTCTGTGATACAGCGGCCACGGAATGCTCAAAGTACGATATGATCCTCCGGATCCTATGGCATGCAGTATAAGTATGGGAGTGGGCACCTGATAGTTATGGTAACTCCGCCAAGTGCGGCGGACTTCTCACTCCCTCTTGGGTCAAAGTTGACCTCTTTATATACAAAGTCCTCCCAATAAAAATGGGATTCAACCTCTTGGACTGGCCATAGTGTCTTCATATCCAAGGGTGCAGAATCCAGAGGCTTGAACTCCATCGCTGGTGGTTCCACAGTGGGAGGTGATGAACAAGTGGGGGGTCTCTGGTGCTGCTTCAACTTCTACACGATTTTCATTCACTGCGCTGACAAATCCATCACCTGCTATACATGCAGAAATCTCAGCACACACCACACAAGGGTTAGTGTTAGTACAGTCAGTACATATAGTACAACAAACTGAATCAGAAAAAGCTTGAATGTTTGGAAATTCAACACACAGTTCATCAGTAATAGTGTTCTTGACATCATTATCAAAATCATGTTCAAAAGAAGTATTGTCAAGAACAACTATTTGTGAATCTGTATGTTTCTCAAGGAGACGTTGAGTTTGCAGTGTAGCCGAGGTGGAGGCAATGTGATCAATCTGAGCGGCCAACTTCTGAAAATCAGCTTCTACCCTCTGTTGGCTTTGATCAATTTGAGCAGCCAACTTCTGAAAATCAGCTTCTGGCCTCTGTTGGAATTGAAGATTGTGTTCTGCCATCCGTTGCACCAAGTCTTCCAGACTGAGTTGGGCTAGTGTAGGGTCAGGCTGATATTGGTGCTAGCTTACTGTCATTTGATGCACCAAAGAGGCAATCTCATCCAAGCTGCCGCGTTCTCCTCCATGTTGGCTATGATAGAAAGGTTGCTCCTCATTCACTCCAATCATGTCAAAACCACTGCTAAACTCATAACTTACAGCAAAGTTAGGATAATATATGCATGGTGGCTCATCATAAACATTAGGCATATAACCATGCATGTAATTATCCATGGAAATCACTAAGATTCACAACCAGACAAAGTAGCCGTAACTAATTCAGTAATGCAAAAGTTTTTTTTTTAATTTTCTGTCAATAACAACAAGAGTCCCCGGCAACGGCGTCAATTTTTGACACGCTGTCGCGCACGCGTCAAAAACCGAGCGGTTTGTAAAAATATGTAGTTAGGGAGCGACAACTCGAGTATCGTCTCACAAGGACTCTTGGGTTGTCGTTAACAGAAAAGTCAGTTTTTTTGGGGGGGGGGGGTGGAGGGGGGGGATATGAAATTAAATTAGGAAAACAAGCAGAAAACAATGCAAACTAAATAACTATCAAATAGCTAAAAATGATTAACCTACTGTTCTCGGTTTCCCACTATCATTGGTTCATACAATTCCATGCCCTAAGCGGATTCTAATCTCTTTTCGATTGTAACATCAATTAACAAGCGAAACTGATGCTACTAGACATATGTTCCTAATTCCGAATTAAGCAAACGGATGAAGTGCTCGTGAATTAAGCAAACACGAATGAACACACGATAATTAAGCAAACGCGATTAAGTTTAGGAACACACAATCATCGAAACAAATCAATATATATTCTATATAATCCTGAATTAAGAAAACAGAACATACAGAACAAATATTGAAAGAGAATATCAATGAGTTCAGGAATTACAGAACCTCAAGTGGCGGTGCAAACCGGTTACAGTAGATCAATCAAGGAGACTAGCTCTCCATTACAAAGGGAACACAAAACTCTAAACCTAATTTCGCAGTCGTACTATGAAAAAGATAGGAAGAGAGATCAGTTATGCCCTAAAACAGACTATAAATATAGATTCTGGGTTGCGGTCTCTCGCGAGGCGAAACATGATTCGCGAGGCGAATATTATGAACAGCTCTTCAATGTTTGGCTTTCTCGCGAGGCGAGCTGATTATTCGCGAGACGAGGCTTCAAATTCCAATCTGTCACGCCCGTGGCCTTCATCACGAGTAGGCCGTGATGGTCTCTGTCCTTCAGGGTTGGATTTCTCGCGGGGCGAGACAGAGAGGATGGCATTTCTGGCACAGCAAGGCTTCATGATCGCGAGGCGAGTAGCCTCTCGCGGGGCGAATAACTCCAGAATTGCTTCTCTTTATTAACCTGAAAACGACAAATAGCAGTAAGTGCTTTATTTGACTCTAAATCAGCTAAATTACCCTAAAACTACTTTAGAGACTCAAAATGTTGCTTGAGGACAATCGAGTCTAATTTGGGCGAAAACGGGATATAATTAGCACAAAACCACGGTCATACTAGTCATAAAACTAGATGAGCCAGAGGCTGATCATGGTGGTATTACTTTTCGATACCCCTATCATAGGTGGTATTGAGGCAAACATCATACAACATATTATAACTCAAATATGTCATGTCTCATGCATGTAACAAAATATTTCTCTCAATTTTAAACATATAAACTTCCACCAATAACAAACAATCATGAATATCACAACATATCATACATGAATAAGCACGTTACAATATCAATTAATCAATTAATTCCCCTTTTTAAAGAAAACCCCAATTTTAGAATTTAGGTTACTAACAATATGCATCAAGTCAATTAATGACTCCCAAATCCACATGGTAATCCCTTATCAACAAAAACAATCATATATACCATGGAAAGGGTTCATAAAAAGTATTGTTACTCGCCTCTCGGAGACCTCCAAAATGCTCTAAAAATTATCTGTGATAAAAATTAGTGCTTCCCTAAAAATTCTTCTTGCGTTTGGTGGCGTTCTTGGATCTGTGTTGTTACAATTGCATTGTCACCGACGAAAAGAACGTCTGTAAGAAAGCAGCTCTCCTTCGCTACACTCTGTACGGCACGCAGTGGAGAACTAATGTTCAACAATGGAACCCCTGACATGACTTTAAATTAGTATACATATTTATTATTTATTTATTTTATTTTAAACCCATATAACTTGCTTTTGGCAAAAGCCAATGAACCTGTGTTGGGCTTCACGCAGAGGGCTGCTTACCCTGGTTATATATATATTATTTATCCAGTTTTTCATCATTTTAATTTAAATATATTCTTATATTAACAAATATTTTACAATGAATATTTATATATAAATATAAATATTCTTATATTTATATTTTAGTTTATTCTTTTTATTAAAAATACGGTTTTGAAATTTTAGGATGTTACAACAAGAGTAAAAAAAAGGTAAAAACTTAATTAAAAATACCAAAAATAAAAACAAAATTCTGGTTAATCTTAAAATAAAATGTTTCATTATTATACTATATCATTCCACACAAGCATTTAATTTGCAAATACTTCTTCCAACCAAAATATTGCAAAACATATTGATAAGTGTAAATAGGGTTGATAACGTGGCGGGGTGGGGGCAGGTTTTCCCTTTTCTCAACCCCATCCTGCTCTCCTTCAGGGTTTGAAAATATATCCTCATCCCCACCCCCAGCGAGGGTCGAGTTTCCTCACGGGTCCTCGTCCCCATCAACGAGCAACCAAATTTAAAAATTATTTTACTTTAATTGTAATTAAAAATTCAAAAATTGTACTTCCAAAAAATAAATAAATAAAACCTTCGCACTATTAAAACAATCAACCAGAAACTGCAACTTGGTTTTATTTCAGCTATAAATTAAAAAGAAACTAATGATTTAGAAACACTTTGTCATTCTTCAAATAATACTGATAGCATCAAAACACCATAATAAATCACAATCAAATGTTCTGTAATTTTTTTTAAAAAAGTACCATTTTATACAGAAATAGAATGGAACCTTTCAATGAAAACAAATCCAATACCCTACATAGATATATGAGGATACTATTATAATTACGTAAACAACATGGCGGGTTCGGGGTCTAGGAGGGGCGGGTATCTGTATCCTCATAGTTGGCCCCAATCAAAGCGGGTTTACGTGAAGGCGTGTGTGTGTGTGTCTATATATATATATATATATATATATATACTATTTAGATGTGGTTTTGGAGCCCACTGATTTCAACAATGAGGGTTCAGGTTTACCACCAAACCCCGAATTCAAATTAGCAGTTACAAATTTTTAAAATTTTCTATTTATTATAAAATATGATAAAAAAATTCACAAAACTTAAAATTATTAGAGTAACGGTTTGCTTAATGTACTCGCACACCTAATATCGAAATATAATAAATTTCGAAAATCTAAAAAAATTAGTTTCAAGAAAAACGTGAAACTGGTAAACTGAAAGAAAATATAGTCATATAAAACTGAAAAAGGTAAATATTTTCTTTCAATTAACTAGTTTCACGTTTTTTGTTGAAGCTATTTTTTTTTAGATTTATAAAGTTTATTATATTTCTATAATAAGAATATTAGTACGTTAAGCAAACCGTTAGTCTAATAATTTTAAGTTTTGTGAATTTTTTTACAATATTTTATAATAAATAAAAAATTTCTAAAATTGGTAACTGTTACTTTGAATTTGAGCGTTTTTTGAGTTGTGAGGCCTGTCCTGACCTTGGTGAGCTCTCGAGACTCAACTCACTTAAATTTTTATTTACGAAAAAAGAGAGCATAAATATACAATAATAAAAAAATTTAATTCAGAGGGAAAAAAAACCAATTCCATGTAAAATGTGAAGCTGGTTATATAGAAGAAAATAGTCATATAAAACGTATTAGGTAAAGAGTATATATGGGAGTCGAGTTAAAATATTAAACTAATTTTGCTTAGAAGGATGTGAAGCCTAACTGGATTCTCATACAGAGTAGGATTTTAGTTACCATTATAATCATGAAAACAGGTGCAAACCAGTGGAAGTCCAGTATGTGAATTAAATATAGGAGTTTATATTACTTGACTAATTAAATAAATAAAAGTAAGTGACCTGTGTAATTAAAAAAACCATCCTTAACAATTAAATTTGATTGGTCTTAAATGAGTCTGGAGAAAGGTTTAAAGTCCAGAGTTCAAATTAAAGTTAATCAAAGATTTTTTTTACATTTTCCTTAATTTTTAAATTTTTTCCTAATAATTTTTTTTTTTGCTAATACTTTTTTTTTGAATTTATTTGTATACACTAACAGTGTAAAGTTTTTTTACACTGTCAACCAATCATAAATTGACAAACAGTAAAAGTAGAGTTGTCATGTTCTTGATGTTTTAATTTTTATATACTCATATTTTAATGTATATATAATTTAATATTTTTTATTTATATATTTATGTATATTTTAATATTTTTCAATTCCAACCGAATCAAACCAAACCAATTTTAATTGGTTCGGATATTGTTATTCACTTTTTAAAGTTTATATATATATATATATATATATATATATATATATTTTTAGCCAGGAAAGGTAGCAAAGCTATCCTGTTCTTCGAAAAAGTTTAGGGTCGTTAGATTCAAACCAATAATTCGATGAATTTGAAAATCCGAATCAACCAAATAAATTGGTTCCTTTTTTCCTTTTTTTATGCACGGCTCAGAATTGAACCAAACTCAATGGTCATTAATTCGATTATTTTGGAACCGAACCAATTACTATATTTTAATATTTATATATATTTTAATATTCAATATGTATATCACTTTATCAATTAATAACTTTTCTTGTTCTGTTCCTGTAACAGAAGAAGGAGTTGTCAACCGGTAGATTATTTTGAATTATTTAAATTTATTTATTTTTTAAACATATATTCTTTATAATATATATTTTTAAAAATTTATTTTTTCCCGAATTAGTTTTTTTCTAATTTACTTTTTTTTAAATGATTTTTTTAAAAAATATTTTTGTTTTCTAATTAATTTTATTTTTCTAATTTTTTTGAATATTTTTTCTAAATATTATTTCCCTATTTTTATTTAAATATTTTTATATACTTTTTTTATAATTTTTTCAAATATATTTTTTCCTAATTTTTGGTTATTTTTTTTAAAATATTTACTTTTTTCTAATTAATTTTTTTTTTTATAATTAATTTTATTTTTCTAATTTTCTAAAATCTATTTTTTCATAAACATTTTTTTCCAAATTTTTTTAAATATTTTTTTCATAATTTGTTTTCTAATTATCTTTGGTTTAATTTTTTTTGACTTACTTTTTCATTTTAAAATATTTGTTTTATAATTAATTTTTTTATTTTTTTTACGTTTTCCTTAAGTTTTTTTAAAAAATATCCTGATAATTTTTTTTGCTAATACTGTTTTTTTTAATTTATTTGTATAAACTAAAAATGTAAAGTTTTTTTACACTGTCAACCAATAATAAATTGACAAACAGTAAAGTAGAATTGTCGTGTTCTTGATGTTTTAAATTTTATATAGTTATATTTTAATGTATATATAATTTAATAGTTTAAAATTTAATATTTTATAGATTTTATATATATATATATATATCAATATTTTTCAGTTCGAATCGAATCAAACAAAACCAATTTTAATTGGTTCAGATATTGTTATTGACTTTTTAAAGTTTATAATTTTTTTTTTGTTTTTAAATAATTTTAGCCAAGAAAGGTAGCAAGCCTACAGTGTTCTTCGAAAAAGTTTAGAATCGTAAGACTCGAACCAATAATTCGATGAATTTGAAAATCTGAAACAACCAATTAAATTGGTGCTTTTTTTTCTTTTATGTGCACGACTCCGAATTGAACCAAACCCAATGGTCATTAATTCGGTTATATTGGAACCGAACCAATTACAATATTTTAATATTTATATATTTTGTAATATTCAATATGTATATCACTTTATCAATTAATAACTTTTCTTCTACTGTTTCTGTAACAGTAGAAGGAGTTGTCAACCGGTGGATTATTTTGGAATATTTAAATTTATTAAATTATTTTTTAAACATATATTCTTTATAATATTTTTTGTAAATTTTTTTTTTTTCCGAATGAGTTTTTTTCTAATTTACATTTTATTAAATGATATTTTAAAATATTTTTGTTTTCTAATTAATTTTATTTTTCTAATTTTTTTGAATATTTTTCTAATTATTATTTTCCTATTTTTTTATATAATTTTTTTATAATTTTTTAAATATATTTTTACTTAATTTTTGGTTATTTTTTTAAATATATATTTTTTATAATTAATTTACATTTTTTATAATTAATTTTATTATTCTAATTTTTTTAAATCTATTTTTTCCTAACTTTTTTTCCTAATTTTTTTTAATTTTTTTTTCTAATTATTTTTCGTTTAATTGTTTTTTAATTTACTTTTTCCTTTTAAAATATTTTTTCATAATTAATTTTTTAAATTATTATTATTTCAATGTTTTTTTAAAGTTTTTCTTAAGTTTTTATAAAAATTTCCTAATAATTGTTTTCTTGCTAATACTTTCTTTTATGAATTTATTTGTATAAACTGACAGCGTAAAGTTTTTTTACACTATCAACCAATAATAAATTGGCAAACAGTAAAAGTAGAGTTGTCGTGTTCTTGATGTTTTAATTTTTATATACTTATATTTTAATGTAAATATAATTTAATAGTTTAAAATTTAATATTTTATAGATTTTTTATTTATATATATATATATATATTAATATTTTTCGGTTCGAATCGAATCAAACCAAAACAATTTTAATTGGTTCGGATATTGTTATTGACTTTTTCAAGTTTATAATTTTTTTTTGTTTTTAAATATTTTTAGCCAGGAAAGGTAGCAAAGCCACAGTGTTCTTCGAAAAAGTTTAGGATCGTAAGACTCAAACCAATAATTTGATGAATTTGAAAATCTGAAACAACCAATTAAATTGGTTCTTTTTTTTTCTTTTTTGTGCACGATTCCGAATTGAACCAAACCCAATGGTCATTAATTCGGTTATTTTGGAACCGAACCAATTAGAATATTTTGATATTTATATATATTTTAATATTCAATATGTATATCACTATATCAATTAACAACTTTTCTTCTACTGTTCCTGTAACTATAGAAGGACTTGTCAACTCGGGGATTATTTTGGATTATTTGAATTTATTTATTTATTTTTTAAACATATATTATTTATAATACTTTTTTAAATATTCATTTTTTACGGCTCCGAATTGAACAAAATTCAATGGTCTTAAATTCGGTTATATTTGAACCGAACCAATTACTATATTTTAATATTTATATATTTTAGTATTCAATATGTATATCACTTTATCAATTAACAACTTTTCTTCTACCGTTCCTGTAACAGTAGAATGAGTTGTCAACTGGTGGGTTATTTTGGATTATTTAAATTTATTTATTTATTTTTTAAACATATATTCTTTATAATATTTTTTAAAAAATTATTTTTTTCCCGAATTATTTTTTTTCTAGTTTACTTTTTTTAAAATGTTTATTTTTGTAATTGATTTTTTTTAAAAAAATTGTTTTCTGATTAATTTTTTTGAATATTTTTTTGAATATTTTTTTCTAATTATTATTTTCCTATTTTTTAAATATTTTTTATATATTTTTCTATTTTTTTTAATTTTGTTTTCGAATTTTTTTTTCTATTTTACTTTTTTTATTTTTCTAATATCTGTATTGACATAAATAGAGGCAGGATTATTCATAATTTGTATTTTTTTCTATATCATTGCCTTTGTTTTTTTCTATTTTAAATAATAAATCTATATCTATACTAATTAATAAGGGGAAATACTGATTTTAGTGTAGCACAATGATGCAAACCACATTTCAAGTGATGAATTTTTTTTATTATTATCTTTTCTTTCTAAATTTTTTTTTATTTTAAAATATTTCCAAACCGGTAAAGGTACAATGTTTTGGGAGTCAAACACAACAATCTCTGAATTGATATAAATAGAGGTAGAGCTATCTATATTTTCTAATCTATTTTTTCTACATCCTTGCCTTTGTTTTTCTATTTTAAATAATAAATCTATATCTATACTAATTAATAAGGGGAATTGATGATTTTCTAATAAAGTGACACGTGTCAGCACCACATGATTTAAGAGGATTAGTTGATCATTAGTAATAATCAAAGAGGAACACTTAACACATACTGTTACATTACGTATTGTAATATCATTTTAAAATAAAAATAATATTCAATTCTTTACACTCAAATTATAGATAAAATCGTTACAAGGTTTTTGCTGATAACTTCTGTCTATAAATAAAAAGCCTTGGAGATGAATGAGTACCACCATTATGGATGAGAAGGAAATATTAAAAGCAACGTGTGAAATAAGTCAAGAAAATGTTTGACATAATGGACTTAATTTGGGATAAAGGAAAAAAAAAGTTTCGTACATATAGAGACACAATTCAAGTTATTAATGATAACAATACTATCAATAATAATAGTAATTGATGACGGGTGCAAAAATACTAGTAAAAGATAAAAAAACACGTAACCTATTTAAAAATAACAAGAGAAAAAAATCAAAACTAAGGCAAGTTCTACCGTGCACAACCTTGATAGGTGGTGTACGGTGCACAAGTTTATACAGTCGTGGAATTTCGCAGGTGTACAGATTTTAATCTAAATCCTATACACCAAATCATTTCAACATTTAAAAAAAACCCCAAAATTCCTAAATCCCCACACCCGATACTCCAGCAGTGAGCTCCCTCACCACCACATGTCGCCGCCTCCGATGACCCTCCGTCATCGCCGTCGTATCTGTAATCTTTGGAAGCCTCAGAGACATGGTGTTAATAACCGGTGAAGAATTTGTGAATGTACCCAACCACCTCTCTCTCCTCTTCACCCCCTTCCTCCAACCCTCACCCTCAACCACCACCCCCACCTCTCAAGCTTCTATCATTGACCGGAGGATCTCCACCATCCTCTATCTCCCTTCCACCACCATCAGCAAGGCTTGAACAAGCAACCACCGGACGTCATCGGGACTAGATCTGAGGGAACAGATACCAAACCACCTTGAACGCATGTCCCAGCAACCCTTCCTCTATCCAACTACAGCGATTCATCGCCCATTGCCGCTCCACTACGACGTCATCGGGCCTAGATCTGAGGGAACTGGAAGGCCTAGAGGGAGAATAGTGACGATCGGATGGAATTATCGCCTAGATCTAAGGGAACGAGGCTGCGATTGTACTCGGGGATGGTGGACTTGTGAAACAGCCCAATTTTTATCGCTTTCTTATATCAGTTGATATATTTATCCGAAACATAGAAAATGATTTTGGCTAAAAAAATCATTTCTGAATTCTATCTAATAGAACGAAGTTCTAGTTAAATTTTTGGTTTGAAACTCAGACAAAAACCGGTATGTGTTTTCCCTTCCAGTAAGAATTTATTGATCAGAGAACCTAATTTTGACTCATGAATCGAAAAATCAATGACTTTTACTATGATCTTAAGTGATAGGAGCTATTTTGGAATTTTTCGAAGTAATTGATGAAAGCACATCAAGGAAATTTGAGACGGGTAATTAGCAGAACGAGATGTAGTGCAGAAATAATGGGGAGCAGAGATAATAAAAATGATTAATGAGACTCATGAAAATTGGTCACATCATAACTTTTAATCTATGTTTACACTTAATATATATTATTATAGTGTAAAACCCATTATTTTGCTAATCTAACCAAATGAAGTATTAAAAAAAGATAATAAAACCCCCTTTCAAAACCCCAAACCCGGCGTCAGTATCCCATCCCCTCTCACTCTCAAATTTCCATTTTCTATCTTCTCAAAACTTAGCAACTAAGTTTTTTTTTCATCAAGCTCCTTCCATCATCGTCATTAACTTCAAGCTTAATAAGGTAATCTCATAACCTTTCTCTTATTTTCTTTATTTCTTTGATCATACCCATTTTTAGATTTTTGAGCTTGAAAATCCATTTTCTATATTTCATGATCTTGAGTTTTGTTGCTTCAAAATTATTAAGCTAAACCCATTCCATGATCTTATTGCCTTGCTAATTAATGTTGTTGTTGATGATTGAAACAAACATGAAAATCCAAAACCCTGACCTCCATGAAAGGGTCGAAACTGAGTTTGGGAGAAGAGGAGGGATTTTGTTTTGTTTTTTTTCAATTCTAACACTTGTTTTAAGCTCCCTAGGACCTATATAATCAAGCTCTAAGAGTTTAAGTTAAACCAAAAATCCTAGTCAATTTTTCTAGTTAGAGCCGAAAATCACTCCTATGTGAACTAGAAGGAATTTTTCAAAAATTGACATGTATGATGATGATTTGTGAAGGAAACGTGGTATAATTGTTTTGCCTAGACTCATTGGAGGAAGCTGAGGACTATACGATTCACTTCAAGTCAAGAAAACTAAGTTTCTGAGGTAAAGGGGGTCAACCCGAGGGGTTCCTAGTAGTTATATATTTAATATTATGAACTTTCTATGATGTTTCATAAATATGTTGATTAACTGTGGAACACACACACACACACACACACACACACACACACACACACACACACACACACACACACACATATATATATATATATATATATATATATATTTCATGATGCTGAGTTATTAGAATTTCTAATATTTGATGAATATATATGTGGTTGTCTGTATTGTTGAATTGTGAGACTGGTTGAAGCGTGACATGAGTCATGGCTATATATATGATAAACTACTTTTATAAAAGAAATATATAAGGATACGGAAGAATGGAAATATGATTTTTAGCTTTCTTTGGAAAGTAGAAAGGAAACAGAAAAGGACTGGATTTTCGTGCTGAGGTTTCAGACTGGATTCTGATTACGGTGAAGCCGGACTAGCCTTCCTCCTGCTAAGGACCTAGAATTCCGAGACGTCGGACTAGAGTCTTCGGATAAAAGATTTTGAAAAATCTTTAATGAGAATTTAAAAAACTCATTTGATATTAAAGTTTGGTTTATATATGAAAAGATGATCTGGCAGACGTGCTGTTGTTATCGAGTTACAGTTTTCACATAGGGTGGACTGATAAATTTGATAGTTACGGACCAAAGGCATATCTTTGGGCTTTTGGGTCTTTAGGGACATTCGGGCTCGAACTTCACGTAATGCTTGGGGCTTTGCAACCTCTTGTCATGGAAATTTGCTACCCTACACGAATGTACTCAATAGAGGACTATCAAATATTACATAGGTGATACGCGAAATCCTAGAACAATTGGGGAAAGGACCCAGTGGAGAGGTCACCCAACGCGAAACAATTGTGTTATAGGAAATATCGCGGCCTATCATACTCGAGGAAGGGAAGTTAGGATCTCCGGAGATTTTATTTGAAAGTGGATATTGAAGTGTTAATCGAAAACATTAAGAATAAAGTCTTAAATCTAAACAATCTTATGATATGCATATTATTATATTTATATTAGTTTTTACTTTGATATTTTTTATTATGTTTATGATGTTAAATATATGACTACTACGTTTAAACTCATATTATTGGCACCTCACCTTTTTATTTTTTTTTCTCTTTTGTGGAAACCTTATATTGTATGTTTAGATGGATCCCCTGCACCACATGATACCATCGGACTTCCTGGCCCATACGTTTGAGTTTCGTGATGAGGCCGACGCGTGGGTCATTCACCCCAAGGCCTGCAGCGCGTCGTATACGGGGCCACTGCAAACAATGAAGGGGACAGAGGAGGGAGTCACCTCGATCACTCAGCAGGTGAAGACAGTGGAGATTCCGTTACCTCCCATCTGGGCACTGCTTCAACACCTGGTAGAGTCTGGAAATACCTACCATCAGTCGCCCCCACAGCCAGCCGTTCCTGCAGAAGGACCAGAGTCGCCGCCACCTGCTCCCATCGTCATTTATGGCAGAGAAGAGGAGGATGATGATATGTTGGTTGTCGAGGCACTTCCTGAGGTGGATCTCATCGAGGAGGAGCCGGAGGCCGATGCTGAGGGAGGATTTTCATCGGAACCGTCAGACTCTGGGGATGATCATGGAGGTCTCCCCAATGGTCATATATAGAGGGTCGCAGGGTGTTGACAACTTAGTTCTTTTGGGTAGTACTAACTCCACGGGGTTCTGTATATCTGGCTTATGAGAGCCAAGTTTTTGTTTAGTGACGTTCTCTGATGAACCCTAATTTTTGTATATCATCTATATGTGTGACTTATGTCTGTATATATTGTCTAACCTACTGCAGAACTCTGACATGATGACTCCTGATTATACGGGTCTGGATAGAAATGATGCATAGTTATGCATGTATATATATGTGTGTGTGTGTGTGTGTGTGTGTGTGTGTGTGTGTGTGTGTGTGTGTGTGTGTGTGTGTGTGTGTTATGGCTCGAAGAGCTTTTCTTTCACATGTAAATATAAGTATATTGGCAGGTGTTTTTGTCTGGGATGTTGAAATTACAGAGGAGACTCTGTCAATTTTTTTTATGACTAAGGTTTTATGTAATTTCCAAAAGTAACCCGAAATAGGTAACGTTTCTTTTTTGCGTTAAGTTGTAATATAAAGGGAAAAGCATTTAATGCCGAGGAAGGTGTTACATGGACGGTTGGACCTGTGATGGAAGATCTACACTGGTGGCAGTGGCCGCAGGGGCGGCGAAGACGGCGAAGCAGTGGAGGAGGGGTTCGACTTTGATGGAGAGGTTGTAGCCTGGGAGAGGAAATCAGGTGTAAAAAAAGTATTTTGAGATCTCATGAGCCTTTACAATCCAAAGGCTTGGATTAAAAATAGAACTTGTGCACCGTGCACCACCTATCAATGTTGTGCACGGTAGAAGTCGCCTCAAAACTAAATCCTCCCTAAGTTGATAGGTTGGTATTATAGACGTCACTACAGAAAGGCCAAGTTTGGATGACTTTTGTAACTTGGTGAAGCTTGAAGACAGTGGGCTCAACCCATCTAAATAACCTTTATGAGACAGCTTGTTAACTATGCTGTCATTCAAACCTGCACCAATGGAAGTAATCAAGATTAGCCAAATCGAAACACATCTTCAGTTTTGTATGTGTTATAGAAGTAGCAATTCATTACACGTGGAGTGCTAGCAAGACACTTTCTAACACACTCTTTTTAACACACTCTCTTCTATTGGTTGAAATTCATATGGATCCTACTATTTTAGAAATGAGTCTCGTTAATTCATGTGAGTCTCACTTGAATTTTGTAGGATCCACATGAATTTCAACATAGGAGGGAGTGTGTTGGAAAGAGCGGGTCAGAAAGTATGTTGGAAAGTGCATGTGTTTTATCGTGGATGATAATCACCTAAGGTGGAAGAGGTTTTTGTTATCAATTAGTTAATGACATAATTAACCATGATAGGTTCTAGTACTATGACACCATTTAAATAAAAAGGTTGATGCTGGATTTTTTTATTTTTTTTGTAAACAAAGAGAATGTATTTAAATTGAGCACAAAGGATACTCAATCCAAATATAATAGGAGAAAGAATAGAGCCAAAAAAGTGGGAAAAACCACAAGTGTAAAAACTACCCGGTTGAGTAAGTAACAAAGCCATACCAGACCAAACGAATTAGTTTAATTCCTAACTAAAAACCATAGCTATTTAATCAAGCTTCCACCAGCAAAAAACAAAGACGAAGGATTCAACAGAAAAGCCACAACACAAAAGCCATATCAACAAAGAGTAGCAGCTTGGTTCAAATTCATGCATAATAGACACCAATACCATCATCCACTTAAAAGCGATCAAAGTGCAGCCAACAAAACACACGTTTCAGTAACAAGAGATAAGTACAAGAGTAAAAAAAAAGGTAAAAACTTAATTAAAAATACCAAAAATAAAAACAAAATTCTGGTTAATCTTAAAATAAAATGTTTCATTATTATACTATATCATTCCACACAAGCATTTAATTTGCAAATACTTCTTCCAACCAAAATATTGCAAAACATGTCGATAAGTGTAAATAGGGTTGATAACGTGGCGGGGTGGGGGCAGGTTTTCCCTTTTCTCAACCCCATCCTGCTCTCCTTCAGGGTTTGAAAATATATCCTCATCCCCACCTCCAGCGGGGGTCGATCGAGTTTCCCCACGGGTCCTCGTCCCCATCAACGAGTAACCAAATTTAAAAATTATTTTACTTTAATTGTAATTAACAATTAAAAATTGTACTTCCAAAAAATAAATAAATAAAACCTTCGCACTATTAAAACAATCAACCAGAAACTGCAACTTGGTTTTCTTTCAGCTATAAATTAAAAAGAAACTAATGTTTTAGAAACACTTTGTCATTCTTCAAATAATACTGATAGCATCAAAACACCATAATAAATCACAATCAAATGTTCTGTAATTTTTTAAAAAAAAGTACCATTTTATACAGAAATAGAATGGAACCTTTCAATCAAAACAAATCCAATACCCTACATAGATATATGAGGATACTATTATAATTACGTAAACAACATGGCGGGTTCGGGGTCTAGGCGGGGCGGGTATCTGTATCCTCATAGTTGGCCCCACCAATCAAAGCCGGTTTTCCTCGTCTAAGTCAGGGCGAACGGGTGGGTACCTGCAGGTTCGGATATCATTGCTATGCCTAAGTGTAAATCAGCACAAGCAAGAGAAGTGTATAGCCCCTTTTGAATTTAATTTAATATGATCTTCCATTTGGGCCGTTCTTTAGGTAGAGATGGGTATAGGTCTTGCCAACCGTGGATCAGTTCGTGTAATTCACAGCTTACACGGGTTAGAAAATGAGGAGTTTCTTTTTACACCACAAAAATCTCCAATACACCACAATTTTTTTAAAAAAACATTTCATTATTCCTAAAATATCCACATCCATTCAATAATACATCTAGTATACATACCGAAAATACACTTCCAGTAGCTTCCTTTACAATATAACAAGATATTACCATAGCGACAGAACCAAAATGCATCTCTCTCGCGCTTGTGAAGCATCGCATACCAGTTTCAATGGGTGTTTTCCATCTCCTTTGCCTGCCTCTCAGGAGTCCCAAGTAAAATGATCAGATCGGATCTGTTCTTTGATTCTTTTCTTTTTTTTAATCAAACCAGGCTGAATCGAATTGCATATATAATATGTTTTTCCACTTTTTTACATCGTTGTTTTTTATTTGTTCTTTTTCCCTAATAATGCTTGTAGTTTGATGTGATGCAATTTCCTACCATTTTTTTTGTTCCAAACAAAAATTTGATACTTTTTAGCTCATAATGTTTTATTTTTCATTATATATATTATTGTTATTTAAACTTATTTTTTTATTGTGTTGATAATAGCCAAATCATCTAATACAAACCGCTTTTAATCAGATTGAGTTGGTTCGAATGTAATATAGTAATCAATTCAATCCAAAGTTACAAACTGAACCACGACTTTTTAAAAAAAATTGGATAAGATGACTTTTTCGTCCAAATCTGATCCGCGAATATTCCTCGTTGTAAATTAACTTCCACTTGCCACAAACTTTTATTTAAATTCACTAAAAATATACTATCTTGCATCATGTAAAATCGAGTTATTAAATGTTTTGGGGACACTTGGCCAACAAGCAGATTTTTCGTAAAAGGAAGCCTTTGTATAATTTGCATTAGAGTTATAATATAAACCCATTATCATGAATACTAACTCATTATAACCATCTTTCTCAAATGAAGACAAACAACTTATTAAAATAAGAAATTTTTATTGAAAATCCCCACAATTATTTTTATTGCTAATGCACTCATAATCATTAGCATTTTAAAGAGAAACAGGTACAATAGAAACCATTATCAAAATGACAGTGGATAAAAGAGTAACTCCTATTGGGGATTTTACGGAGGAAAAAGTAGAATTTAAATTCCACTTGTTTTCCGTTTCTTTGCAGAGTTCACTTGAAACATGTCAAGTAGCATACGATTCTGGCATCTTGGGCATTTTGGGACGGTTTTGGGTACCATCACATACATGCGGCAACGAGTACATCCCATTAGAATTAATGATGGCAGCTCATCTTTTGAAGTATCACCAACGTTCTCATCAGAGTTCAATAGGGAAGGGAGGTATCCTCCTTCAGATTGTGATGTTACCGATATCCATGCACTTGAACTTGGAGGTGATAGCTTCAGATTTAAATCAACACCCAAAGAAATTTTGTGTTCATTCATCATTGTCCCCATCATGCTTTTCCTTTTCTTATCATTCGATGTTGGCTCAGTCTTAGAATAAACAACCAAATTAATACATCAAAATAAAGTAAAACAAATTTTAAATAATTTAAAAAATACTCGTTATGAACAAAATCCCATATACTAAATTAAAAGATACTATACTTGGTAGTGTGGGATACATAAAAAAAAATAAAAACTTGCATTCAATATATATCAAAGTATCAAAGAAATAACACAAAATGAGGTACACATAAATAATATATTATATTACACACACATAGATATGTAGTATGGGATGATTGATAAAAAAGAATGTACCTCAAAGTTAATTTCATGTCCATCAATAAAAATAATATTGATCACACGGTTCAATTTGTGCATGTCGGTTGATGTCGTTAGACTTGTGAAATTGTTTATGAAGAAAATCAAAGCTAATGTTGTGCTGATAAACACTACCATTAGCATCATTCCTCAAGATATAACCTAAATCTCCTTCTTGGATAGGAATACCTTCGACCCGATGTACTTTGCCTTCCATAGTTGTAAACTGAACTTGGTGATGGTTAAAAGTTTATGTGAAGGCGTGTGTGTGTATATATATATATATATATATATATACTAATTAGATGTGGTTTTGGAGCCCACTGATTTCAACAATGAGGGTTCAGGTTTACCACCAAACCCCGAATTCAAATTAGCAGTTACAAATTTTTAAAATTTTCTATTTATTATAAAATATGATAAAAAAATTCACAAAATTTAAAATTATTAGAGTAACGGTTTGCTTAATGTACTCGCACACCTAATATCGAAATATAATAAATTTCGAAAATCTAAAAAAATTAGGTTCAAGAAAAACGTGAAGCTGGTAAACTGAAAGAAAATATAGTCATATAAAACTGAAAAAGGTAAATATTTTCTTTCAATTAACTAGTTTCACGTTTTTTCTTGAAGCTATTTTTTTAGATGTATAAAGTTTATTATATTTCTATAATAAGAATATTAGTACGTTAAGCAAACCGTTAGTCTAATAATTTTAAGTTTTGTGAATTTTTTTACAATATTTTATAATAAATAGAAATTTTCTAAAATTGGTAACTGTTACTTTGAATTTGAGCGTTTTTTGAGTTGTGAGGCTTGTCCTGACCTTGGTGAGCTCTCTCGAGACTCAACTCACTTAAATTTTTATTTACGAAAAAAGAGAGTATAAATATACAATAATAAAAAAATTTAATTCAGAGGAAAAAAAAAACCAATTCCATGTAAAATGTGAAGCTGGTTATATAGAAGAAAATAGTCATATAAAACGTATGAGGTAAAGAGTATATATGGGAGTTGAGTTAAAGTATTGAACTAATTTTGCTTAGAAGGATGTGAAGCCTAACTGGATTCTCATACAGAGAAGGATTTTAGTAACCATTATAATCATGAAAACAGGTGCAAACTAGTGGAAGTCCAGTATGTGAATTAAATATAGGAGTTTATATTACTTGACTAATTAAATAAATAAAAGTAAGTGACCTGTATGATTAAAAAAAACATCCTTAACAATTAAATTTGATTGGTCTTAAATGAGTCTGGAGAAAGGTTTAAAGTCCAGAGTTCAAATTAAAGTTAATCAAAGATTTTTTTTATGACGCAACAATCAATATGTTTGTACGTACATGTTCCTTTCTTGAATATACAACAGCACGTTACTATTAATACATTAATTAAATACATTTATAAAGTATGTGAACAAGATTACCAAGAATGATATTTAATTAAATATATAAATAACATGATTGCATTGTTTTATGACACATAAATTTAAGATATATTAACGTATAATAAAAATGTGAAGTTGGGAAAAATTCAAGAGAATGACATAAAATAAAAAAATGTAAGTGAGTATTTGCCTATCTGGGAAAGATTTTTCCCTAAAGACAACTTTTATTCTGAAATAATTTGTTTTTGATTTGATTTAATGTTTGACAAACTCGATTAAATTAAAAAAAAATATGGGGAAAAATGTGTTTATAAAAGCTTATTTAAAAAATTGTTATAATGTTTTGAAATCAACGTCACTCTTTTCATTTAACCCATGTGAGATTATCTACAAAATATATAATATTTAAATAAACAAAAAATTTATACTTCCTTTTTGGTAATTTACTCATAGAAGTGATTTCTTTACATAACATAAACGAAATTGATTATTTTAAAAATAATTTTTAGCAAACGCATCCAAACATAAAACTGATTTTATAATAATAATAATAATAACAATAATAATAATAATTACATAAATATATATAATCAATTATTAAAATTAGGTCCTGATAACGAGTGCCCTAAAAACATTGGTTAAGGAACTCATAAAAGGAAAAATTCCTAATGAAAAACTAAGTGTCACACTCTTCGAAATGCTAAATACACGGTTTCCCATACAAATTTTCCTTTTTTGATTTCTTAAGCAATTCCATAAGGGCACTTGTTAGCATTCTCCATTAAAATAATCCATTTTCAGCTAATAAAAACACAAACTACCTGGTGAAAAGTATAAATGAAAATGAGTATGAATTTTGAACTATTTTTTGTCAAGAGTTAAATTAAGCTTGACTACATTTTCATATAGAATAAAACCTCTATAAATTAATGATATTGGGGCTGTTGGATTTTATTAATTAAGAGAGATATTAATTAATCAATAAAACAATAATTTTGTACACACTTATCTTTGTTGTAAATCAAATCTAATGATTATCCATGGTAACTATTAAAAATAAATGCTAACAAGTGTCCATAGGACTTTGGTTAAGAAATCAAAATAGATAAAAAAAAATTATGGGAAAGTAGTATATTTATTACATTGAAAAGTATTGAAGTTGTATTCCCAATACATTTTTTAATTAATTTATTAATCGATGCCCTTAGGTGGCGTTTGGTAACTGGAATGTTTTATTCCCAGACAAACTACATTCCTGGAATCACATGCATTTCCGGGCATAGAATTTTCCCACATTCACCCATGGAAATAGAGTTTTCCCAAGTTTATAACTATTATTTCCTAATTTTATTCCCGAGAATGTTTTATGCTTGTGAATAAATTTTTAAAACTTGCATCAAACATGGGAAACTTTTGTTCCCATGCCAATATTCTCAGAAATATTTTTTTTAAACTTGTAACAAACGCTGCCTTAGGACACTCATTAGTCATTAACAAGATCCATAAAAAAATTATACTTTAAATCAATCATAAATTGTTATAGTTAAAAATACTTGACTGTTGTAATAATTGTCTTAAAAGTTATATATAAAATATTTTGTGTTTGCTTGAAAATGTAAATTTTTGTACAGTAATGATTCATCAAAATTAAATTCTGTAAACCATGTTTAAAAATTAAATACCTTAATAAATTATTATTTAATGTATCTACAAAATTACTGACATAAAAGATTATCAATTATCAAGTCGAGTGGTTGGGCTGTCCAATTCAGAGCCCAAATAAAACTAGGTTAGGCAAGTAAATTAGAGGTGAGCATGGAGCGAGTTGATGCGGGTTATGCTTGTCCATTATCCGACTCTAAACTTTGATAAAATAAATTCTCTAAACCCAAGCCTGTCCCTAGGTCCGAAGGAACCCGATCATATGCGGGTTAGTTTAAGATCGGATCGAAATTGGACAAGACTGGGTTGACCCGAAATTAAATAAATCCTTTGTAAACTGAATTTCTGTGGGTGAGAACAAATATCATCATACATCATATTTCACAGTTCACAATAAAGCAAATTATTGTCCAAATATATTTTGTTTTTAGTGGTCTATCTTCCAACCTCATGTGTATTCAATTATGTTCACAATTCATAATAAAACAATCTATAAGACATAAGAACATACAAAAAACGAAAGAGAAACATTGAAACTAAAAAACTGTTACACTGAAACAAAAATAAATATCATTTGAACATTCAAGGGGTTATTGTCTAGTGAAACATTTAGTTCTTTCTTAGCGACTGTGCACGAAACATAAGCTAAGACGAATAAAAGTAAAAGAAGATTTGTATTATATTGGGACGAGTGGGGTAAATCGAAGGTCAACTCGAACCCATCCCTGACCCGATGTCGAGTCATTAAATGGGATACGGGTTCATCCATTCTCTTCTGCTGGTTAGGGTCTGACCTGACCCGAACACTACCAATTGTGATGGGTTTTCGGGTCGGGTTTTGCTCATCCCTAAAGTAAATCGTTGGTGTAAGTAACTCTTAAATTCTACTTGTATCCTTATTAATTTGGTTCAAAACATGCTACTCCAAATCAACCTAAATTAGGGTAACATATACTATTTCATAAATCTATCACAACTTTCTATCATTAATTTGATTGGTCAAAAAACTTCGTCTTTCATCATCTCTTTTTATTAATTATTCAATATTTAAATTAATTATCCAATTGGAATCTATAACACAATATTGTGACACACTTAACCCCCAAATCAACATACATGATGCAAGTTGAGAATGTAAATGTGAGTTTAATTATAATATATTTTTGAGTAAAGGCCCAAATTGATCCCCGAAAAATTTAGAGGATCCACTTTTGGTCCCTGAAAAAAATAAATTATTCATTTAGTCCCTCAAATTTATAAACGCGGGACACATTAATCCCTCCTTCCACTTCCAATATTTGCTTACTTGCCTATTTGTCCCGTTAATCATCTTGCCTAATTCGTTAGAGGTCTTGTATAGCATATGACAAGTTTCCATAGTGCAAAACAAATAAAAAGTGAAAAACATGCACAATTTTCAGGTATTAGGATTTTGCACCTTTTTTTTCCACTTTTGTTCTTTTTTCACGGTGGAAACTTGTTATAGCTATACATAACCACTAACGAATTAGATAGGATAGTTACGGGACACATTGTAACACCCTAGTTTTTACACATATGATTATTTATTTTATTTGGATTTTTATGTTTATTTTGTTATGTGGTTTAGTTTGGGTAATTGAATTACTCTCTTCAAATTATTTTATTGGATGCGTTAGCACTGACTTATTTCAGTGAATGCACGCTTACTAGACAATAATTTATGTTATTGTTACTATTATTACCAGTACATAAAAATGTTTTAAATAATATGATTAAGAGAAAAGCATTTTCATATTTTCATTCTATTTAATTTTAGATTTGAAAATAAACTGGTTTGACATTAATCGAAGATTGAATGTTGGACCATGGATTTTCTTAGTTGATCACTTCAACTATCAATCTCTAGTATATTTCAAAATTTGAAAGTATATATTTGTCAATCTTGAATTTTAGATTAAAAGAGCAAAAACGTGTTTATTTTTAGGTTTAATAATTATCACTCATTTTTGTACCTATCACAAAATGTTAAGTTAAAAAAAAACTAAGTTCTCTCTCCTCCCTCTCTTATCAGCCACGACACCCACCCTTCTTTCTCTCTTCTTTTATTTTTTTTCCCTCCTCTTCTTCTTCCTCCCACTCCAACTTCGCCTCCATCTCTCCATGGTTCAGACCGGCACCACCCTCCTGCAGCCGTATCAGCCGCGTCTCGCCGCCTTAGGCGCTGCTCGATCGTCTTCCGCCGCGGCTGAGAAGGAGAAGATAAACACGTGTAGATCATGCCGCGAGCTCCGCCATCGTATGCGCACCACTGGGTCTCCGTTCAGGCCGCCGAGAACGCACATCGCCACCACGGAGACACCGTCCAGCAGTCGCTCGATGCGGACCAGACAGCCACACGACTCAGTTCACATTTCTGGGCACCGCTCTCCGATTGCCGTCGTCACCACCACTTTCAGCCACCATGTTCTCTTCTCTTCACCTTGGGTAAGTGTTTTACCCTCTAATCTCTTCTAGATTGAAAATCCCTAAATCTGATTTTGAAACCGTAACCTTAGCTCCTTGATTTCATGTTGTAATATGAAATTAAACTATGTTTTTATGCAATTGGGACTATAAATTAGTGTTTTATTAAACTAATTTTATTATCCTTTGATCAAATGAGTTTTCCCCAAATTGTGTTTAGGAACCCTAAACCCCAATTTGATTTTATTTGAAATCGATTGTGTTTCTATAAAATTAGCTATGTTTTATTAAAATTAGGACCTTTAATTTGAGATTACTAAGTTCATTTTCATGATCCTTTAATCAAAACAAAGTTTCCTCAAAGGATATTGTGAAGCTTAAGCTCCAAACATGATTTTCTTTGAAAATGACCTTGTTTGGTAATAATATTAAGTGTTTATATCAAATTAGGATGTGTGTTTGATCATGTGTAATTGATTTCTTGATTCATGTTTGTTGGGCGTTGTTGGATTCCCTCTTTGAGACGTTTGACACAACTATGCTTGCTTGATGGAGTAGATAGTTACACTCTTGGAGCTAAAGTGAGCATTAAGACGAGGATCATTTACTTGTCTTCAAAGGTAAGGGGAGCTTGCCTAGGGATATTAAATGACTATATGCATGTATGTATGTGTTTAATTGAGTGTTGTGAATAATATCGTGATATCGAGTCAATACTTGAATAACTTGTTTACTTGAACTATTGTGGTTATTACTTGGAGTTGAACATTACTTGCTTTAAGGTGTTGTGAATTATATATATGTGATGAACTGTCATTAACTGTAATATTATTATTGTTGTGAATATATTGCTGTTGATTGAAGTTTGAGAAGCCGAACTTGAGTCCGTGCTCAATGACTATAAGGATTAAAAGCCTTAATAAGCCTTGAATAGAACTTTGAAAGTTTTGGGTTCATTTATAAAAGTTTCTTGTTTAAAGTGCTTACTTCAGAAGAATAAGATCTTTGTTTTCAGAAAAATGTTGAAGCGATTTTAAGTTGAAGGAAACTACCTTTTTATGATCAAGAATTTTGTACGAGAGAAAACCCTTTCGAACTGTAGGTTTTATGAAGGAAAACCCCTTTGAAAATATTTGACTTTATTCCATCAAGGAATTTCAAAAACAAACGAATTTCCCAAATGTTATAGAAAATATTTTGCAAAGGAAAAGGATTTTCTCCTAAATGATTTAGAAACGTTATGGTTACTTGGATAAGTGACTGAGGTTTTGTTTTGGTTTTGATTTTCACTGAGCAAAAAGTAAGCACATGTAAAAGAGAATACCAGTTCGCGAGACGTCGCCTCTAGTATTTAGTTATATGCACGCGATCTGGGATCCGTGTCAAGAATTATGGACCAATGGTCCTAATCATGATATTATGGGCTAGGAGTCCTAATTTTGGAATTGAGGAATGTATGTCCTAATTTCGTTGTTATGAGCTAGGAGTCCTTATCATGTTGGAATAAAACATGGAAAAAATCATAATTGTTTCTACGACCACAACCTTGGACTGCGGCATCGGACTAAGGTGTTGTGATTGACCACTCGGACTGTGCGTCCTGTGTTATTGATTTTCAAGTAATGAAAATTGTGAATAGTCGTTAGCTTTGGGCTTCGACAACGGAAAAGAGTGAACACAAAGAACAGTCTCGATAATGAAAAATCTTTTATTCATATGCATTTCCCCTTAGAAGACGTGCTTGAGTTAACCGAATACCCGCTTAAGATGTGGTATTCGATGAGGTATACATCCGAATGGTCGTTATAAGTGATTCGTGATGATATTGATCCGGGTGCATGAGGTGATGAAGACAACTTGCCAAACGGGGCGTATGAGCCTGATCTACTCTTTCTTTCTTAATGATAAAACGGTGCTGGTATCTCATGAGATTAAGTTTAGAGCCTAATTATTGAAGTGTCGTGCATTCTCTTTATAAAACTGATTGTTCGGGTATGAGACCCACTGATATAACATTTGTCATTTTATCTCTGAATAATAATTAAATGTTAATGTGCTGAGGTGATGTATGTATCATGTATATGGTTGTTGTGCGATATGTCCATTTGTTGGTATCGCACCCTTATAGATATATCAGATTTCTTCTGGTTCGCTATTGTACCATGGGTACTTTAGTACAGATGGTGCAGAGGAGTCTTCCTAAGTCACTCGGAGACTTAGATCTAGTTGTTTGATGAAGTATTTGATTGTGGAATGACCACATGAGTTTTCCTCAGGAATAACTTTTAGAACGACCAGCTTAGGGTTTGAGACTTAGATTTTTGATAAGTATGTATGAGTATGGCTCAGAGAGTCTTTATTTTAAAATGGAATGTTTATGACTCAGAGCATCTCTTTTGAATGAAAACCTAAGTTTTTTCTTTTGGTCATGTATAACTTATTGATGTAACTATTTTTAATATATTACTGCCTGGTGGTATTTGGTGTAACTGGAATGAAAATGTAATTGTTTTAGCAAGTGTTCTTTTACCTGGGATGTTTGAATTACAGAGGAGACTCTGTCGAAATTTTTGTAAAAATACTAGCTTTTATTCAAGTATATCTCTGAATTAAATAGACTCGTCAGGCTAGGATTGTAAACCAGTGTGCCGATTAAGGCTTAGGTTTGGAGTCGTGACAAATCTTTTTACCCAATTTCAGACGCTTACGTACTTATATAAATTATTTTCCAAAAGCAACCAGCAAATTATCTTTTTTATTTAAATTCCGCATGTGTTACGTAGTAATACCGAGTAGGGGTGTTACGCACATAGGCAAGTAAACAGACGTTGGAAGTGCAAGGAGGGACTAATGTGTCCCGCATTTGTAAATTTGAGGTACAAAATGAGTAATTCATTTTTCAGGGACCAAAAGTGGGTCCTCTAAATTTTTCGAGGACCAATTTGTGCCTTTATTCCCAAATAAATATGTAGCTTGTTACCTTGGATACAAATACATGTTAGATTTAATTGATATGTATCATCAACATAAAAAATTCACATTATCAAGAAATTATAAATTATTTTATTATTAAAAATATTCAATTCTTATTATAACTAACTTACACATAATATGATTTGTAATTGATTGACGGTGTATAAATTTTTACAATGACGGGTTTAAATTAATTTATTATTTAAAAATTAAACATGTATAAGCAATGGAATTCATTGTAACGCATTATTTGGATACAATGAACTAGGGGGGAGAGAAGTGCAGAAGATGGAAGTTCGAAGCGATGGCTAGGGTGAGCGATATGGTCAAGTCGCTCACCATGAGAGATGTATGGGTGACCGGTTATAACAAGTTAATACGTTTTTTCATTAATTTTGCGGGTTAACTCATGTCAGAGTAGCTGCACAAATATAGTACGTCTGTTCCCTTAGGTCGTACACTCGTACGTAGGCCTCTTCTTCACAAAACAACCTCACTATCCCAAACTCCCAATCCCCACCATGCGTGCCCTTCAGTACTGTGGCTGCTACACCTACAGCGTTGTCGTCTTCCCTCCTTCCTTCCTCAACTCCATCCCTCACCACCTCCTCATATCCAACAACGACGTCGTTTCACACTTCCACTCAACCTTCCTCCACTTCACATCTCTCACATCCACCTACACCCAACCCCACCACGCCAAATACCTCGCTTCTCCAACCTCTTACTCGCCCAACACGAACTCGATTCCATCCCCGAAACCCAAGCCGCGCCACGAACTCACTAGAGCCAGATCCCGGCTTTTGTTAGCACACCAACCTTTCCACCATCGTCATCTAGACTCTACTTTGAGCTTCTCTTTCTAGAAAAATCCACTCCCCTTCATCGAACCCTTACTGTTCGAGTCTTACTTGGGCTCCGCTCATCGGAGAAATGTTCAGATGTCTCTGCGAGAGCAGTACGGTGGTGGCCATGGTGGCGATGTCTTAGAGCTAGTTTGTAAGGCGAGGGTTGCCCCTTACTTATAAGCACTCTTCAGGTCATATCACTATCCAATGTGGGACTCCAACACCCCCCCCCCCCCCCTCACGCCCAGGACTAGACATCTGGAGCGTGAAGTTTGCAGGACTGGACATCTGCGGGTGGCCCAATGGATCTAGGATAGGCTCTGATACCATCTTAGAATTTGGGTTTGGGCCTAACTCAATCCCAAAAGCTAGCTTGTAAGGTGAGGGTTGCCCCTTACTTATAAGCATTCTTCAGGCCATATCACTATCTAATGCGGGACTCCAACATGGCAAGGAGAAGAAATTCTCTGTGTCGCGTGCGTCACTGTCGGTTTTGGGGAGGGAGGGAGGGAGGGATCAACCTCCGAGAAATAGAGGAGCTTTCAACGGAGGAGGAGGAGCAGGTCACTGCTTCGATGCGAAGGCGGGAGTGCGGCCATTAAGCCTTGCCGGCGGTCGACTGAGGGGTTACTGACGGTGGGATGCCTGAGAGTGAGAGGAGTGGTTGATGCAGAGGGTGAGAGGGATGTGTCCTTTTGGGCTGTTATTTTTTATTTAAAAATAAATAAAAATTATTAGGATTGATTAATTTTACGGTAATAACCACTTAAAATTTAGAAGGACGACTCCATACATACTTGCCCTACAGAGAAGAAGATGATCTCAGTTTTTTTTCAAATTTAATTTAATACAACAATACTTAACTTAATTTTATATAAATATCATATTTTTTTAATTTAATTTCATGAAAATTAATATTTTAAATTGACAGGGTAAAAAAACTTTTACTGGAGCACAAAGTTGTAAATGAAGAAATTTGACATATTGAATAATAAGAGTGTGGTTGGGAAAGCTGGAAAAAAAAAGATTATGCTGATAATCAATTTTTGTATTATCGATTATTGTGATAATCAATTAATTAGAATCTATTTTTGTTTAGATCTATTTGCTGAAAATCAATTTTAATATAATCTATTTCGTTTGGGTGTGCAAAAAAAAAATCACTTCTATATAGTAAATTACGAAAAAGGGTATGGAGTTATTTGTATAATTTAATAAAATTTGTTTAGAAGTTAGTTTTGTATGGGTAAATAGGGAAGAGAGTTTTGAGGATAAAAAATAATTAAATCACAACAATCTTAAGATAAAACAAATTGGATAGCATAAAACAACATTTTTATCAAAAAAATACTTTTTTTTTATAAATTTAGGCAATGTGCCAAACGTGTTCCCTATCTTGGACTGGGTCCCATCCCCTCACCCTAAATTTTTCTTTACCAAAAAATCTCGCTTGACCCATTCCACCAATGCAAGGTTTTCATAATTCAAGAAAAATGAGTATCACCATGATTTTATTTGAACCTTCAAATACATCATACCGGTTTCACCACAGTGTGCTGCACCTCACTATCCCCATCAGCCACTTCCAGTATTTAACTATAAAATATTAAATCAGAAAATATATGCATAAATAACGTCATACATAACGCTTAACTCAAGAATTTAAAATAAATTTGTCAAAAAAAATGTAAAATAAAAAAATGCCTATTGGGCCAAGTTAATCTTATCGGGCCAAGTGATACTTATTGGGCCAATTCAATCCTATCGGGACATGTGAGTCTCATTGTACCAAGTTAGCCATAATGGGCCAATTAAATCTTATTGCGCTTATAAAAAAAGTTAATCCTATTGGGCCAACTAAATCCAATTGGGCTAGGTAAGTCCTAATGTACCTGTGTCATCTTGGGTCCAATAGGTTTAATTGGGCCATGTGGCGAGACTTATTGGGCCAAGTGAGTCTCATTGGACCAAGTTAAGCCTATTGGGCCTAGTGGTGAGTCATATTGTCAAGTAAGTCCTATTGGGTCAAGTGAGTCTCATTGGACCAAGTTATTCCAATTGGCCCGGTTAAGTCTTGTTATGTCAAGTAAGTCCTATTAGGCCAAGTGGTAAGAGCTAAGGGTTAAAGGTGTTGGTGTAACACCCTACTTTTTATTTTCCGATTTTTATTTTTTTCAGTAAAAATATTTTCGCTGTATTAACCGGTATAAATGTATTTATTTATATTTCTATCCGAGTTCATGGAGATTGATTTTTATGAAATAAAAATCATATTCATACTCTATCTTAGGGTAGAGGCTTAGGATAAAAATTTGGGCTGAAAATTCAGACGGAAATCAGTCTGCGTTTTCACTGACAGTATAATTTTACTGAGCAGAAAACCTAATTTTGACTCATGAAAGAAATGGTTTATATTTAAATCATATTTCTAACGAGTTTGGTTGTTTTGAAAATTTTCAACCGAAAACGAAATATTACGCAGTTACACGGGCGTGAAACCCTAGTCGGGAAACCGACAGAGTCGAAAACGGGACTGCATAGACCCGTCAAGAGATCGGGACAACGAGTCATACATGATGACTCATGGAGGATGAGTCACCAAGCATTTATAAACATTAAATGCTAGTAATCATGACTTTTATGTGAAAAGACCAAAATACCCCCAAGCTTTCGCGGGTATTAACCAGACACATCTACGCACTCTTAACCACTCATTTTAAGTGGTTGTAAACCTCCCACATCTCCTAAATTTCGTGCATCCATATATACTCAACCATACCTATTTTATTTTGCTCTTGTTTCATTATTTTCCTCTCAAAAATCGAAATCGGGTAAATGACGGAGCTGCGTACGAAATTTCCGGGAACCGCTAACGGATAGGATCAGTGACTCATTGGTGAGTCACTTTGTGTGGCCCAAAATCAGCCTCACCTCCATCAAATGTGAGCCACATATTTATTAATCGTAGTTAAGCAAAGTAACCCTAGTTAAGTTAATTATTAATTATGGTTAAGCTTATATTAATTAAATAATCACAAAACCCATTAAACTAAAAGTTAAAAAACCAAACAAGGCCTAAGATTTTCCCTATAAAAGCCCTCCAAACCGTGGCCTCCCCTCACTATTTCACTCATCTTCTTCATCTTCTTCATTTTTCTTCATTTCTTCACAAATCACCAAAACTCCATTTTCTTCTTCAAGAGCTCCAAGTACTTCCATTGAAGAACTTGTCAAGATCATCATCTTTTCTCCATATTCTTCATACACTTGAGGTAACATGATCATCTCATCCCTTGTTTAAGCTTTTGTTCTTCATATGTCATAGTTTTCCATTTCTAGATCTAGAACTTGTAATAATTCTAGCAAATTGTAGAAAAATCATAAAAATGTGAAACCAATTTCTATGATCTAGTTATGATCCCTACTTTATTTATCCAAGAGCATGTGATCAAAATCATTTTCCTTCCCTATTTTCTAATTGAGGCCGAAACTGAGTATAAAAGTGGTTTTCATATTTTGTTGTTTTCTTTGAAAGTTGGTACTTGATTTAAGTTCTATAGTACTTGTATAGCTTAAATCCAAGAGCTTAGTTTCAGCAAAAATCCCTAGCCTAATTTTCTTTGTGAGGCCGAAATTCAATTAAATAGGCTTGGAATATTTTATTCATGTTTTCAAGTCATAGCAATGTATCTAGGCTACCTAGGACCTAAGTAATTAGTATGCAAAAGCTTAGGTTGAGAAAAGAACTCTAACCCTCATTTGGATGAGTTGGCCGAACCTAGTACCATTTGTCCATATTTAGATTTGTTGATTCATTTGTTTTATTGTTGATTTGGTTGAAGGTGGTTTTGCTAACTCGTGGCGGGATAATGAGGATCGTCGTTTTCATGTTTCCGGTGATAACTCAGGTGGGGGAAATAATCAACCTATCGTCGGAATCGATAAGTAGTAGATTATATGATAATTGTGTAGGGCGACCTAAACCCTACTAGTAGTCGAGTAAACGACAAGACCAAAATCCCATTGGAAACCTTTTCTGTAAAACCAATGGTGATTCGGGGATTGTAGGTTTATCGACATTAAGTTGATTTTAAGTATTTGAGGATGTTTGATTTTATGTTATCAAATTTACTGTGATACGCTGGTTGAAGTATTCCATCTGCATGTGACGTATTATTGCAGTGTTTGAATATTTATGATATTGAGGATGTTCAGTGTCTGTCACGGCCGTGATGGTTGTCATGGCCAGGCCGTGACAGGTTCTGTTTTGTGGAATTCTTGCCTTTGTTGTCTGTCACGGCCGTGATGGCTATCACGGCCAGGCCGTGACAGAGTCTGACTTTGTTATTTATTTGGTTGGTCTATTATGAGTTGGTTGTGATAAATTGCCTTATATGATATTAAGATATTTGAATATTCTGTTGATTAATGTGTTATGCATGATCTGCCTGAGTTTAATACTATGCTTAGATGATTTTAAGGAAAGATATATATTGCTCGGAGGTATTTGGTTTGGGTATGAGGATAATGGTGACTTAGAGGTGCCTAACCTAAATGAGTTATTTTAAAGAGGAAGGGTGACATAGAATATGTGTTTAGGCTTTGATGGAAGGTTAAGGCACTAGGATGTTATTAATATGGGTTAGTGATATTCATGTGTTTACGTTGTTATTCACAACCGTATATTTGGAATATACGAGGTCAAGAGTTCTCGTTAGACCGTTCCACCTTAGAATTTAAGTTGTGCAACTATAGTGTCATTGCTATGCATGAACACCTTTGATAGAGATGATAGAGAACCGGGGTGTGCACTGACGATACTGTGCAGCTATAGTGTCATTGCTTTGCATGAGCATTCTCACCATGGATGAGAATGTGCACCAGCGTTGGGAACGCGTCACCTGGACGACTGACTGACATTCCTAACGAGGAATGTGTGACAGGATTAGTGGTGGCCACATCAGTATAAAAGTGTAATTGTGTGAGATTGGGGTAGAGGATGGTAAACTAATTCGAGGATGATTTGTTAGTTATGTATGTTGATTGTCATGATATTTATTATATGATATGCTATGAATCTTTTCCGCTTATGATGATAGAACTGTTTCTTATCTCCCTATTTCTGTATTTTTGTGTATGTCTACTTTGTTACGTTAGAAGACCAGATGGACGACTATGTTACTGAGGAAATGGATGGAACCCTATACGAGACGGAGGTTGTTGAGGAGTTGAATGACGTTCCGTATGAAGCTGACGCTGAAGAACAACCTACTGATCCTAATAATGTAGCGTAGTAAGTTTAGGGCCAGTGGGTCATATAAGACGTTTTTGTTTTCCGTTAGTTATAAGTAGTTTGTTTAAATAAGTACCTGTGTGGGATCCTACTGAGAGGATACCCTAAACAGTGTTGTGTAAAATAAAGGATAATTATGTGTGTATTTATGTAATATAGTTTTGGTGTGTTTTATATCTGCAGAAGTTATATAATTATTAATTAAGTTTTAATTTTTTACGTATTTTCAACAGTAAGCGTGCGATTATGAAATTAAATATTAAGGTTTTAATGTAATAATACAATGGGGCACAACGGGGTGTCTCATTTGGTGGTATCAGAGCGGTTCGATTCTAATCGGACTATGAGGTCTAGGATGTAGTTACTGGCCGTGTCTAGTTGAGTCCACATCGGATTTTAACTATGCTTAGAAGTTGGGTAGTGTGTCCGAACCCGAGGCGATAATTAGCATTAGTATGGCATATGGTATTTATATACCTGTCTATGTAGTATTATATGTCATACTGATGAGAGAGGATGATTTCATTTATAGAATCATGGCTCATGGAAGAAGTCAGATTATTAGTGGTGACAGATCTCCTGAGGGAACCATTGGAGCTGACAACGGTGAGGTTAATCCTACTGGAAATGGAGGAGAGTCATCTGCGACTCCCAAAATCATGGAAACGATAGCTGCTGCCTTGTTATTACAAACACAGCAGAATGCGGAGATGCTGCAAATAAACAAAGAGCAGCAGGAACTGCAAAATCAAATAACAACCATCGAAGCTGAAGAGGTAGAATTGATTACTTTACTAAAAGGGAAGCCACCACAGTTCCGTCGGGACTATGACCCAGAGAAAGCAGAATGGTGGGTACAAGAGATAGAGAAGATGTTTGACACCATGCGCTGCATGAAGGAGAGGAAAGTGACTTATGCTGCGTACATGTTAACTGGAGAAGCTGAGTCTTGGTGGAGAGGTAAGATAAGATTACTGGAGTCAGAGGGTAGGATTATCTGCTGGCAGTTGTTTACCGAATGCTTCTTCGAGAAGTATTTTCCGTATGTAGTTCGACGTGCAAAGGAGAGGGAGTTTACTAGTTTCCGATAGGGAAACATGACTGTAGGTGATTATGCATCCCGCTTTGAGGCTTTGATTAAGTTTTCAGAATTCTATCAGAGATTCCCAGATGAAGATTGGCGGTGTAAAAGGTTTGAAGAAGGACTGCGACATGAGCTGCGAAGAGCTGTAGTGTATTTAGATATTCAGAGTTTTCCAGAGTTGGTTGATAGTTGCAGTGCTATAGAAAGCATAGACCAGAGGCAAGATGCTGAGATAAAACAACCAAGAAGTGGAGGCCCTAATCGATCAGGTTCTCCAAGGAGGGTAGAGAGTGGTTCTCAATGGAGATGGGGACCGTATACTAAACCAGTGCAGACAGCTGCACTAACACTAGTGGTTAGATCGAATCAACAACAACAAGTCTATGCTTGCTTCGGATGCGGAGGATCACATCATATTAGAGATTGCACGGAAAAACCTAGTTGTTTCCATTGTGGTAAACTAGGTCATTATGCTCGTGTGTGTAGACAGAGAAATAGGCAGTAGACTGTAGCTGCTGGTAAAGGAGCTGGAAGTTATGGAGGTGAAGCTAGGAGAAGAGATCCGGAGCAGTCGTCGGCCGCAGAAGAGCTTAGCTTGCTTCAGATGCGGAGGACCTCATCATGTTATAAATTGTAAGGAGAAACCTAGTTGTTTCCACTGTGGAAAACCTGGTCATATAGCTAGAGATTGCGGACAGTGGGTCACTGGGAGAGTGTTTACAATGAGGGGAGTTGAACCTGCTCACTCTGCAGATCTCATATAAGGTATGTGTTTGACATCAATGTCATATAGTTGTTAAGAATATGACATTTATTGTAAACACTTGTCGATGATCTTACGGAAGTGGAAATCGTGTTCTTGGTGGGAAAGTCTGAAGATGGTGACGAAAATCCACAAGTTTTGTTAGTTAGTCGGTTGTGGTTTTCATGCTTATTTAAAATCAAGTACAGTGAAAGTATAGATTGTTGTGGGATAATTGTTATTAAGGGAACTTTATCTTACGTGCTTGATATATTTGGATAGTATGGGTAGTCCTTGAAAATAATAAAGAGATAACAAATTAGTTTGGAGCTTAGCTAGTATAGGACTGATTTGGTTGATGCTTTGTAGCCTTTTATTGTTGAGATAATGGTGATAGTTGTGGATTTCATTAGGAATTTAGGCTTATAAGTTGAATTTAGTAAGATCCTCATATCTTAAGTAAGGATGTTAGTTTGTTGCAAAGCTGTTTTGAGGTGAGAAATAGAGTTAAGGAATGATCATGTTGAGTTTAAAGTTATGTGGAATAGTTGTTAGATAAGTTAAAATCGGAATTGAAGATAATGGTTATAAGGACATGTTGTTCTTGTTTAAATGGTGAGTTAGGATTTCACCTTAAATTCTTATGGTTATGGATTGCAATGAAGACTTGATTAAGCAACATATAATCTAATTATAGTACCTAAGTTTTGTTTCCCTATAGTAGGATAAATAGGAAGTGATGGGAGTTTTGAGATATAAATATGACTGGTAAGATTAAGATAAGTATCAGTGAGTGAGACCATTATAATAAATCAAAAGTTGATCAAGGCATGGTATTACTAAGAGAATCCTAAGGCAACGATCTAATGCTCATAGTTAAGATTGATGGTATTACCAAAGTTGAATATGAACAGGAAATATAATTTCTTTTGTTTTAGTTGCATTAGGAGGTGCAATGATGTTCTTTTGAGGTTGAGATGTGTGATTTTGATATAATCTAGAATAGTGAAATACATTCTAAGGAACTAAGACTGTGATTGGATACATGAAATAGGAAGTTAGGGTAGTATTGATTGCAGTGTTAACAGTAGAAGTTAGATGTTAAAATTGATTGTGGTATTAATTGTGGGTAATGGTAGAAGTTAGATGTTGGAATTGATTGCGGTGTTAATTTCTGGAGTTAAATGTCGAAATATGGTTCTCTAGTGGATCGGTAGTAAGAAGAAGGAAAGGACTAAGTTTTAATTATGTCCTTCAAGGATGATAGATCAAGGTGAAATGTTAAAGACAATGAATATAATATAGTGATGGATTGTTTCGAGGATAAATAGAACGATATAAGAATGAATTCTGTTATGAAGTTACCGCTGTCAACTAGGGGAAAAACAACGATGAGAAATATAATGTGGGATCTTTAGATTAAGATACGATGACAAGATGATGTCTAGTTTTGAGTTAAGAAATTCCAAGGACGGAATTTTTTCCTAAGAAGGGTAGTAATGTAACACCCTACTTTTTATTTTCCGATTTTTATTTTTTTCAGTAAAAATATTTTCGCTGTATTAACCGGTATAAATGTATTTATTTATATTTCTATCCGAGTTCATGGAGATTGATTTTTATGAAATAAAAATCATATTCATACTCTGTCTTAGGGTAAAGGCTTAGGATAAAAATTTGGGCTGAAAATTCAGACGAAAATCGGTCTGCGTTTTCACTGACAGTATAATTTTACTGAGCAGAAAACCTAATTTTGACTCGTTAACGAAATGGTTTATATTTAAATCATATTTCTAACGAGTTTGGTTGTTTTGAAAATTTTCAACCGAAAACGAAATATTACGCTGTTACGCGGGCGTAAAACCCTAATCAGGAAACCGACAAAGTCGAAAACGGAACTGCATAGACCCGTTAAGATATCGGGACAACGATTCATACATGATGACTCATGGAGGATGAGTCACCAAGCATTTATAAGCATTAAATGCTAGTAATCATGACTTTTATGTGAAAAAGACCAAAATACTCCCAAGCTTTCGCGGGTATTAACCAGACACATCTACGCACTCTTAACCACTCATTTTAAGTGGTTGTAAACCTCCCACATCTCCTCAATTTCGTGCATCCATATATACTCAACCATACCTATTTTATTTTGCTCTTGTTTCATTATTTTCCTCTCAAAAATCGAAATCGGGTAAATGACGGAGCTGCGTACGAAATTTCCGGAAACCGCTAACGGATAGGATCGGTGACTCATTGGTGAGTCACTTTGTGTGGCCCAAAATCAGCCTCACCTCCATCAAATGTGAGCCACATATTTATTAACCATAGTTAAGCAAAGTAACCCTAGTTAAGTTAATTATTAACTATGGTTAAGCTTATATTAATTAAATAATCACAAAACCCATTAAACTAAAAGTTAAAAAACCAAACAAGGCCTAAGATTTTCCCTATAAAATCCCTCCAAACCGTGGCCTCCCCTCACTATTTCACTCATCTTCTTCATTTTTCTTCATTTCTTTACAAATCACCAAAACTCCATTTTCTTCTTCAAGAGCTCCAAGTACTTCCATTGAAGAACTTGTCGAGATCATCATCTTTTCTCCATATTCTTCATACACTTGAGGTAACATGATCATCTCATCCCTTGTTTAAGCTTTTGTTCTTCATATGTCATAGTTTTCCATTTCTAGATCTAGAACTTGTAATAATTCTATAAAATTGTAGAAAAATCATAAAAATGTGAAACCAATTTCTATGATCTAGTTATGATCCCTACTTTCTTTATCCAAGATCATGTGATCAAAATCATTTTCCTTCCCTATTTTCTAATTGAGGCCAAAACTGAGTATAAAAGTGGTTTTCATGTTTTGTTGTTTTGTTTGAAAGTTGGTACTTGATTTAAGTTCTATAGTACTTGTATAGCTTAAATCCAAGAGCTTAGGTTCAGCAAAAATCCCTAGCCTAATTTTCTTTGTGAGGCCGAAATTCAATTAAATAGGGCTTGGAATATTTTATTCATGTTTTCAAGTCATAGCAATGTATCTAGGCTACCTAGGACCTAAGTAATTAGTATCCAAAAGCTTAGGTTGAGAAAAGAACTCTAACCCTCATTTGGATGAGTTGGCCGAACCTAGTACCATATGTCCATATTTAGATTTGTTGATTCATGTGTTTTATTGTTGATTTGGTTGAAGGTGGTTTTGTTAACTCGTGGCGGGATAACGAGGATCGTCGTTTTCGTGTTTCTGGTGATAAGTCGGGTGGGGGAAAGAATCAACCTATCGTCGGAATCGATAAGTAGTAGATTATATGATAATTGTGTAGGGCGACCTAAACCCTACTAGTAGTCGAGTAATCGACAAGACCAAAATCCCATTGGAAACCTTTTCTGTAAAACCAATGGTGATTCGGGGATTGTAGGTTTATCGACATTAAGTTGATTTTAAGTATTTGAAGATGTTTGATTTTATGTTATCAAATTTACTGTGATACGCTGGTTGAGGTATTCCATCTGCATGTGACGTATTATTGCGGTGTTTGAATATTTATGATATTGAGGGTGTTCAGTGTCTGTCACGGCCGTGATGGTTGTCATGGCCAGGCCGTGACAGGTTCTGTTTTGTGGAATTCTTGCCTTTGTTGTCTGTCACGGCCGTGATGGCTATCACGGCCAGGCCGTGACAGAGTCTGACTTTGTTATTTATTTGGTTGGTCTATTATGAGTTGGTTGTGATAAATTGTCTTATATGATATTAAGATATTTGAATATTCTGTTGATTAATGTGTTATGCATGATCTGCCTGGGTTTAATACTATGCTTAGATAATTTTAAGGAAAGATATATATTGCTCGGAGGTATTTGGTTTGGGTGTGAGGATAATGGTGACTTAGAGGTGCCTAACCTAAATGAGTTATTTTAAAGAGGAAGGGTGACATAGAATATGTGTTTAGGCTTTGATGGAAGGTTAAGGCACTAGGATGTTATTAATATGGGTTAGTGATATTCATGTGTTTACGTTGTTATTCACAACCGTATATTTGGAATATACGAGGTCAAGAGTTCTCGTTAGACCGTTCCACCTTAGAATTTAAGTTGTGCAACTATAGTGTCATTGCTATGCATGAACACCTTTGATAGAGATGAGAGAGAACCGGGGTGTGCACCGACGATACTGTGCAGCTATAGTGTCATTGCTTTGCTTGAGCATTCTCACCATGGATGAGAATGTGCACCGGCGTTGGGAACGCGTCACCTGGACGACTGACTGACATTCCTAACGAGGAATGTGTGACAGGATTAGTGGTGGCCACGTCAGTATAAAAGTGTAATTGTGTGAGATTGGGGTAGAGGATGGTAAACTAATTCGAGGATGATTTGTCAGTTATGTATGTTGATTGTCGTGATATTTATTATATGATATGCTATGAATCTTTTCCGCTTATGATGATAGAACTGTTTCTTATCTCCATATTTCTGTATTTTTGTGTATGTCTACTTTGTTACGTTAGAATACCAGATGGACAACTATGTTACTGAGGAAATGGATGGAACCCTATACGAGACGGAGGTTGTTGAGGAGTTGAATGACGTTCCGTATGAAGCTGACGCTGAAGAACAACCTACTGATCCTAATAATGTAGCGTAGTAAGTTTAGAGCCAGTGGGTCATATAAGACGTTTTTGTTTTCCGTTAGTTATAAGCAATTTGTGTATATAAGTACCTGTGTGGGATCCTACTGAGAGGATACCCTAAATAGTGTGTAAAATAAAGGATAATTATGTGTGTATTTATGTAATATAGTTTTGATGTGTTTTATATCTGCAGAAGTTATATAATTATTAATTAAGTTTTAATTTTTTACGTATTTTCAACAGTAAGCGCGCGATTAAGTAATTAAATATTAAGGTTTTAATGTAATAATACAATGGGGCACAACGAGGTGTCTCAGTTGGAGGTCCAATGTTTAAACCTTGAGAAAGGGGAAAATTAACAACTAACATATTAACATTTGGTATCAAAAAAAAATTAGGCCAAGTAAGTTTGATTGGGCCAAGTGAGTCCTATTAGGCCATGTCACTCAATTTAGGCGAAGTGGCATGACTGATTGCATGGCGTCACGTGGCGTGTTCAGGTGAGTGACGCTTGTTGAAATCGAGTCCGTCATGATCGACCCAACATATTTTTAGGCCTAAAGCGAAATTTGAGATGAGTCCTTTTAAAACAAAATTAATATGGTTGGTGTAAATTTATTTAAATTTTATCTTTATTATAAATTTCTATATTTTTAAAGTGTAATTATTATGGCTGCTGTAGATTTTTATTGTGTGTACATGCAATCATATTAATGATTTATGGTTTAAGGTTTTAAATTCTTTTTCTTGTTAAGCTTAAATAAACAAAAACAAAAATTGAAAGTCTTGATAACCTAAAAATATTTGGAGGCCTAAACCCTAGCCTTAGTGGCTTTGGGTTTGGGCCGGCCCTGGCGCCTGTTGTTAGTCAAAATGGCGTCACACAATAGCAAAAAAATAATAAAAAATGCCACCTAGACAAAAATAAGATTATTTTGGTAAATTGTTTCAAAAGTATGATATTTTGTTAAATAATTTCTAAAAATATACCACTATGCTCAAAAAGCCAACGTCTTAACCAAGTGGTCAGGTATTAGAATATTGATTCTTATGTATGGAGAAAGGTAGAAAGCCCGGTATGAGAGGGGAGAACTCACCTTATGTGTCTAACAAATTCTCAAATAGAGATTAGTCATTGCTAACGATAATTGATACTTGGTACCTATAACATAATTAAAAGGTAAAACTCATGTTTTAGTCCCTTAAGTTAATTTAAATTTTCAAGTTGGCCCCTTAAGTTTTTTTTTGTCAAATAAGTCCGTTAATTATTTTTTTTGGCAAACAGGTCCCTTAAAATTTTTTGGTTACAAAACAGGTCCCTTAAATTGTTATTGTAATGTTTGTTTTTGTTATTAAATAAGTGAATTATGATGTCACAAAAAACTTAAGGGACCTATTTGACATAAAAAAAAATTAAGGAACCTATTTGACAAAAAAAAACTTAAGAGATCAACTTGAAAAATTAAATTAACGTAAGAGACCAAAACATTAGTTTTGCCTAATTAAAAAAATAAAAATAAATTAATAATAACAAACTTGTGGTTGTCGTAATAATTCCATTTCTGTTTATGTAATTTCGGTTTTTTTTATATAAATTATGTAATTTCGTTTATATATTGCAATAAATATTGTGCCATTTCACGCTTAAGTCTTCACCACACTGCTTCAGTATTTTATATTTATTATTGTTTGTTTTTTGAAAGGGTGTTTTATATTTATTGTTGCACAGCAAAACAATCCAAAATAAATATGAAGTAAATTCCTTTATATAAATTTTATTGCACCCAAAAGTCTTCTGAGTAGAACGTGTTGCAGTCCGCCAGTCCCATCAATTACAACACCAGTGGTCTGCCAAAAGGAATAAAAGCTGTCACGACATCTGATTGGCACTTTCAAAGTTACGCACTTAACCGGTTCCAGGGAACACATCACAATCGTCCTATTTTTTATTACTATATCAAACGGTCACGAGTTGTCTCTCACCGTCAGAGGTATGATCTACTTGCTCACACTGGCCATCGCCGGAAGTTCATAGAGAAAAAAACAACTTTTATTGTTTGGATGCGGAAAGAAACTATAAGTTGGTACCCACTAAAATTAACTCTTCCCAATATTGCACGGATCACTACATGGGAGGGAGAGTTTTTTTATGTTATCAACTAGTGTAGTGATTGTCCTGGACGGGGTATATATTGTTTTAGGAATAATTATATAAAATTGTAATTGAAATTTGAAGAATTAGTTTTTTTCTTTAAATTCTTATGATAAAATTTGTAAACATGACATTTTTTAATATATATTTTCCTTAGTGTTTAATGAATATGTGTTGTAATTGTTAAATTTTTATAATATCGTGTAAAAACATATATGAATGACTTTTTAGATAATTAGGATAATAATAAAAAAAATATAATGATATAACAATTTGTGTTTTGTAATCAATTAAAGAGATGTTTATGCGGGTAATGAAAATCAACTAAATATTTTTAAAAATTAGCTAAAATCATGTAATGAGTTCGAATATTAAATTGCAAACATAATTATTATTTTTTTGATAAAAAATACATGTAATGTTAAATCTATACTATATAGTATATCGTATTAAATTAAATAGTTTTAAATGTATAAAATATTATTGTTTTGTCATCTTCGAATCTGACTTAATTGGGAGACCAAATAGTGATTATATTTCTATAACATTTTTTATTTCCACTCATTTTGTAAAACTAAATTTAATTTGTCATTATTTTTAGTTAGCCTATAGAAAGCATACCAATAAAATAAAACAATATTAACTTCAAATAGTTGTTTGCATTGCAATGATCCTTCTCAATTTTTTGTACGTCTTATCTCATTATCAATAAATTATTGGCATTTGAAAAATTACAAAGGAACTCATACAATGTCATTACAGATGGGGGTTGGGTAGCTCATTGTTTGAGCTAAGGATATAAGGAGTTGGAGAAGTAGGAGATCCAAGATTCAAATCTTGACAAATGAGATAAAAATTAACATAACAACTAACTACTAACATTTGCATATAAAAAACTGTTATGTGCGGATATGAGATATTATCTTAATCTTAACTAATATAATAGTTAATCAAAGTTGAACCTAATGGTCCATTGATATCTTTAGATTTTGCAAAGGCAATGTCAGCAATTGCTAAGATGGAGACTCCACGGGTGTAATGGACAATGCCTCGAACTCATTATTACTGTTATTTTTGGCATCTCATATAGGTCAAAATAATGGAATCACATGAAAGAGACTTCATAGAAAGAAAAAAAAAGCTTCGTAAAAAAATGAAAGAGAGATAGAAATATTTATAATTGTATTATATGGCTTGCAGATTCTATAACCAATCATGATGAATCAATACATGCTAAAAGTTGTATTTTTATTTCTCTAACGAACATAAGTTATAGGAGAGAATTCATTTCTGTTAGACATCACCTGTATTATGGATACAATTATGCCATTTGAATACAAAATTTGTTTATTTCATGAAAACTTCATTTCTTTAGTTATTACTGAAATTGATAATATGAAGTTAAATAGGCTCTCTAAGTGGAAAATTCAGTGCCCAACATTTTACACCCTACATTTTCATTGTGCCATCTTCAAGCAAAACATATCCCACCTATAGAAAGAGATTTCAGGTATAGCCAATCAAACAATTACTCTAATAATGAGTGAATAGTGAGTTGTAAACCAAAAGGTTTGCATACATTTGAGCAGAGGAAAAGCTTTATAAAAAGGTGGTGGTAAGCTTTTAAGTCTCCCTCCCTTTTTTTGTATATATTTTAGAAAATAAAATGTTGTTACTTAAAAGAGTGAAGAAATAAAAAATGACAATATTTAAACTTCATCAAACAAAGTGAATACTTCGAGTGGTTCAATTTATAAACAGGATACTCTTGATTAATAGCTATACTCCGTGATATCCGTTTAGTAATAAATCTGTGATTAATATGAGGTGGTGGAAGAGATCACAACAAAGACAAAATAGCATCACCTCAGGATTTTTAGGATCCAAGGCATTAAGCACCGGAAAATATCACTGCCAACTTTGAAATCAAAATACAGGATTTCAACAAAACATAAACCACATTTTAAACTTCTAGATTGAAAGTACAAACTTCTTTGTGTAATGTAAGCCATAAAATAAATACAGAATATTGGTATTAGATCAGACAATTATCTCAATTTCGTTTTTGATGAGATAATAGCTACATATTTTAAACTATTTTATTTAAAAATATTAGTAGTTAAATTTGAGAACAAAGATTACTGATACCTCTCAAAAGTTACCTCAAAAAATACATTATGTCAAAGTGAATGTTTGAGCAACACTTGTTAAACGTGCCTGCAAAATTAGAACAATAAAAAGTAGTTAAAATTTGTAATTGATGGTCTCACAAATCACACTGATGAAAAACATGATGATGATTGCAAATTGGAGGTAGAGAGAGTGAGAGAAGTTACCTGTTGTGGAATATCTCATTTTGTAATTCTATAGGAAGAAGTCTATTATGAGTGTGATTACACATCATATTTCTTTATCATATTGCATGCATTTTCATGTAGTTTAGGTATTTTTAATTTGATTTTTGTTAGTTTTTACCTTAGAACAGGTAAGGCGGTTTTGTGGTGTTTGTGTGCAGGAATTGAGGATTAAAATGCTCAGGATCATTTATGTTGGAGCTTGTATGAAGACGGAGCTTGAAAAGTAAGAAAAATGAGCCAAACAGAGCCCATCACGGCCTAGCCGTGACAGCCATCACGGCCATGATCGAGCGAGACTGAAAAGAAAAGAAAAGAACGAAAAAGTCAGAACCTGTCACGGCCAGGCCGTGATGGCCATCACGGCCGTGACAGGCCATCAATGCCAAGTTTTTCCAAGACAGAATCTGTCACGGTCGTGACGCGCAATATCTAGAATTTTAATTGTTGATTTGATCTGATTTTGTAACAGTTTGGGATTCAAGTTAACCTACTCTATAAATAAGGCAATTAGGCTCGAAAATAGGGATCTCTCGGACTGCTACCCATAGGCAAAAATTAGGATTTATCTTCTTCTCAATTTCTTCTCTTGTTAATCAAGCTTGCTATGAACATGACAATACTTGAGTAGTTGTTTTTATTTCTAGGGATTTGGTCTATGCCCAAGATTTGTTTTATGTTATGAATTGACGTTTTACTTCTTGTTAATTTCAATTCGCTTTCGATTTAATTCCTATTGCATGAATTACATGTGAATCCGGTGCGCACTTATTTGCATGTCATAGATACTCTAAAGAGGAACCTAGCATTGCATGTCATAGATACTCTAAGGAGGAACCTAGAGGTGAACTTATGATTGGATCTATAGGGATTGAACTTATGACTTAAATCACGAGAGTTAGAAGCGATCCTTCGAGGGTTCACTGAATTGTCACAGAGCTAAAAGGGTTCGATTTAAATTCAATTACCACGAGAGTAGGGGTTGGTTTAATTGGGCACAGTTCTTGTATCCAGAGAGGGAACATTAACTTATTTAGGATAAATTTACAAATTTTGATAATTAACAAGAAGGTAATCAATTTAGTAGCATGGACAGTCTTGTTGGTAACTCAATTCCTGGAAATCTCTTTTGATATGGAAAAATTCCATATTTGATTTGATTGCGATTATGTTTGATTGTGTTTTAGGTATTTGATTTGTTAGTTAATCTGTTAAAAACCAAATCTTTTTTTAGTCAAGTTTAATTGATTTAATAATTGATAGTTATTTAAAATTACGATCCATATGGATTCGATCTTTTTATTACTTGACGACGAAAACGTACACTTGTGGATTCGAGCCCATCACTTTACTTTTCTAAAATTGATACACCTATGAATTCCCTAATGATGCCCTTGTAGATGATCGAGGATGTGAACAATGGCGAGGTTGAGGTGAATCAATTAGAAATTGGACTCTATATTCTTCGTTCAAAACTTCAAATACCAACAACGGCGAGGAGCGAGGTTGCTTTTGATTGCTGAAACTGAACCCAGCCATAGTTTATGGAAAATTATGTGGAAAATTCTTATTCATTGAGAATTACATATTGAGATTCGAAACTGAAATGAAATAAAAAGAATTAAATCGTAGGATATTAAAAATTGCTAATTGTTGTAATGCATTTAATATTTTATTCAATCTGCCTTGTAAATGTTGACTGAGATTATTTGCTGATTGTAGTGATTCAAATCAGTTGAATTTCAACAACAAAAAATTCAAATTCGAAATTGGTTGGGCCAGGATTCAACAATTAAACGCCCCAGTTTACATTATAATTCAGGAGGTCAGGGAGATATTCTATGAAATATTATATTATTGGCTGAAAAAAGGCAGCTATAGAGATATTCTCATCAGTTTTGGAAAGGACTCAATCGGAGGGGGGATTTGATTTTGAATTGATACTGGGAGAAGAATATAAACTTCTAAATTGATATCATTCATTGCAATTGAATGATTAATTCGAATACCAATTTGAAAAGATTCATGCTGTGGCGTTTTATAATTATTTATTAGAATTGGGTCTAATGCGAAACATGATTATTTTACAATTATAATAATTGGGTTTTATTACTGTTTTATTTCAAGAAATATTTTCGAGAATGATAAATTAAATTTATGTTGATAAATTGTGTGTTTTAAAGGAGGGAACTTGTTCCTTTCGAAGGATACTGAATAGGAGACCAATCATCCCTACTTTCATGCTATGATCGACATGTAAGATTTTGAAGATGTGGATGCATAATTGAATGACATGTGGCAGAATTTTTTCTTGCATACAGTTTCATATGTATATCCTATAGATATTAGCCTTTTATTCTTTCAATGAAATTAAATTATCATTCTTAATATAGGGATAAAAAAATCTTTATACTAAAACTTAACTTTTCTTTCTTTTCCACTTCTTTCATTTTTCTCTCCGTCTAATCAATCTAAAAATTCACTTATTCTCTATTCATTTTCTCTTCTTTCATAGTAAGGTTTTTTGACCAAACTAGGTTCCTTTTAGAAACTATTTACCAGTTTAGGATTGTTCTGAAACTATTTATCAATGGGGGGTCCTTTTGGACACGTGGCATATATTTTTTTTTTTCACTATGACGGGTCAAAGACGCCAATCAGACTGGCGCCTTCAAAGGTGCCAGTCAGACTGGTGCCTTCCTAGTCAAAGACGCCAGTCAGACTGGCGCCTACCAATATTAAAAAAAATAAAATCAAAACAATTGATAGCAATAATAAGAGGTATAAAAAAATATTAACAATAATAATTTACACCAATAAATATTCATCAATTATTACAGTGGTAAAATTTTTTTTTTACCTTGTAATAACATTAATGTCATCGTTACTCCCTATACTTATAGTATAATTTTTTTTAACAGTGTTCCTTTAAAATTAACTTTCTTTTAATTCTTACAAGATAAATTTTTTTTACTACTGTAATAATTGATGAATATTTATTGGTGTAAATTGTTATTGCTATTATTTTTTTATGACTCTTGTGATATTATTACCTACTTGTTATTAGGAGATTTTTTATTGCCTCTTGTTGTTTTAAATAGATACTTTAGCATTAATATCATCGTTACTCCCTATACTTATAGTATAATTTTTTTTGTAGCAGTGTTCCTTCTAAATTGCGGGTAACTTTCTTTTAATTCTTACAAGGTAAAATTTTTTTTTACTACTGTAATAATTGATGAATATTTATTGGTGTAAATTGTTATTTATATTATTTTTTTATGACTCTTGTGATATTATTTGCTACTTGTTATTATGGGATTTTTTTATTGCCTCTTATTGTTTTAAATAGATACTTTATCATTAATGTCATCGTTACTCCCTATACTTATACTATAATTTTTTTTGTAGCAGTGTTCCTCCTAAATTGCAGGTAACTTTCTTTTAAGTCTTACAAGGTAATTTTTTTTACTACTGTAATAATTGATTAATATTTATTGGCGTAAATTGTTATTGCTATTATTTTTTTATGCCTCTTGTGATATTATTTGTTACTTGTCATTGTTATTTGCTACTTGCTAGTGATAAATAGTTTCTAAAAGAAACTCATTTTGGTTAAAAAGTCATTTAAAACAAGAGGCAATAAAAAAAATCTCATAATAACAAGTAGCAAATAATATCACACTACAAAAAAAAGTTGTTTAGCGACTGAAAATTGTGACCGAATTTTTCGGTTGCTTTTTGCGACCGAAATGGCGACCGATTGTAGGATCTACATGAAAGACTGATTAGAGTTAATACTGCGACTGAAATAGCGACCGAAATAGAGCGTAGCTGGGTTATCGGTCGCTATTTCCGTCGCTAAATAAAGGAACTTAAAAGTCAAAAAATTTATGTCTTCTTAGCGACCGAATTAAATGCAACGGTTAAAAGCCAGAAATTTTATGTATTCTTAGCGACCGAAATAGCGACCGAATTAAATGCAACGGTTAAATTTTATTTACATTTGCGACCGATATTAATTCGGTCGCTAAACTTCTCTTAAATAAATGAAAATCGCGCGTGTTAGCGACCGATTTAAAACTCCGTCGCTAAATTTATGAATTCAAATTTCAAATTAACTCATCCCGCGACCGAATTTAGCGACCATTTTTTATTTAAGTGATTGGCGACCGATTTAGCGACCGATTATTTCGGTCGCTAAATTATAAATCCCTAAATCGTGAAATATTTCCCTTCTTCCTCATTTCTGCCATCTCTTCCACCCTCACCCCATTTCTCTCCCTCGCGTCCGCCAGTCAGCGTTGCCACCACCGCGCAGTGCGCACCGTCACCACCGCCATCTCCGGTAAGCCTTCGTCCTCCTCCTCCTCTTCTTCCATCTCTTCCCTCTTCCTCTCCTCTCTTCCTTTCCCCTCTTCCTGCTCTGTTTTTAATTCCCCCCCCCCCCCTCCGTTTCAGTGCTTCGACCAATACTCCGGCTACCAACACGCAGCCCTCTGATCACCACGCGCAGAGCTCCTCCTTCCCTCTTCTCTCCTCATTTTGTGCATTCCCTGCTCTGCCTTGAGGTAACCATGGACTCTCTATGTATCATTTTTTATTTTGCTTCATTGTTTCATTCAAAAATTTTGTGGATTGTATGTATTTCATTGCTTACTTTATTGCTTACTACTGAGAAGAGCTATTTGTGTATTTCATGTGAGTTGTGAGTTGTGATGATCATTTGTTTTCATGTGTCATTATTTAATCACTCCTATTAGGATTAGGAATCTCTCATTGAGAAAGCACGAGAAATCTGTTTTTGTAACTTTTTTTTGAATGCATTGAAATATCAAAAGTCAAGACTGTGAGATTGGAATTGATGTTTACTTGAGCCACAGAATGTCATTGCTGCCTGTGAGACTGCGAAACATAAACAGGTTTTGGTTTTTTGTTGATTATTGACGTACCAATTTAACGGGAAAATTTAATCTGAGAACCCTTCTGGTTTGCTTCTTGTTGAATTAGCTGTGAAATTACCTTCCATTTCAGCATCTTAGTCTTTGATTTAGATTCAGTTCTGCTTTGTGAAATGTATCTAAATTGGTTAGTGAGGATGTGTGCTATGGATTTTCAATTTGTTTTGTGCTAGGTGTCTACAATTTCAAACATGGATAGTTCATGGCTATAGTTCAAACAAATGACCAATACCGAGGCAGATGTTTGAAGACCATTCTAGTTTAACATGTCCAGTAACAAGATTGTCCCTGTGTTAATGATGTGTTTTCTATTAAATATGGAACTTGTAATTTCTGGTCTGTTTATCTTTCCATATCTTGGATGAATTTATGTCTTTGAAGGCTGTTCATTGTTCTGTTATATTGCCTCAGGGAATATCTCACAATAGTATGATCTATAGCCTCTGTGATGCAGCTGTTTACTTGCTGTGAATAATTTCATATTGTATTGTACGTGTATGCATTCTGATTGTATTGTATTTTGATTCGTTTGGAATCCATGAATTTGTTGGTTCTTGTCTGAATCTGTTTCAAAAATTTCAAAAGAGGGTTTTAGGGATTTCAAGTGCTTGTTCACTTCTTTGTAAACAAAAAAATATTCTTTGTTGGAGTATGAAATGATCTAAAAACATTATTGTAGCCTGTAATTCCAAGAGAGCTTTTCACTAATTTTGAATCGGATTCATTTGGTAATTATACTTATCTAAGGCTAGTACTTATATCTGAGCATGTTCATACATTTGGATTGCTATGAAGAATAGTTTATTCTCTTTAAAATAAAAATCTTTCAATAACAATGAATCAATGTAATTAGAATAATTTGATATGTATTTATTGATAACTTGTTTGGAAATGATTATGGAATCATATTTGTATATATTTACATTGTAAGCATTGGAATGAAGTTTAGACATATGACTTGTTTTCCTTATCATTTTATCAGAAAATGGATCCGACTAAATGTTTTGAGACAGCCATCCATATAGACCAGTGCAGATATCTCATCAACTTAAGAATAACGATCGGATTCACGTAATGATGGTTAAGGCATAAACTAATCATTTACTAAATTGTTCTTGTGTATTTGCAGGATTTGATTTCAATCCCGCGATCATTCTACCGTTGTTGGGGAAAACAAATACCGCGTGTTGTGACTATTGAAGACAAAAGCGGAAATCTGTTCAACGGGAATATAGTAATCCATGAGGATCGCCCATATTTTGCAACAGATACAAATGGTATCAGGGAGTTGTATTTGTTGTCCACTAGTGCATTGACAAAGTTTAAGTACCTTGGGGATTCTCGCTTCTACATGTTCATCCCTTTGGAAGATTGATGAGTTTTGATATTTTGATTAGTACTTATTGACTGTGGTGTATTTTTATGTTTTGATCGTTAATTAGTACTTATTACACTTTTTTTTTATAAACCATTATTAAACTTGCGTTAATTAATGTATATGTTTTCTTGATCATATTGACTGTGGTGTTTTGGATCGTTAGTACATCATATTTACGTTTTCTATTTATTTTAAAAAAATATTGGTGCATTTTGTTTATATCAGAAATTAAAAATCAATGGGGTAATAATTGAAAAACAATATTTGGTCGGCAGGATTAAGTTACAAGAAAATTAAAAAGAAAAAAAGAAAATCAAAATTGGCGACCGAAATAGCGACCGAATATCGGTCACCAAATTAGGCGAGTTGGGCATGCGACATTTGCAACCGAAATATAAGTTCGGTCGCTAAACATTTAGCGACCAGGGTTTCTGCTACCCCGCTAATTCGGTCGTTAAATAGTATAGCAACCGAATTATCAAGTTTAGCGACCGAAATATTCGGTCGCTAAATATGTTTTTTTTGTAGTGTCACAAGAGTCATAAAAAAAATAATAACAATAACAATTCACACCAATAAATTTTCATCAATTATTACAATAGTAAAAAAAAATTACCTTGTAAGAATAAAAAGAAAGTTACCAACAATTTTAAAGGAACACTGCTAAAAAAATTATACTATAAGTATAGGGAGTAACGATGACATTAATGATAAAGTATCTATTTAAAACAACAAAAGACAATAAAAAAATCCCCTATGTAACAAGTAGCAAATAATATCACAAGTGTCATAAAAAATAATAGCAATAATAATATACATCAATAAATATTCATTAATTATTACAGTAGTAAAAAAAATTTACCTTGTAAGAATTAAAAGAAAGTTACCAGCAATTTTAAAGGAACGCTGCTAAAAAAATATACTATAAGTATAGGGAGTAACGATGACATTAATGATAAAATATCTATTTAAAACAACAAGAGGTAATAAAAAAGTCCCCTAATAACAAGTAGCAAATAATATCACAAGTGTCATAAAAAATAATAGCAATAATAATATACACCAATAAATATTCATTAATTATTACAGTAGTAAAAAAAATTTACCTTGTATGAATTAAAAGAAAGTTACCAACAATTTTAAAGGAACACTGCTAAAAAAAATATACTATAAGGATAGGGGGTAACGATGACATTAATGCTATTACAAGGTAAAAAAAATTATTACTATAATAATTTATGAATATTTATTGGTATAAATTGTTATTACTATTATTTTTTATTTAATTAATTTTTTTGATTTGTAATTTTTTTGAATAGATCTAAAAGTCTTTTGTCTTTTTTAATTATTATAAATTTTTTTTGTTATTTATTATTTTTTCATGATTATAGTGTGTATAAAACTATAACGGTTGCGGGTATCTATACCTAGATATCGAGAGATTAGAGGCAAGGGTACTAAAAATTATTAATCACGCGGTTTCAAATACAGTACAGGGTACTACTGTACCCTACTCAAACCATAACTTATATATATATATATATATTTTTGATAACACCCAAACCCAGCCTTTTGACGTCAAGGAACCTCACACATCGCTGCATCCGTGGTTTTCTCTCGATCGCGATGGTGGTGGTGTACTGATTGATGCATGGAAACCCTTTGAGTTTGAATGAAGAATGTCGGCTGCGAAGGAGAAGCACGTTGCTCAGATCTTCGAGAGGACGAAGCGAATCATCGATCAGGCTTGGCAGCAGTGCCATCTCTGGGAGCATCACCTTTCCCCTAAACTCATTCTCAACGGAATCCCCCCTCCTCCATGGCTCTGCAACTCTTCACTTCACTCCCTTCCCTCAAATCCCATAGGTAACGTAACTATTCTCCCCCCCTCTCTCTCTCTCTGCACTATTTGATGTTCGTTCGTTTTCCACTATTGAAATCAAGAAGATTAGATTAACATGTTAGGTCTCCTTTGCATTTTCTAACATATTCAACTTTCGATTCAATTGAAACACGACCACTGTGACTGTGAGGCACTGAGAGTAAGATGGATGTATACTATGCAACGTTATTACTTTTATCCCCTACCACAACTGGTAATAACCACCAATTCACAAGGCCGTGACCTTACCGTAATTTCTCGGAATGTCGGTTAAGTGATACTGTAATCTGCAGTTACAAAGGCATTGTTTGGTTGGAGGGGGAGGGGAGGGGTTTTTTAAAACTTATACATTTGGTTCAACCTTTGGAGTGAAGTGGAGTAAAATCCCTCTTTAAGTGAGTTTTGGCCCCCTCCCCTATTTCCCTCCCTCAACCAAACACAATATCTAATTAAAATCCTTCCCCTCCCCTCCTTTGAACCAAACACACCCAAAAGGTTACTCCTGTTTTCTTGTCTATCTCTTTTATGTTTGAAAATAAGAATCTGTCAAATTCCCAGATATTATACTACCATAGTATTAGTAGCCAATTATTTTTCCATGGGTGTAGGGAATTTATCTGGAGAGATATTATTATCTGTAATTTAATTTATAGCAAGAAGCGGTTTTGTATAATGTTTCGACTCACCAATAATGGGAGCTCACTTCAATTACTAGTTCTATTTTAGTTATATTTGTGCCATAACATCTAAGCCAATTTTCCTTTGAGGAATTTGATCCTGATTTAATATAAATACTTTCTTTCAATACATCCAGATTTAAACAAGGATGCGATCCTGTTTCTGTAGTTCTATTCTCGCAACCACAATTTACAGTTCCTTTCTCGGGTCGCCATTGCCATCTATACAGCAATCTGGGATTCTGGGTGTTGTATCTGACGATGTTCAATATCCAATTGGTTTACATAATGAAGTCCATGCTTCAAGAAAAGACTGTCATGCAGGAGATGGGCTCTCAAATTTGCCAGAATGCTCCGTCAACAATGATGGATGTGCCTACCTCCAGATTTGGATTCTGGTGCTTCTATATCACCTCAGAATCAGATAGAACCTAGAGTCTCAGACAGTTATCACGACCCAGCGCTTCTCTCACTGGCAAAGTGGCAAAGATCAAAGTCAAGGCAGAGGGCTTTCAGGCTCTGGAGCTACGTCATAGTGCAAAAGCACTGAAACACTGGTCAGGAGATAATAATAATACTGGTGTTTGTACTGGCACTGTTACAGGTTCTGTGTGTCCAACTCTACAGGCAGACCATAAGGAGAATCAGAAAAGACTTTCATTCCAACATCCAAAGTTGTTCCATGGAAAGACGAAGTGAGAAGAGGTGACTTTATGACTCAAAATTATGACAAGTCTAATTATTCTGGTCTTGTAACAAGATCTAAAAGCTTATCCCAGAAATTTAACTCTTTGAATGTTGTTAGTTCTTCTGTTGTGAAGGAAGATGGTCCCCCCCTCTGATAATATGAATGAGCCATTGGAGCTAGTCAACGGACCTTGTTTTACAAACGGAGGTTATGGAGTAAAGGAAGCAAATAAAGGAGAGTATCAATGGAAGGAAGCTGGAAGCAGTGCTTTTGTAAGGGATTAACAAAATCGACAGGTACTAACCAGGCATGGCAAGATATAATAGTGAATTGTTGAAGCTTGACAGCACCTCGGACAGAGGCAAAGGAGTTGAAGTTCATGATTTTATGCAACCATTTGCTCATGTTGATTTAACAGATTTAAGCAAAGCCTCTGATTGTAACAATTGAAGTAGAAGGAATACAGTCAAAGATGGTGACTCCGGCAACAAAAAACAAGAAGGTAACCTGCATGATAGGATAGGATTACTTAGAAGTTCCTGCCCATTTCCAGGTGATGTTTTTTTTTATGACTGATGGTTCTGTAGAGTCTAAAAAAAAACAGTGCAATCTCCTCAAAATTTAATTTCACAGCATTCACTGGATCCTGCAGTGTCTGTTGTAGGTTCCTTCCGTAATCAAAATGATCATGACTTTTTTTTTGCATAAAAGCAAAAGAACGTTTAAGTAGCAGTGGTTCTGGAAAGGTATACATAACCAGAGATTCAAAGTCACATAATCACATTAAAGAAATATCGAAGTCTTTCTGCTCCAATTTCTGTGGGCAAAGTACTACCCTTGCCGAATCTGATAGTAAGAAGTCTCAGGATGTACGGCGTACTGAAGTGGATGCTAGGTTATCTTCAAGTCAAAAAGATTCCAAATTAGATATAGTGAATTCTGCAGAGGAGAACATTGCACCACTTGCTGCTGCTAGAAGTTCAAGGGCTGTGACTATGTGCGCAACTGAAGCACCATTTAAGCCGGTGAGTTCTTCCAATTTAGATGGTTGGTCTTTACTTGCCAAATCGTTTCACATTGAAACAGCTATGACAGAGAAAGTCTCGGATGGCCAAGCAAATACACTATCTGGTGTCAATCCTGCTGATAACATTCAGGACAGATCTGCTACAACTGTGGACAAAGTTGTTACTGATTTAGTTGAAAAATATCGTTCTTGATTCAGGTCTACAGGTCTAGATTCACTAGTGTTCGCCTTGAGGTTGGGCTGGATGTTTCAGTCATGATGCTGCCCTCCGATTTTCAAATTTCATCAGATTTTCACTTGCTTCATTCCATATAGAGCAAGTACATGTCTCACCAGCAGCACATCCAATGTCACCTGTGATTGCATCACTGCCATTTCCAGGACAGCTACAAAGGTTTTTCCATTTACAATGATTTAATTCATTAAGAGCTTTCATGTACTTTTTTTGGTCGCCTTTACAGATTTGCTCAAATTTCCAAGATACTCATACAGGGTAAATCTAAGTATTGATTTACACTTTAAGCAATCCGATGATTTTCTGCTATCTTTGAAAATCTTCTTAGCATGTTGAAGCTCCTCTATTGCTGCCCCCCTTACTCCCATTTTAACATGCAGTTTTCCTAGTAAATCACACCACAAAAATGGCAAATCAATTTTATATCAATCAGATAACGAAAACTTATCGATCAGGTTTTTGTATGAAATTGATTTGTCATTTTTGTGGTGTGACTTACAAGGAAAATTGTATATTAAATTGAGAGTAAGAGGTCCAACAGGAGAGGAGCTTGAACATGCTAAGAAGATTTCCAAAGATAGTGAGAAATCATTGGATTACTTGAGTGTAAATCAATACTCAGATTTACTTTGTATGAGTATTATGGAGATTTGAGCAAATCTGTAAAGGTGGCAAAAAAAAAAATAGTACATGAAAGCTCTTAATGAATTAAATCATGTAAATGGAAAAACCTTGTTAGCTGTCCTGGAGATGGCAGTGATGCAATAACAGGTGATATTGGATGTGCTACTGGTGAGACATGTACTTGCTCTATATTGGATTGTGAGGTTTTTATTATTCTTAATTTGGTGTTATTATTAAAATGTCACCATGTTATCAAATTTTATTATCCAACTCTACCTCGTCCTGATCTTTGTAAGGCAAAAGTCCATTTATACTAGATGTATACGTCGGGACCTAATTATAAGCAAAAAAACCTAACTTCATACTTATTAAGGAAGTTAGTTAATTTAGTTTAATTGTCTTAATTTATGTAAAAAAAAATGAATTACAATTATCAAACTATCATTTAATTGTCTCGAGAGTATGTAATGATCTTGGAAAAGTAAAAATGAATTGATTGGATTGGTTGATTTTCTTGACTTTTGGAATACTGATATTAATTAAAGTTGAATTGATTGTCTTTTGTTTGTATTTGAGTCCACAGAATATAGTTATTTTTTTGCTTATATTAGTCCGGAGGGAGTATATGAGAATTTTGTCACCCATGATTTATTGCCTCGCTCAACAACTTCATATTTTATTCTAAAGGGTCATGCTAATCAGTATCCTAATGGTTACCGATTAAAGAAACAAAACACTAAGCTCTAATAAATATTTTCGTATCTTTAACATGTTAATTAAGTTTATCATGACACTAGCCAGCATTCTCGTATTGTTAACTAACCCACAATTGCCACTAACTTTTATTTAAATTCATTAAATATATAGATGAAAGATTAACTCATAAAAACAGGTACAACAGAAACTATTATAAAAATGACAGTAGATAAAAGATTAACTCTTTGACAGGATTTTAAGGAGAAAAAAAGTAGAAATTAAATTCGATTTGTCCTACATTTCTTTTCTGAATGCACTCGAAACTTATGATTATGGTATTTTGGGACGGTTTTGGGTACCATCACACATGTAGCAACAAGGACATCCCATTAGAATTAATGATGACAACTCATCTTTTGAATTATCACCAAGGTTCCCATCAAAGTTCAATAGGGAAGAGAGGTATACTTCTTGAGATTGTGATGTTATCATATCCATGTACTCGAACTTGGAGGTGATAGCTTCAGTTTTAAATCAACACCCAAAGAACTTTTGTGCTCATTCATCTTTTGTCCCATCATGCTTCTCCTTTTCTTATCATTTGATGTTGGTTTAGTCTTAGAATAAACAATCAAATTAATACATAAAAACAAAGTAAAACAACTTTAAAATAATTTTAAAAACACTTGTGATGAACAAATCCCCATCTACTAAATTAAAAGATACTATAATTGGTGCATCTTTAGGAAAGATTGATTGTTTGGATTTCCGCTCTTTTTCTCCTTAAAAGTTGTTTTGTAAATAATATATATGTTTGATAACTAGATTAATTCTACAACAATGTTTTTGTTTAAAGAAAAAGGTTTTTTTTGTACAATCTTGTGGGGAGGACAGTTAGATTGTTGCTGCTAAATGTTTTTTAAGAATAAATTGTTTTTGTACAGTCTTGTGAAGAAAAAGTTATTTTTTGCATAATCCAAACGAAATAGATTATCTTAAAATCGATTTTCAGCAAACATATCCAAACAAATAAATTCCGATTATAATCCATTTTTTACAATAATTGATTATCAACATAATCTATTTTTTCTACCTTTCCCAAACACACTCCAAGAGTATCATGCAATATGTATCAAAGAAAAAACGCAAAATGATATACACATAAATAATATATTATATTACACACATATATAGATATATAGAATGTGATAAATAAAAAAGAATGTACCTCAGTTATTTTCATGTCCATGGAAAAAAAAAATATTGCCATGCAGTTCAATTTGTGCTGGTTGATTGATGAATTGATGTTGATAGACTTGTAAAATTGTTTCTAAAGAAAATCGAAGCTAGTGTTGTGCGGATAAACACTACCATTAGCATCATTCCTCAAGGTATAAGCTAAATCTCCTTCTTGGATGAGAATACCTCGAACCTGGGGTGCTTTGTTTTCCATAGTTGTAAACTGAACTAGGTGATGGTTAAAAAATTATGTGAGGACGTATATACATATATTAATTAGATGTGGTATTGGAGCACAAGGACTTAAAAAGTGAAGGTTCATGTCATGTTTACCACCAAACCCCGATGTCAAAGTAATAGTTATCAATTTTAGAATTTTTTTATATTATAAAATATGATAAAAAATTCACAAAACTTAAAATTATTAGACTAATGATTTGATGTGGTGATTATGACTTCAACAAGTAAGTACATCGGTATTCTAATTTCATATAATGTTATCCATGAGGTTCAAATTTTATCTTACATTTGGTATCAGAACCATCATTATATGATTTAGGACTTGATTATTAAAGATGATCACAATTGTTTTACTGTCAAAAAAAAAATCCGGTTCCAATTTTTTTTTTATTCATGATTTTCGGATTTTAGTAATGTGTTTTTTTCGGAATTCGATTTTCGAAAATTGGAACTCATAACCATAGGGCTTTTGTAGACCTTGTTTTCATGAATCCATTGACATAAGAATCACGAATTTTCGTTCCCTATGGAGAAAGAATTTTACAAAATACAGTGATGTTATGTTCATGTAACTCACGTTTTGAAGCTCGAAATTGCATGTTTTTTTTATAAAAATTGGGACCTTTGTTCAAAAATGATCACAAATATGTTTGAGTAAAACCCATGTGAAATCGTGACGAAAGGAGACCAAAATCGAATCAAACTCGTGTTAAGTCTCTAAAATGTCTGATGTGCATTTCCCTAAGTTTTGATGAAAACTAAACATTGGTTGATGATTTAATAAACTTTCATATTGGTTGCTAACCTGTCTATCGAGTGTGCAGATTAAATAAGACAAATAGACTTCCAACAAAGTAAAACAAACAGACGTCCATTAAAATATCATAACAGCGCGTCCATTAAAGTATCAGAATAGCGCGTCCATTAAAGTATCAAAACAGCGCGTCCATTAAGGTATCAAAATAGCGCGTCCATTAAAGTATCATAACAGCGCGTTCATTAAAGTATCAGAATAGCCCGTCCATTAAGGTCAGAATGGCTCGTCCACTGACGTGGCATATGGAGCTCGTCCATTAAGGTCAGAATGTATCCGTCCAATGATGTGGCATATGGATCTCATCCATTAAGGTCAGAATGTATCCGTCCAATGACGTGGCAAATGGAGCTCGTCCACCAGAGTAACAGAGGCTCTCGTCCACTAGAGTAACAGAAGTGCTCGTCCACTAAAGGTGACAGAAGCGCTCGTCCACTAGTCTTTGGACTTGTTGAGTCCTTAATATGGAGCTCGTCTACTAGCCCGAATGAAAACTCAAATGACTAGATAGACGTGATTATTTTCAAGATGGAAGCACTTATCTTATGAACGCGAATTCTATAAGGATTATCAGAATCTTAGTTCAAGAACCAGAAAGAGACTTGAAGCCTTCTCACCTACTCAATTTCACGATTATCAAGAAAGGTCAGAAGTTACTCTCTCAAGCAACCTTGGATAATCAGAACCAAAGACCAGTTAAAGAATGCTTCCAACGTGCTTTATTCCCTAGTACCTCTGGTCCTTACATGAAAAGGGAAGTGTACTCAGTAAAGTACAAAAAGCTCTCTAAACAACTCTGATATGGCTGTAGCACGATGAATAAAGCCATGATCCTTCATGTTAGAGTACAACCAACGTTCCTATTGCATTAATGGCTGTCCAGAACGACTCTATTGCATTAATGACTGCCCAGAACGACTCTATTGCAATTAATGAAGCTCTGCTTGAAGCCAACATCTGAGGAGATGTCTCTAACGGATCCTAAATGCTTGAAGACCATAAATACAGAAGTCATTGAAGATGAAGAACAAGATAATACACATTGTATTAAAAAGCCATTACTCTGCATTAATTTCTTCATTCTTTTATTCTGTATTCTTCAATCATTTTGAAGTTATTACGCAAACTTTCCTAAGCCTTACATTTAAACCACTCTCTAAGTGTTAGTGAAAGATCTGCCTTTGAGAAATTATATTTATTACAAACCCAATCTCTCAAACAAACCAGAGTGAGCGTGAAGAGGCTAGGTGTGAAAATAATACTTGTCTTGAGCCTGAAGAGGCTAGGTGTGCAAATAATACTTGAGTCTGTAACCTTATCAGTTATAGTGGATAAATCTTGGTGCTGTCAAGGACTGGACGTAGCTATTTGCTTTGAAGAGTGAATCAGGATAAATAACTGTGTCAATCTCTCTTCCCTTAAACTCTTTAATTGCTTTAGTTTCCTTACGTCTATCAAGTGGTGTGTTTGCAAAAGTCACCCACCATCCTGTATTCTTCCACGCGTCCAAATCTAGCCTTTTTGTTTGCGAAAAGATTTCAACTTTGCTTAAATTCTAATAAACACAATTCAACCCCCCCTTCTTGTGTTTATAGTTGTCTATTTCAGTTGGTATCAGAGCTCAGCCTCTGGGTTGAGCATCTAACAGTGTAGAGGTAAAAGGTCCTGAAGAATAGACATGACGGCTGGAGCTAGTTCAAGTGGAAGTCATCAGACTGAAGGAGCTTCCCTAACCAGACCTCCTTACTTCAATGGAGAAAACTACAACTACTGGAAAGATAGATTTCAATGGTTTATTCTATCCACAAACTCTGATCTTTGGGATGTCATCACATATGTTCCATTCATTCCCAAGAATGATGATAACACTGACAAACCAAAAGCTCAGTGGACTGGTGCAGAAAAGACAAAATGGGAGCTGAACCACAAAGCCATACATAACATCATTTGTGCTCTCAGTCCGGAGGAGTTTGAGAAGGTTTGTGCTTGTGACTCTGCCAAGGAAATGTGGGACACTTTAGCTGTCACACATGAAGGAACAGCTAAAGTCAAAGAGTCAACATCTTCTGATGAAGAAACAGAGGAAGAAGCCAATCTCTGTTTGATGGCCAACACTGACTCAGACTCTGATGATGAGGTACATCCTGACTATGAGGAATTACTTGATGCCTATGAAGAGTTGTTGGAGGAATCCAACTGCTTATCTAAAGCCTTCAAATCCCTCAAGAGAGAGTATGTAAAGCTCACCAGTGAGCATAAACAGAAATCTCAAGAGTACGAGAAGCTGGCTAAAGAGAACAGTGAGCTGAAGACTGAAAAGTCTAATGAAGCTAAGATCTCAAGTGAAACATCACCATCTGAAGAAGTTGAAAAACTTCAACAGAAAGTGGAAGAGCTCACTTTTGATCTTGCCAAATTTGTTAATGGTAGAGACAATCTGACTAAGCTTCTTGGCAGTCAAAAGCACACTCTTAACAAAGAAGGTATTGGATATGTCCATCAGACACATCATAAAGTATCAACTAAAGTTCCTACAGTATCTGTTAAGTCAACTGTAACCAAATCAACACCTATTTGTAACTTCTGTGGAAAATCTGGGCATGTTATGTCTAAGTGTATCCATAAGAAGAAAAGGAAGTCTTTACAGACTCCTAGAACTAACAGAAAAGGACCCAGAAAAATATGGGTACCTAAAGATCAAATAATTTTTGTTGCAGATGTCCTCAACAGGACAAAGAAAACACCACTGCTGGTACATGGACAATGGCTGCTCGCGTCATATGACAGGAGAAAGGACTATGTTCCTAGACCTCCAACTTAAGAAAGGAGGATACGTTGCCTTCGGAGGGAATCAGAAAGGGAAAGTTATAGGAATTGGTACTATTGGTGGTAAACCCCCTCTTCCCTCTATATCTAATGTTCTTATGGTTAAAGGATTAAGACACAATTTGTTTAGCATAAGTCAATTATGTGATAGTGGTTTTGATGTTTCCTTTACCAAGGATGTATGCATAGTTAAATACTGTAGTGGCAAAACCTTCTTTTCAGCTAAAAGGTAACAAAATCTTTATAAGATTGAATTGTCTGATCTTTCAGATCAAATTGTAACTTGTCTGATGTCTAAAGAGGATGAGAGATGGTTATGGCATAAGAAACTAGGACATGCTAGTATGAAACTAATTTCTGAATTAAAAAGGAATAATCTCGTGAGAGGATTGCTTGATATTAGCTTTAAGAAAGATGTCTTGTGTGATGCATGTCAGAGAGGTAAACAGATAAAATCAAGTTTCAAATCTAAAAACCAAGTATCAACCTCTAGACCTCTTCAGTTGTTACACATGGATCTGTTTGGACCAGTTAGTGTTGCCAGCCTGGCTGGAAAAAATATGGATTTGTCATAGTTGATGACTATTCTAGATACACATGGGTACTCTTCCTAACACACAAGGATGAGTCTTTTAAGGCTTTCTCAGTATTCTGCAAAAGAGTACAAAATGAACAGGGTTTCTGTATTTCTACCCTTAGAAGTGATCATGGGGGAGAATTTGACAATGAGCAGTTTAGACAGTTCAGTGAGGAGAATGGAATCTCTCACAATTTCTCTGCACCTAGAACTCCGCAGAAAAATGGAGTGGTTGAGAGAAAGAACAGATCTCTGCAAGAGATGGCTAGATCTATGCTCAATGAAAATAATCTCCCTAAGTACTTCTGGCGGAAAGTCATAAACACTGCTTGTTATGTACAAAACAGAATACTTATTAGGCCTTTTCTAAAAAGGACTCCTTATGAATTGTGGAAAGGAAAAAGCCCCAACATATCTTATTTTCATGCTTTTGGATGTGAATGTTTTATTCTGAATACCAAATATAATCTTGGAAAGTTTGATTCTAAGGTAGATAAAGGTATTTTCGTAGGTTATTCTGAAAAGTCTAAGGATTTTAGAGTTTACAATTCAAGAACTTGTATTATTGAAGAATTTGTTCATGCTAAATTCAATGATGGATTAAAGACTGATAAAGAACTATCAGATCTAGAAGATGATCTTGCAGGTCTTGATATAAACAAGCCAGAAAGTCAACAACCCGATCTAACCAAAACAGAACATGTGCCTGAGGCTGAAAGACAAGCGGAACAGACCAGTCAGCAAACAAGTCAAGATCTTCATGATGATCTCAAAAGGGATTGGAAGTTCAACACTCATCATCCTGAGGATCTTATTATTGGAAATCCTTCTGAAGGAGTAAGAACCAGATCCACATTAAGAGAATCAAGCAATGTGGCCTTTATTTCAGATTTGGAGGCTAAACGCATTGAAGAAGCTCTTGAAGATGAAAGCTGGATTCTTGCTATGCAAGAAGAACTTAACCAGTTCACCATAAATGATGTCTGGACTCTTGTCTCTAAGCCTAAAAACAAGTCGGTTATTGGAACAAGATGGGTCTTCAGAAACAAATTAGATGAAGATGTTAAAGTTGTCAGAAATAAAGCAAGGTTAGTAGCTCAAGGCTATAACCAACAAGAAGGTATTAATTATATTGAAACCTTTGCACCTGTAGCTAGAATAGAAGCCATACGCATTTTAATGTCATATGTTGCACAACACCAAATTACCCTGTTTCAAATGGATGTAAAAAGTGCTTTTCTAAATGGTATAATTGAAGAAGAAGTGTATGTTAAACAACCCCCTGGTTTTGAGGATACTGATAAACCAGATCACGTTTTCAAACTTAAAAAGGCATTATATGGTTTGAAACAAGCACCTAGAGCATGGTATGATAGACTCAGTTCTTTTCTCATGCATAATGGTTTTACTAGAGGACAAGTAGACACTACTCTGTTCAAAAAATGCTCTAAAGAGAACTTTATTATAGTTCAAATATATGTTGATGATATTATTTTTGGAGCAACTAATGAAAAGTTGTGCAAGGAATTTTCAAATCTAATGCAAGCTGAATTTGAGATGAGCATGATGGGAGAATTGAAGTTCTTTCTTGGATTACAAATCAAGCAGACAAGTGATGGAATTTACATTCATCAACAAAAATATACCAAGGAGATACTCAAGAAATACAAAATGGAAAATGCAAAGCTCATGAAAACCCCTATGCAACCCAATGCAAAACTAAGCAAAGATGATGAAGGTAAAAAGGTAGATCAAACTGTCTACAGAGGTATGATTGGCTCTCTACTGTACTTAACTTCAAGCAGACCTGACATTCAATTTAGTGTCTGTACGTGTGCTAGATTCCAATCTGATCCTAGAGAATCTCATCTTAAGTCTGTTAAAAGAATATTTAGATATTTGCTTGGAACTACTAATCTTGGTTTGCTGTATTTAAGATCAAAAGAATACAGATTAGTGGGATACTGTGATGCTGATTTTGCTGGAGACAGAATAGAAAGAAAAAGTATCAGTGGAGGATGTCACTTCATTGGAGCAAGTTTAGTCTCATGGTCAAGCAAGAGGCAGACAACCTTTGCCCTGTCTACTGCTGAAGCAGAATACATCTCTGCTGCTAGTTGCTGCTCTAAACTCTTATGGGTAAAACATCAACTTGAGGATTACTCTATTTATGAACATAACATATCTATATGGTGTGATAATTCGAGTGCTATATGCTTAACTAAAAATCCAACTCAGCATTCTAAGGCTAAACATATTGAAATCAAACATCATTTCATTAGGGATTATGTTCAAAAAGGCACCTTTGATATTAAGTTTGTTAAAACTGAAAATCAATGGGCTGATATTTTCACTAAACCCCTCGTATAAGAAAGGTTTTTATTTATTAGAGATAATCTAAACATGCATTGCATTGTTGAATGATATATCTGAATGTTAACCTATCTGTGCTAAATCTGTCATTACTCCTATATACATGTTCTTTCAACTAAGCATTAGTTCAGGGGGAGTAATGATACAATAGTTTAAGTGGAGTATGTCTAATATGCTTGCTGCATTACTATGATTTTTTTTTACATGTTATCTTGCCCTTAACATATCTCATAAATAAGACTTGATAACCCTTTTTGATGTTGACAAAAGGGGGAGAATAGGAGAAATTAAGATTTGTGATAGAAGTATGTTATAGGGGAATGGGAGAATGAATATGAAATGGTAGCATTTGAGATTTGTGATAGAAATATGTTTTATGGGAATGGAAGAATGAATATGAAATGGAAGAATGAATATGAAATGGAAGAATGAATATGATATAACCTGTTCGCTTATGAAAATTTCAACCTGTCTGATATATGCTATTTTCTTTGTTGATATTTTCTGAGGTTCATTAAATCATCTCAATGTTTGTCATCGTCAAAAAGGGGGAGATTGTTAAGTCTCTAAAATGTCTGATGTGCATTTCCCTAAGTTTTGATGAAAACTAAACATTGGTTAATGATTTAATTAACCTTCATATTGGTTGCTAACCTGTCTATCGAGTGTGCAGATTAAATAAGACAAACAGACGTCCAACAAAGTGAAACAAACAGACGTCCATTAAAGTATCAGAATAGCGCATCCATTAAAGTATCAGAATAGCGCGTCCATTAAAGTATCAGAACAGCGCGTCCATTAAAGTATCAGAATAGCCCGTCCATTGAGGTCAGAATGGTTCGTCCACTGACGTGGCATATGGAGCTCGTCCATTAAGGTCAGAATGTATCCGTCCAATGATGTGGCATATGGAGCTCGTCCATTAAGGTCAGAATGTATCCATCCAATATCGTGGCAAATGGAGCTCGTCCACCAGAGTAACAGAGGCTCTCGTCCACTAGAGTAACAAGTGCTCATCCACTAAAGGTAACAGAAGTGCTCATCCACTTGTCTTTGGACTTGCTGAGTCCTTAATATGGAGCTCGTCTACTAGCCCGAATGAAAACTCAAATGACTAGATAGACGTGATTATTTTCAAGATGGAAGCACTTATCTTATGAACGCGAATTCTATAAGGATTATCAGAATCTTAGTTCAAGAACCAGAAAGAGACTTGAAGCCTTTTCTCCTACTCAGTTTCACGATTATCAAGAAAGGTCAGAAGTTACTCTCTCAAGCAACCTTGGATAATCAGAACCAAAGACCAGTTAAAGAATGCTTCCAATGTGCTTTATTCCCTAGTACCTCTGGTCCTTACACGAAAAGGGAAGTGTACTCAGTAAAGTACAAAAAGCTCTCTAAACAACTCTGAGATGGCTGTAGCACGATGAATAAAGTCATGATCCTTCATGTTAGAGTACAACCAACGTTCCTATTGCATTAATGGCTGCCTAGAACGACTCTATTGCATTAATGACTGCCCAGAACGACTCTATTACAATTAATGAAGTTCTGCTTGAAGCCAACATCTGAGGAGATGTCTCTAACGGATCCTAAATGCTTGAAGACCATAAATACATAAGTCATTGAAGATGAGGAACAAGAGAATACACATTACATTAAAAAGCCATTACTCTACATTAATTTCTTCATTCTTTTATTCTGTATTCTTCAATCATTTGAAGTTATTACGCAGACTTTCCTAAGCCTTACATTTAAACCACTCTCTGAGTGTTAGTAAAAGATCTGCCTGTGAGAAATTGTATTTATTACAAACCCAATCTCTCAAACAAACCAAAGTGAGCCTGAAGAGGCTAGGTGTGAAAATAATACTTGTCTCGAGCCTAAAGAGGCGTGTTAGTAAAAGATCTGCCTGTGAGAAATTGTATTTATTACAATCCCAATCTCTCAAACAAACCAAAGTGAGCCTGAAGAGGCTAGGTGTGAAAATAATACTTGTCTTGAGCCTAAAGAGGCTAGGTGTGCAAATAATACTTGTCTTGAGCCTGAAGAGGCTAGGTGTGCAAATAATACTTGAGTCTGTAACCTTATCAGTTATAGTGGATAAATCTTGGTGCTGCCAAGGACTGGACGTAGCTCTTTGCTTTGAAGAGTGAACCAGGATAAATAACCGTGTCAATCTCTCTTCCCTTAAACTCTTTAATCGCTTTAGTTTCCTTACGTCTATCAAGTGGTGTGTTTGCAAAAGTCACCCGTCCATCCTGTATTCTTCCACTCATCCAAATCTAGCCTTTTTGTTTGCGAAAAGATTTCAACTTTACTTAAATTCTGATAAACACAATTCAACCCCCCTTCTTGTGTTTATAGTTGTCTATTTCGACTCGTATATGAACAGTAACTCGTTGCTGTATAGTTGTCTGGAGGTTGAAGATGACCTCTCATGTGCGTGCACGCCCACTCACGGACCAGGGAGAGTGTGGGCCCTACAGGAGGGGTTTTTTGACACTGTTTTTTGTATTGTACTTTCCTCTCTGTGCTTGATTTTACTATATATTTTTCATAATTTTTCCACTGTGATAAATATTTTTTTATGAAAAATAATGCATTATATTGCTTATTTAATTATTTTTTCGGTGAAATTTAAATGAAAAATATGTTGAAAAAATAATTGACCATATTTTGGATTTTATGGTGATGGTCACTCTCCCTAGATGATATTGTGAGATTACATGCTTTTAACTTTTGATATATGTTTTAATATGTTTACTTGTTGAGATTTATATTGTCATTAAAATTGATTAAGTGCAAAACATGTAAGGAATGCTATTAATATTGATATGTGACCGATATGAGTGTTGTTTTTGATAAAGTACCTTTTGGGTCATGGTTTGGCAAGAGAAAAGTGATTCTTGTGCAAGAGTTTTCGTTAGTTGTTATGGGGTCGTCACCCCGAAAGTGGGACCACCTATTTCAATTAATGGAAATTTCTTTGTAATTTGAGGAATGCTTTTAATCATTACATGCAGTTACCTGCCCAAAGGGGGTGATTGCATGTTATGATTGGAAGTTCACTGTGGATGGAGTTAATGGGGAATGTATTGGGCTAAGGGATTCGTCTGCCCAAAGGGCACAATTTCCTGAACACAGTGTATGCTCACTGATTAACTCATCTGAGCTTTTGACCTTGGTTCTGACCTTGGTTTGTGCGTTCTGTCCAAAGGGAAATGTACTATTTTATTGGTCTCGTTGTGATAGCATCCTTTATTTGGCTATGTATTGCCATATTATTTGTTCTAACGCATTCGTGTTTTCTCTTAGCAGTGACTTTTTCCCATGAGCAATTGTTTCGCTACAATTGAAAATTTTGACTAGCTCAAACTATAACAAGTGGAAACAAGACTTGATTCTATATGAATTTTATTATTGTTATCTAACGTTTGATTTTATGAGCCATTTGAAAAGTTATATAAAGTTGATGATACCATTAAATTGGCTTTCACTTTTGCCGGCTCTACACAAGGATGAGCATTACACTCTCAAAGGTTGGTTAAAAGATATTTTAGTTATTGATGTACTGTATAAATGCATAAGTAGAGAAATTTTTTCTCAAAGGTGTTAATTTTTAAAATATGTCTTGGAATATGCATGATATACAAGAGTGTGATATTCTTTTAGAATGTTGTGACATGGAAATTATTGGGCTCCTTTATTGACATGATTTTGGAAACATATTTCTAGTACACAATCATATTTTTTTTCATTAATGGTGATTATTGTCACTCAATTATTTGAAGGATTTCGAAAAATAATATTTCATATATATGGATTTGTTCTCTCTATGAGTGATATAAATTATATAAATTTGGGAATATATTTTGCATGATAAATACAACAAGTGTGTTTATGTGATATTACAAGTGAGATAATATCCATTTTGGAAAGCCTTGTATAATTTGCCTTGAATATCCATTGGATGGTTAAATTGGTACTAATGCACATATTTTGTTTTCTTTTGAGAATTTGATTATTTATATTATAATCTTTCATGGTTATTACTATGATCAAATTGGAGATTGTGAGGAGCGTGTGGGAGCTATTTCAAATGTTTCCTCTTTAATTGTGACCCATTGTTTAAATGTGATTTTGGTATATTATTTATTTTTTTCGCTGTGTGAATATCTCTATTAAAAAAAGGATCTAGTTTATTTATTCTTCCAACTGATATTAAGAAAAACAATATATTGGAAAGAGAATATACCAAAATCTATATATATATGTGTGCATGATATGTATGTGCTTGACCGATGCTATGAAAGTTAATACTTTTAGCATATATCATATGTTTTAAAGTGCTAATTTATTTAATTATGAGCTCATATTTGGATTGTTGTACGTGCAAAACTTGCGGAATGCTGTTGGATTTAAATTCATGATCAGTAGAGGTGTTTATTGCTGATGCACCTTCTTATGGACTGTATCATGGTTGAGGGCAAGATAAATTGATTCATAGATAAAAGTATTTCATTGAATATAATGGGTAATTACCGCCAAATTAGGATTACTCATTATTAATTGGTGGAGTTTCTTTTTATCATTAGAGGAATGCTTCGGGTTTTACGTGCAATTACCTATCCAAAGGGGGTTATTGTATGTCATTATTAGAAGCTAATTTGCAATAAAGTTATTGGAGGTGCACTGGTCTAGGAGATCTGTCTGTCCAAAGGGGATAGATTTCTAAACTTGGTGTATGCTCATTGAGTAACTTATTATCGATGATTGTGGATAAAGTTATTGGAGGTGCACTCGTCTAGGAGTTCTGTCTGCCCAAAGGGGATAGATTTCTAAACTTGGTGTATGCTGATTGAGTAACTCATCATCAAAGATTGTGGATGAAGTTAATGGAGGTGCATTGGTCTAGGGGATTTGTCAGCCCAAAGGAGACAATTTTTCGAACCTAGTGTATGCTCATTGATTATGATTAACTCATCAGAGGTTGCGACCTTGGTTGCACGTTCTGCCCAAAGGGGAATGTGTTGTTATGTTGGCCTCAAAATAGCTTGATTTAAGCTAAAGTTATGTCTTGCCTTGTTGTTTAGCTTAATGCATTTCAAGTTTTGCTAGACAATCATTTTTTAAATAACAACTGTGTTGCTTAGTTTGTTATAGAGCATGATTATTTTTTTTTTTGAGAGGCACATCAATGAGAAAAATGGAATTTGCTATCATTTTTTTTTAAAAGCAAGAAATAACGGTTTCAAGTGTTTACTTTTTTTGGTCATGAAAGAGTCTTGTGTTTTTTAAACCTTACTCTTTTGGTTAGGTTAATACCTAATGGATTTTATTAATGATGTACATCATAATGTATCAAGCTTATCGTTACTATACATCTATATTAATTTTGATCAAGGATATATAGATGATACACGTGATTGTGATTTAATTATTAAGACACATTGTGTAGTTGTATTATTATTTTTTTGATTAGTGGCATATGTTTGCTATCATTATGTTGGGCTCTTTATGTTTTGGGCATGATATATCTTGGTATGAATTAATTTTGGAAGTCTATGTGAATATTTGGTCATGAAAGTGATATGTTTACATAGCCTAGAAGGACATTTAGTCATTGTTTTACATGATATATTTTCTGGATTATTATATATGATCGAGCACCCAAAAGGGGACCACAATATGTTGTAATTCTGGTGAATTTCATGAAGTACGCTTGTAAAGACACAATGATCTTAGACTTATTGTGTTCTATTGTGTTAGCCACAACGACTTGGATATATGTTTGCCTAAATGAGACATTATTTGTGTTGGGTTGTAGTCTAATGCGTTAGCTTCATGGTTAAGAGACTTTTTTATATTTGTCTGTGTTGCCCAAATGAGAGTGCTTAATGGATGATAATATCCTGCTTGTGTTGTTAATGGTTGGATTTTATATTACTTTTGAGGATCTTATCAACTGATATATTTGTTTGAAAATATATGAATTGAAGGATTTTATTATATATGTTGTCTCATTTGATTTCCTATTTGAAATCATGATTTTACTATCAAATTTATTTATTGAAGATTTACTATAAGTTTTATAAATCTAACATGACTGGATCTTGACATCAGTGGGAGGATTTTGACTTTTGTCATTATTTGATGTCAAGAATGATAGTAAAAATATTTGATGAAATATATAATTTTGGGATATTTTGATATTTTGGATATTGATATACTTTTGAATATCATAGATCCCTTATTATGGCTATTGATGTTGAAATATTATATAATATCATAATCATGATATGGAATGTATCTATAATATTTGATACTTTAACAAAATAGCTTCAAGTTTCTTTAACAAAAATAATTTTGTGATTTTGTTACATACCACATAAAGTGTTTGGTTAAGAAACTTGTGACATGGCTTCACTTTGAAAATTATTGTGATAATAATTATACCTTAAAATGACGTTAAACATTTGGAAGTGAAGCAATTGATGTCAAGTATGTTTTGAAAAATAAAAATATGATGATTAAACATGTTTGTGTTAGTTATTCCATTAGCCAAGGTACTCAGGTCTTAGAGTTTAAAAATCATGTTGAGACATTGGCATTGTGAGTTCATATAACAGGCTTGGTTAGTGGGAGCTTGAGTTTTATGTAACTCTTCTCTATGATGTCATATTTTTGTTTTAAACACTTTGGTATTTCTTGTGATATTTTCCATTAGATTTGATAAATTAATGAAAAGTTGAATATTGTTTTTATATACTTTTGTATATATATATCAAATGTGAAAATTTGAAGCTCGGTGTCATTAGGACCACCATGCCCATGGTTGACACCATGTTGGAGTTGAGGCATTATTATTTTATAAGCTCGGCGTCATTAGGACCACTATGCATGTGGTCGATGCCATGTTGGAGCTAGGGCGTTATAAAAATTTAAAGCTCGGTGTCACTAGGACCACTATGCCCGTGGTTGACACCGTGTTGGAGCTGAGACATTCTTATTTTGAAAGATCGACATCTTTGGGATCACTATGCCTGTGGTCGATGCCATATTGGAGCTAAGTGATAAGCCTCTGGCTCATCTAGTTTCCAGCTAGAAAAGGGGTAGATTTTGTGCCTAATTGGGCGAGTCAACCTCGCTAATCTCCCAAATTGGCCTTGTTTTGTTCCTAAGTTAGACTTTGATTTGTTTTATGCGTTTTTAGTAGTTTTTAGTCTATTTTGAGTAGAATTACGCTTTTCGTTTTCTTTTGTTGTTTCAGGTTAAAAGTGAAACTCTTAGAGTCAAGGAAAATGAAGAAAACAGTGGAAAAACAATTCTGAAAGTTTCGCCTCGCGAAACAGGAGCTCGCCTCGCGAGCCTGAAGACCAGCCTGAACAGCAACAGTCACCCTTTCTGTCTCGCCCCGCGAATCACCACCTCGCCTCGCGAGCCTGAAGGCCTGACTGTGCCAGAAATGTCAACCTCTCTTTCTCGCCCCGCGAATCACCATCTCGCCTCACGAGCATTCAAATCAAGATGGAGCCAAAACTGAAATTCGCCTCGCGAGAGCATGCTCGCCCCGCGAGCGGGCGCGAACCAGAATCCCTATTTATAGGCTGTTTTAGGTCAGATTGGGAACCTGTTGTTAACCACTTGTTTTAGATCGGTTTTTGACGAATCCTTGTTCTATGGAGCTGCGTCTCCCTATTTTCTTTTCTTGTTTTACGATCATGATGAACTCCAATTGTTTGTGTCTTGTTACAAGCATGAGGAGCTAATCCTCTTGTCTAAGGGATCAATGAAACCACCCATGACGGTGTAGTTCAATGTGATGTATGTTTCCTTACTTTACCTCAATTTTTGTTTTCCAATTCTGAATTTATTGCGTTGATCATATGCATGCGTGATTGACTAGTTAACGTGATGAGGCTTAATAGGCAATTCGTGTTTAGAACTTGAATTGGGATCATTGATTGAATATTGCACGAGAGTGAGTAGGAGATCAGTGCAACCTTATAGGGAACAAGATTTAATAGAGTTTGATGATTGGGTTATGAGACCTAGTAAGTAATTAACTCAATTGTTGAATACGTCCTATTCAGCACGAGAGTGTCATTAGGAGAATTTGGGGGTCCTGGTTGACATTGCAATTGAACTTAGGGAGGGAACATCATCACTTGGGTACTATGCATGATTGGGTAGGTGGATTTGTGACCTTAGATGTTTAATTCCAAATTTTAACACTATATCTTTATTTGAATTGTCGATTTGAATTGCGATCCTATTTTCTCTCTCTTCTCAACCACCTGATTTTTCTTGATCAAACATATCAATTTTCTCGCGAATTGGTAGAATTGGTAGTCCAATCCCTGTGTCCGACCTCGGTAATTACTTACCGTGTTTTATTACTTACGACGACCCGGTACACTTGCCGGTGACTCAACAAGTTTTTGGCGCCATTGTCGGGGATTGGCACAACCAATTTTCCTAATTTTTGGGAATTTTGATTACTTGGCTAAGCTATTTTTATTTTTATTATTTATTTACTATTATTTCTCTCTAATTTTTTGATTCCACTTGGTCTTGCCTAGTTTTTGTATGCGAGGTACCCTTTCACAAGAGGACTTGCTATTTGATTCGGAGATCACCAGGACCGAGAAGCGATTAAGGAAAGAAGCCAGAGAACGAAAGAGGCTTGAAGCAATTAATTTTGAGAGGATGGCCGAAGAAAACCCTCCTCCTCCTCCTCGTTACAAGCCTCTCTTCGAGTACAATCTACCCAATTTGGAGGATTGTGCTTCTTCTATTGTGAGGGGCAACCTCAATACAGATTCCTTCAGAGTGGAAGGATGTGTCATAGCCCAGATCCGTGAGAATCAGTTTTATGGGAGTGGCAAACAAGACCCTCATAGACACATCACTCGCTTCCTTGAAGCTTGTGACATGCAGGAGACAAGTTGAGTTTCTCAAGATGAGTTTCACTTGCGGCTGTTCCCTCTCTCTCTTAGGGATGTCGCTCGCGATTGGTTTGACAGCTTGGATCGCAACAGCATCAGAACATGGGAGCAAATGGCCCAACAGTTCCTCACTAAGTATTTTCCTCCTCAGAAAGCGGCACAAGCAAGAGTAGCCGTTACATCTTTCAGGTAGACAGAAGATGAATCTTATAATGAAGCTTGGGAGAGGTATAATGTGCTCTTGAGAATATGTCCTTCGGCCTTCTTTGACCCGGTCTCCAAGGTTCAACATTTATTTAACGGGTTAAGGGGGCGCTACCAGATGAATTGTGATGCCCCAGCGGGCGGTTCTTTCTCTTATTTATCAGCTGAGGATGGATGGGCGTTATTGGAGAAGATGTTGTATAATGATTACAACCGTGGTAGGGAAACCTCAAGTGGAGTCAGTTCTGCAACAATAGAAGCCATTCTAGAGCAAAATAAACTGTTGAAGATGCAGAATGCAGCATTGTCTGGGAACAAAAAGGTTAATGTGATACACGAAGGAAGGAATGCCTCCGAGTTGTGAAAATTGTAATGGAGATCATGACATTCAGAGTTATCCGTTCAACTTCTCTCAGGAACATGTGGACTTATGCCACAATTTCTATGACAACGTGCCCCAGAACAACTATCAGAGGAACAGACAGAATGATTACAGTCAGAATCAGAACAGGGGTTATATGAGGAGAGACCATCCGGGTTTCGCTTGGAGTAATGCTAGTGGTGGTCTAGTCGGGCAACAACAACCTCAACAGAATCAGAGGCCAAACTATGGAATCCATCAACACAATACTCAGCAGGCTTTTCCAGGGCCTAATCAATTGCAAATAACAGATGGTGGAAGGCAACCTTGGGAGTTGGCTATAGAAAAGACGAATGCGGCAATTGAGAAGTTGTCAATCAATACAAGCATAGCCATTGACAAGTTGGAAACTCATACAGGGGCGGCAATTCAGAATCTAGAGACGCAGATAGCTCAGCTCGCAAAGCAACTAAATGAGCGTCTCCCAGGTACTTTCCCAGGTGATACCGAGAACAACCCTAAGAACCAATGCAATGCCATAGCAACTAGAAGCGGTAGGGTGTTGGGATCTAACAGGGGTGCAACTAGTTCTCAGGAAGTTGAGGCCTCTGAACAACCACATGTTGAGGAAGAGCAACCTAAGAAAGAGGAGTTGGCAAGTGACAAGGCACCGGAGCAAGGGGGAAGGTTAAAACTTGGGGATGAAGAGTTCCGAAAAAAGAAGTGGGTTGAGCCCAAAGACCTCCCGCCCTACATGAAGGTACCATATCCTGAAAGATTGAAGCAGCCTCAACAAGATAAGCAGTTCAATAAATTCCTTGATGTCTTCCGCAAACTTCAAATTAACATTCCATTTGCGGAAGCCTTGGAACAAATGCCATCTTATGCCCGGTTTATGAAGGAGCTCCTCTCCGAGAAGCGGAAAATAGTGGATGAGGAAACGGTTGCTTTGACCGAGGAGTGTAGTGCCATTATTCAAAGAAAACTCCCTCCAAAGTTGAAGGATCCCGGTTCTTTTTCTATACCATGCACCATTGGGGAGATGACTCTAGGAAAGGCGTTGTGTGATCTAGGGGCAAGCATCAACTTGATGCCCCTCTCTATGATGAAGAAGTTGGGAATCAAGGAAGCCAAAGATACACGGATGTCACTACAACTAGCCGATCGTTCTATAAAATATCCTTATGGGGTGTCGAAGATTTGTTAGTGAAGGTGGACAAGTTCATATTTTCGGTGGATTTTGTGGTGCTTGATATGGATGAAGATGCCGAAATCCCTCTCATATTAGGTAGGCCCTTCTTGGTCACTGGGCGTGCCTTGATAGATGTGCAACAAGGGAAACTCACCCTAAGGGTGCAAGATGAGAAAGTAGTCTTCAATGTCTTTGAAGCAATGAAGCACCCCACTGACAGGGCAGATGTGTATCGAGTGGATATGGTGGACTCAATTGTCAAGGCAAAGGTCACTAGAGAAGCCCATGGTTCTTCACTTGCACAAGTGTTGGTAAAATCCCATGATGATGATAGTGAGGAAGAAGACCCCTTGGGGGATGAGGACCATCTTGAGTGCTTAAAAACCATGGAAGCCTTACCGAGTCTCCCAAAAGATGAACGTGCAAGGGAAAAGCTCAACAACGAAGGGATGACTTGAGTCAGGCTCGGGACTTTAAACAAGCGCTACTTGGGAGGCAACCCAAGCTAGGTATCCTTTATTTTTATTTTTATTTTTTAAGTTCCTGTAAAAAAAAAAACCAGATTCGCCCCGCGAATCCATAGTGGCCTCGCGAGACAGAAGCCCTGAATCTCAGAGGCTTGCTCACGCTTCTGTCTCGCGTCACGAGAACCACATTCGCCTCGCGAATCTGGGCATCATCAGCTGTTGGAATTCCAGATTCGCCTCGCGCGCTATTACTCGCCCCGCGGTTCTGGAAAGTGTGAGGAACAATTTTTCCAGATTCGCCTCGCGAGTGATGTTTCGCCTCGCGAGTGATGCAATTAGGGTTTTCTGTTCCTTCTCCTTTCCCTCACTCTTGTTTTATATTTATGTTCTTCCATTGAGGACAATGTATGCCTTAAGTGTGGGGGAGGGAACCAATTGCATTGCTTTGTTCTTGTTCTCTTTTTCTCATTTGTTTTTGAATTTCGCTCTTGAATAATTTGAGAAGATCAAGAGTATGTGTGTGAGTTTTGTGTCGGCAAGCTTGGTGGATTTTAATTAAATTTAGCATAGATTGACTGCATGAATTATGTTGACCATTAATGATGATTTCCCCCTAGGTTCTGAAAATAGAAAATTTGATCTCCATGTGAAAAATTGAAAATTGAACTTTGAGGAATTTTATTGTGATTGCTTGATTTATGACAAGTTTGGGGTGAGGGGGTGCACACACTAGGAATTGTATCTCGGTCAAACAATTTGCAAAAATGTCCAGGTGAGAATTTGAGCCTCCAACATGTTCTTAATTGTGTGAATCGCTTTTAAGCCGTACTTTCCCGAAATTGCTTGAATCTCTTCATGGTTTGCATGTTTATGTGCTTGCATCAAATGATTTAGGCAATTTTCTTTGAAATAACTACTTGGCCTAAAAGAACCATCCCTAATGCATGTTCCCTAGTTAGCCACATTGAGCCTGATTAGCCTATTGTTTATTGATGACCCTATATTATAAGCCAAAAATATGGAAAAAACCATGTTGACCCGATCTTAGGATTAGGAGAGCATGGAAGCTTAGCAAGAGAAGGGTTGCAAGAAAGTAAGTTTGGGGTGGTTACAAGGTATGATATGTCATTCTGGGTTGAGAGAAAGAAAAATAAAGGTTGGAGCCAAAGGCAAAAGAAAAAAAAAGAGAAAAAAAGAATAAGAAAAGTAACAAAATGTCAAAAAAGGGTATTAGAAGAGAAAGGTTGTAGTCACCCAGGGCAAAAAGGAAAAATGGAAAAAGGAATTTGAGTAGAAGTTCAATGTGTCAAAATGCTCATGCTCTCTTAATTCCTAGGGACTTAAGCCTAGTACCTTTGAATATCCTACCCTTAGCCAGGCCCCATTACAACCTTTAAAAGACCTTTTGATGTTGCATGCATGTTTTCTTGGGAACTTTGTTTGAGATGAAAATCAAATTCATGGGAAGTGCTCTTGAAATGCGAGATTGAGTGAAAAGTTGGTAGCTTAGACAAATTGAGAGAATGAGTGAAATATTAAATGCCCTTGTGAGGAAGGCAATTGTTTGAATTTGGTGATCTCCCTTTTGTGTGCCACTTGGATCCTCAACTTAGATTACTGATTGCATGAATGATGGAAGTTCTCAATTGTTTAAAGTAAATGAATGTGGGGATTACATTGTTGCAATGGGGTAAAACATTGAGAAAAAAATTGTTGTGTTAAATTGCATGAAATCTGTGCAAAGATTGATTGATTCCTTTAGGCTTGCCAAGTTTTGAGTCTTTTTGAGTTTTAGCTTGCTTGGGGACAAGCAAGGTTTAAGTTTGGGGTGTTTTGATAAGCCTCTGGCTCATCTAGTTTCCAGCTAGAAAAGGGGTAGATTTTGTGCCTAATTGGGTGAGTCAACCTCGCTAATCTCCCAAATTGGCCTTGTTTTGTTCCTAAGTTAGACTTTGATTCGTTTAATGCGTTTTTAGTAGTTTTTAGTCTATTTTGAGTAGAATTACGCTTTTCCTTTTCTTTTGTTGTTTCAGGTTAAAAGTGAAGCTCTTAGAGTCAAGGAAAATGAAGAAAATAGTGGAAAAGCAATTCTGAAAGTTTCGCCTCGCGAGCCTGAAGACCAGCCTGAACAGCAACAGTCACCCTTTTTGTCTCGCTCCGCGAATCACCACCTCACCTCGCGATCCTGAAGGCCTGACTGTGCCAGAAATGTCAACCTCTCTTTCTCGCCCTGCGAATCACCATCTCGCCTCGCGAGCATTCAAATCAAGATGGAGCCAAAACTGAAATTCGCCTCGCGAGAGCTTGCTCGTCCCGCGAGCGGGCGCGAACCAGAATCCCTATTTATAGGCTGTTTTAGGTCAGATTGGGAACCTGTTGTTAACCACTTGTTTTAGATCGGTTTTTGACGAATCCTTGTTCTCTGGAGTTGCGTCTCCCTATTTTCTTTTCTTGTTTTACGATCATGATGAATTCCAATTGTTTGTGTCTTGTTACAAGCATGAGGAGCTAATCCCCTTGTCTAAGGGATCAATGAAACCACCCATGACGATGTAGTTCAATGTGATGTATGTTTCCTTCCTTTACCTCAATTCTTGTTTTCCAATTCTGAATTTATTACGTTGATCATATGCATGCGTGATTGACTAGTTAATGTGATGAGGCTTAATAGGCAATTCGCGTTTAGAACTTGAATTGGGATCATTGATTGAATATTGCACGAGAGTGAGTAGGAGATCAGTGCAACCTTATAGGGAACAAGATTTAATAGAGTTTGATGATTGGGTTATGAGACCTAGTAAGTAATTAACTCAATTGTTGAATACGTCCTATTGAGCACGAGAGTGTCATTAGGAGAATTTGGGGGTCCTGGTTGACATTGCAATTGAACTTAGGGAGGGAACATCATCACTTGGGTACTATGCATGATTGGGTAGGCGGATTTGTGACCTTAGATGTTTAATTCCAAATTTTAATACTATATCTTTATTTGAATTGTCGATTTGAATTGCGATCCTACTTTCTCTCTCTTCTCAACCACCTGCTTTTTCTTGATCAAACATATCGATTTTCTCGTGAATTGGTAGAATTGGTAGTCCAATCCCTGTGTCCGACCTCGGTAATTACTTACCGTGTTTTATTACTTACGACGATCCGGTACACTTGCCGGTGACTCGACACTGGGGCATTATGAATTTTTAAGCTCGGTGTCTTTGGGACCACTGTGCCTGTGGTCGATGCTATGCTGGAGCTGAGGCATATTATGAATTTTTAAGCTCGGTGTCTTTGGGACGACTATACTCGTGGTCGATACCATGTTAGAGCTGATGCATTATGAATTTTTAAGCTCGGTGTCGTTGGGACCACTATGCCTGTGGTCGATGCCATGTTGGAGCTGAGGCATTGTGAATTTGAAAGACTCGGTATCGGTTGGACCATTATGCCCGTGGTCGATGCCATGTTTGAGCCGAGACACTATGTATTTGAAGCTTGGTGTTGTTGGGACCATTGTGCACATGGCCGACACCTTGTTGGAGTCGAGGTATGATGGTTATTTTTATTAACCATGTAGTTTCTTTGGCCTTCTGACATTTGAGAGAAACTGAGGACTGACAAAGAAAATGACAGTATGGCTGTTGGATCATATTGGCATGTCATTTTCTTGCTACACTCCACATCAATAACTAGTCGACGGAGTCGGTAATATTTGTAACTATGGAAGGTCCCATATCAATAAAGGGTATGACTACTGCCATGATTCGATGTTACTTGGCTTTTGTTGGATGGAGTCTTAATAAGGTGTTGCATCATAGGATCATTTGTTTTGTGGCCACATTAAATATATGTTATTAGCCCGAGAGTCATTTTCGGAAATGTTTTCTACAAATTAAAATTACACAATTGATTTTGCCAAAGTGGGAGAATGTTAGAATTATTTCTAATAATTCTTGTGGGCTACAATCAATTGTGGATTTTGGTTTGCGAAAAATGGGTTAATGTTACAATCCATTTGATAATGCTTAAGCCCGCTAATATGGTGATCTATTTGTAATGGGCTATTGTCACCTAATTTTGATCTATGTAGGTTATAGTGTAGGCCTTAACCTATAGGCCCTTAATGGGAGGTGCCTAGGATTATTGTTACTATTATATATAGTTGGTTATGTCCCCTCTGCCGTCACGGATATTATATAATCAGTTGTTCCACGACTTGTCCCATTGATGGCTGTGACTTGGGAGTGCGTGAACAAGCAGGGGAAGACTTGGTCTTTTTGTTTCAAGAACTTGACAATTCAAGGGACGATTCATATTTATAATGTGGTGATTATGACTTCAACAAGTAAGTACATCGGTGTTCTAATTTCATATAATGTTACACATGAGGTTCAAATTTTATCTTACATAATGTACTAATATTCCTAACATAGAAATATAATAAACTTAAAAAATATATAAAATGGTGTGACTTACTAGGAAAACTGTATGTTAAAATGGGAGTAAGAGGTCCAGTAGGAGAGGAATTTCAACATGCTAAGAAGATTTTCAAAGATAGCAAGAAGTCATTGGATTGCTTAAGTGTAAATCAATAATTATATTTACTTTGAATGAGTATCTTGGAGATTTGAGCAATTATGTAAAGGTGGCAAAAAAATAGTACATGAAATCACTTGATGAATTAAATTATTGTAAATGGAAAAACTTTCTTAGCTGTCCTAGAGATGGCAGTGATGCAATTACAGGTGATATTGAATGTGCTGCTGGTAGGGGTGTTCGCGGATTGGATTGGATCGGTTTTGAGCTAAAAAGTCATCCGATCCAATGATGAAAACATCGTGCAGTTTGGATTGGATTGGTTTGCTTCCTTAAAAAAATCTGATCCGATCCAATCCAATCAAATGCGGTTTGGATTGGATTGGATAATTCGGTTTTTGTCATACTTTATTTGTTTTCCTAATGTCAAGTATCATTTCTACTTATTTAATAGTGGATAAAAGATAATCTTCATTTTAATTTGGGAGTTTGAGAAGAAAAAAATTATTGTTATTTTTTAACACGTTCTTTTATATTAATTCTCTATATTTACTCCCACTTATCCTATTTTTTTTTCTTGAATCGGCTACAAATAAATTTTGGCTAATTATTTTTCAAATTTACTTAATTGTTTTCCTATTTTTCATGATTACTCAATCAAATATATATATGCTATGCATCAAAACTTTTAGTAAAATATAACTTCGAGTCATTAATATTTATTCTAAATAGTCTTATATATGTCATTCCAACAAAAATATTAAAGAGAATGATGGACATAAAAGTATGAAGAATAATGTTTAAGTATGAGTAATCCTATAATTTCAAAAATAATAGTATATGTATATAATAGATCGGTTTGGATTGGATTGGATTTCACTATAGGATCCAAAATCCGATCCGATCCAATAAAAAATTGCGGTTTTTTTCGGTTTTCGGTTTGTTCGGTTTTCGGTTTTTCGGTTCGGTTTTTGCGGTTTGCATTGGTTTGGATCGGTTGATAAACACTCCTAGCTGCTGGTGAGACATGTACTTGCTCTATATTGGACTGTTAGGTTTTTATTATTCTCTGTTGTTGTTGTTATTATTATTATTATTATTATTATTATTATTAATTCAAACAGTATACTGGGAAGGGCCATGTGTCACTGAAAACTGAAGGAGCTAATCAAAATAACTCCTTCCGTATCAGAAAACAAAATAAAAATATGTCATCATGTACAAAACAAACTCAATCTGATAAGAGCAACCAATATGTGGTTGGTCCGAGTGGCAACTGGCTCAAGCCCCTTAAGCAAGTACTCAGGAGTTCGATCCCTGGCTCTTGCGTATGAAGAAAACCTGGTTGGGAGAGGTCAACCCTTCAATGCAGTCCAGTATATCGAAGGATTAATTTTCGCAGTTGCGTGTGGAGGATACCCTGAAAAACCAAAAAAAAAATCTGATAAGAGCACTGCTGGTTGGTACAAAACGAAATTCGTACCACCAGTGCCCAGAGACTATCGATTGCAAATGGAATGCATGCAAATCAACATTTACAATATGTAATACCCGATAATTTAAAATAATTTAAAATTATAAGTTTTTAATGACATTATGTCATATAATTTTAAAATTTTATTTCCGTATATAGATTATACACTTTTTTTAAAATGTATTTAAGTTAAACATTTTTTTTAAAAAATAAAATAATAATTACACTGTAATTTAGAATACTCTCCGACATCTTGAATAAATTAAGAGGGATTTTGACATATGCAGGGTAGTGCGCAAATTGACATACCCTTACAAATTACAAATTATAATTAAACTTGTTAGTAAGTTAATATCTAATGCTATTAGGCCAGGGACATTAGAGCCCAAGCCCAATATATTTTAAAAGAGGGATTCTCCTCTTCTTCACTCATTTTTCCTCCACTGCCATCAAACCCTAGAGAGAAACAGAGAGAAAGTGTGAGAGCTCGAGCTTAAAGAGGAAGCAAAGGGAGAAACTTGTTTGCAACCTTTGAACACAAGGATCTTCATCAAGAGGTGAGGAAATTTGTAGTGTTTGAAATAATATGTTTGTGGGTTTTGATTTGGGAGAAATGAGAAGGGTGTGTATAATTTAGTTAAACTAAATTATTAGTTCATGAATTTTGTTATTAATTAAGCTTCTCATGAACCCTCTTATACAAATGTGATTGGTTGCTATTGTTTATTTTCTTTTATTAGTGATCTCTGTCATGTGTATATATGACCACTGCGCGGCTCTGTTCCTTTTTGTTTGTGCGTCTGCATTGAGCTTTCTTTATGGCAACATGTGCTTGCATTTGGAGCTACAGGGTGAGTAAATTTTATTTGCCAATTAATTGAAAGGTGGTATATAAGAATTCTGGGCATGAGTTTTAAAATAAAGAAAGCAAATTTTGGCTTTGCAACTAAAGTGTTATGCGCCTAGTGTCCTTGATAGAGTGGGCCAGCAAGACAAATATTGTGATGTGTAAGTAAATGTATAAATTATTGGACATATAAATATGAAGTGTAATATAGTATTGAGTTATTTTAATTTATTTTATTTTCGTAATATATTATATATATATCATAATACTCTACATTGTTTTATGGGTCCAATAATTATATGAATATATATACATATATAATATTAAGCATATATTAGATTACAGTATTTGGTTTTTTTTTATGGATGTCTTTTGCTATATAGAATGTCTATGATATTTGTATACATGGATATTGTGTTGTAGTATTTGTTATTTAATAAAGAAACCAAATATAAATATGAGATGATGTAGTTAATGTAAATATACTTTGGAAAAATGTTTACGCCAAATACTATCATTAATTTATGAATGATTATTATGATTGTTGGAGATAGTAGTGGATTTTCTTGTTGAAGGGATTTATATATTGTTTGAGAATGCATGGTTTTAAATTGCCCATGATATTTTGCATGCTTAAAGTATTGAATAATGAAATGAGTTGATTGATAAATGATTTTGGATGTGCAAGGTTGATCAAGCTTGTAAGATAAATTGTGGAGTTCTCTTATGGTTGAATTGATATTAAGTGAATTGCTTATATGGGATTAAGGTATTAACTTGTATATTATTCTTGACATATTAAGTGTTATCATTTGAATGAGTTGATTATGTTATTGATGAATGTTAAATATGATATATGTTGAGTATGAGATTGTTAAATATGCTCGTTTGTAATGGATGATTGAGGTATGCAGTTGAAGCCTATGGAAAGTACTTGATGGAATGTATTGCCAAATGATGATGATGAATCTTTGGGTAAGCCAACCGGGGAGCGGGAGGCTCCGGTATATAAATATCACCATCGGGGATGAGGGGACCTCGTTAGATACCCCGGGCGTTGAGGAGGGATGATGATGTTTGCTGGAGGGTACGGTATCTCCGGGATACAAAATTAAAACCGTCGGGACGGGAGACCTTGAGTTAACAACCCCAAGTGGACCTAAAGATTCGTTGTATGAGATACGTGCCCCTTATAAGCGGGACACTAGTTATGAGAAAAGAATATAGTGCAAGTCATTCCACAAGTACTCTCTCGAGAGACAAGTTGTCCATAAAGTATTTTGTTAGTTTATGAGGTCTTTGGCATATATAAAGACATTTATGATATGTAGATAGAAAATGATTACCTAATTGTTTAATAGTGTTTGCCTGAGTGTGTGACTTTATTTCACTTTGTGTGATTGCATGTGTTTGGAGGAACTCCCTCACTGAGTCAGTGGACTCACCTCACGTTTAACATTTCAGCTGCAAGTATCTGTGAAGTTGTCAGAAGCCTTGGATGCCATGTGGATAGCTTAAGGGGTTGTACCCTTAGTTTTTATTTATTTATTTAAGAAGGACTGTGTAATTAATTGTGTTGTTAGTTACTCTAATGTATTATATTTCTTATGTAAGTAATGAGTATAATCTTTTACTTTGGATGAGACGAATTTGTGTATGCTTGTGAGGCTGCGAATGAGAAAGATGAAGCTTTCTCTTTGGGCCAATCATGACTACGAAATTAAGGTCATGACACAGTAACTTTTAACTCGGGTACGAAAATTGTTTTCGTACAATTCAACGTTACTCATCAGATAATTAGTTTTAAAACGATTCTAAAGTGATATATAGTTTCTAGAAACAACACTAAGTTGGTCAAAACAAGAATGTTATTTGGACAACAAAATTTAATAACATGACAACACATAGTTAATGTCGTTTAAAATTGTGGTTAATAGCATATTTGTCTTGGTTAATAGGTATACTTGTAGTTGATAAGTAACTCGTTAACCGATAACTTGGTTAACGATGTACAAAATCTTGGTTAATGAAGCTCATTGTATGAACGAGTTACCCATCTTGATATACCCATTAACAAAGTGCAACACAACATTAACCAGATGTCACCATATTACCAGATTTTGTTGTCCAACTCTACCATGTGTTATTATCTTGCACAACTTCCTATGTTATTGCAAATAGGGGTGTTCATATCTAATCTAGTCCAAAAGCTTATCGGAAATCGATCTAAAAAATTGAAGATAAAAAAAACGATGTTTTTTGGAATTTCTGACCTTGTTTTGGGAAAAATGATCGGATCTGTTCTTTGATTATTTTTTTGAAATCAAACCAAGTTGAACCGAATTGCATATATAATATGTTTATTCCACTTTTTACATCGTTGTTTTTTATTTGTTCTTTCCCCTAATAATGCTTGTAGTTTGATGTGATACAATTTCCTACAATTTTTAATGTTTTAAACATAAAATTGATATTTGTTAGCTCATAACATTTTATTTTTTTTTAGTATATATATTATTGTTATTTAAACTTATTTTTAATTTATTGTGTTGGTAATAATCAAATCATCTAATCCAAACCGATTTTAATCAAATTGAATTGGTTCGAATGTAATATAGTAATCAATTCAATCCAAAGTTCCAAACTGAACCACAACTTGTTTTTCAATTCTGGATCATATGACTTTTTAGTTCAAATCTGATCCAAACTGATTCTCGAATACTCCTAGTTGTAAATTAACTCATACTTGCCACTAACTTTTATTTAAATTCATTAAAAATATACTTATCTTGCATCATGTAAAATCGAGTTATTGAATGTTTTGGAGACACCTGGCCAACGAGTAGAATTTAAAAAAAAAAAATCATTTTTTCAACTGCAATTGTTGTTGTTGCTGCTGTTGTAGTTAGTTATCCTCGTTTTCAAATTCATAAAAGAAAGCCTTTGTGTAATTTGCATTAGAGTTATAATATAAAACCATTATGATGAATACCAACTCATTATAACCATCTTTCTCAAATGAAGACAAACAACTTATTAAAATAAGAATTTTTATTGAAAATCCCCACAATTATTTTGATTGCTAATGTGCTCATAATCATTAGCATTTTAAAGAGAAAAGGGTACAATAGAAACTATTATCAAAATGACAACGGATAAAATAGTAACTCCTTGTGAGGATTTTACGGAGGAAAAAGTAGAAATTAAATTCCACTTGTTTTCCGTTTCTTTGCAGAGTTCACTTGAAACTTGTCAAGTAGCATACGATTATGGCATCTTGGGCATTTTGGAATGGTTTTGGGTACCATCACATACATGCGGCAGCGGGTACATCCCATTAGAATTAATGGTGGCAGCTCATCTTTTGAAGTATCAACAACGTTCTCATCAAAGTTCAATAGGGAAGGGAGGTATCCTCCTTCAGATGGTGATGCTACCGATATCCATGTACTTGAACTTGGAGGTGATGGCTTCGGATTTAAATCAACACTCAAAAAAATTTTGTGTTCATTCATCTTTGCCCCCATCATGCTTATCCTTTTCTTATCATTTGATGTTGGCTCAGCCTTGGAATAAACAACCAAGTTAATACATAAAAACAAAGTAAAACAGCTTTAAAATAATTTTAAAAAATACTTCTTACGAACAAATTCCCATATACTAAATTAAAAGATACTATACTTGGTAGTGTGGGAGTACATAAAAAAATAAGATCTTGCATTCAATATATATCAAAGCATCAAAGAAATAACACAAAATGAGATACACATAAATAATATATTATATTACACACACACATAGATATATAGTATTGGATGATCAATAAAAAAAGAATGTACCTCAAATATTGTCCTCAGTTCAATTTGTGTTGGTGGTGATATTTTGGTGTGGGAAATTGTTGGTTTGGGGGTGTGGGGGTTTATTATTTGGGGGGGTGTTGTTTTTGGGGGGGTGAGATTTAGGGTGTACCACCAAACCCGACAAATTAGCAGATACAAATTTTAAAATTTTCTATTTATTATAAAATATGATAAAAAATTTCAAAAAACTTAAAATTATTAGAGTAATGGTTTCTGTTTTGTTTCCCAGTGTATCCTCCACACGCAACTGCGGAGACTAATCCCTCGAGGTACTGGTCGACATTAAAGGCTGACCTCTCCCAACCAGGTTTTCTTCATACGTAAGAGCCAAGGATCAAACCCCTGACCACTTGCTTAAGGAACCCAAGCTCATTACCACGTGGACCAACCATATCTTGGTATTAGAGTAACGATTTGCTTAACATACTAATACGCCTAATGTTGAAATATAACAAATTTCGAAAATCTAAAAAGATTAGTTCCAAGATAAACGTGAACCCGGTAAACTGGAAGAAAATATAGTCATATAAAGCCGAAAGAGGTAAGTATTTTCTTTCAGTTAACTAGTTTCACGTTTTTCTTGAAACTATATATTTTTTTTTAGATTTTTGAAGTTTATTATATTTCTACGTTAAGAATATTAGTACGTTAAGCAAACCATTAGTCTTATAATTTTAAGTTTTGTGAATTTTTTTTATAATATTTTGTAATAAATAGAAAATTTCTAAAATTGGTAACTGTTACTTTGAATTTGAGCATTTTTTAGTCGTGAGACCTGTCTTGACCTTGGTGAGTTCTCGGAACTCAACTCACCTAAATTTTTATTTACAAAAATTAGAGAGTATAAGTATAGAATAATAATAAGTTTTTAATTCAGAGGAAAAAAACCAGTTCCATGTAAAACGTGAAGCTGGTTATATAGAAGAAAATAGTCATATAAAACGTATGGGGTAAATAGTATAAATTGGAGTTGAGTTAAAATGTTGAACTAATTTTGCTAAGAGGGATGTGAAGCCCAGCTGGATTCTCATACAAAGAAGGATTTTAGTAACCCTTATAATCATGAAAACAAGTGCAAAACAATGGAAATCCAGTATGTGAATTGAATACAGGAGTTTATATCACTTGACTAATTAAATAAATAAAAGTAAGTGAGTAACGGACCTGTGTGATTAAAAAAACCATCCTTAACAATTAATATATCATAAATTTGATTGGTCTTTAAATGGGTCTGAAGAAAGATTTAAAGCCCAGAGTTTCAATTAAAGTTAATCAAAGATTTTTTTTATGAATAATCATAAAAACAAGTGCAAAACAGTGGAACTCCAGTATGTGAATTGAATATAGGAGTTTATATCACTTGACTAAATAAATAAATAAAAGTAAGTGAGTAGCTAACCTGTGTGATTAAAAAAACCATCCTTAACAATTAATATATCATAAATTTGATTGGTCTTTAAATGGGTCTGAAGAAAGATTTAAAGCCCAGAGTTTCAATTAAAGTTAATCAAAGATTTTTTTATGACCCAGTGTAACACCCTCTTGTGCATTACCTTGTAAACACATGTTGAAAATAATTTACGAGAATTTTTCACTGGTTGCTTTAGGAAAATTTATTGATTATCAGTCATAAAACTCGGATATAAATATTTTCTCAAGGATTACCTCAGAAAAAATGATGCATCCGTCACAATAGTAAAATCGCATTATAATTGACAATACACGTAAACTGAGTTTATTCCTAACTCAAACCATCACCACATATAAGTTCTCTTGAAAACTGTTTCATTATTCAAAACTCGACTCAACAACATGCAAGGTTTTTTTTTTTTCAAAACCACCTGAAATTAACTTTCTCAAAAACACACAACCCAAAGACAATACCTCCTATGTTGGTCATTCTAACCATCTGGGTCATCACCAACTTCTTCAAGAGTTCGGGAATTAGTATTCCCAAGTGAGGTCATAAACATCTCGGCACCACTTACTCTCGTGTACCAAAGCACCTCAACAAAGAACCAAGGAACCTGATATGTGTTGTAAGCGTGAGATACCAATATATGGATGAATTATGACAACTACATACTTGCAACACAGAACATCAAATACAATAAACACCATCATATACGCAACAGGAAGATTACTAAATCCAACATGGTATCATCCAATTCATCATCAACTTTGAAAACATATTACATTAAAAAAAAATTCAACTTTTTTATGCAAAACTCCGGAGTTTTCAACTTCTTTAAAAATGAGCTGATCAAGCTCGATTGCCATAAAGGCACAACGTGTTTTCCACAGCACTGCCCAAAACTCCTGGCGCAGTGATCAACGTGTGTGGATGTCCATAGCATATTGTCCAATACAAGACACAGCAACCCAGGCATATGGACTTCATTGTCCATCAAGGCATAATGAAACAACGTAGCATGAAATACCCGACCCTTCCAGATATTCATACGAAAACAACGTGGGCACGCATGCCAAAAATACATGAGAAAATCATTTTAGTTTCGGGATTTTCTTTGTGATTCATACTTTCCTTTGTCAAGGCTTAAGACTCACGACCTTCCTCAATTTTCAACGTCTTACAACTTTTATTATCAACACATGACTTTAAGTCCGAGTGTCTAATCACAACAGTCCTGGACCCGTGCACTAGTCTTGGACTTTGTGGTGGTACAAAAACAGTCTTTACCCTCTTTACTTCGTTTTCCACGTTTATCACAACATTTATGGGACCTAAAGTCCACAACAACATATATAGGGCACATAGTCCACAGCAACTTGTATAGGACATATAGTCCACAACAACTTGTATAGGACATAAAGTCCATCATATCATATATAGGACACACGGTCCACAGCGTTGTGATGCAGATCATGGATCCACATGCCAGAACTCTAGTATCTCGACGTCTCGGTTACTAGGTTCACTTTTCATCTTATTTTTCGTTCAGTGAAAAACAAATACAAAACCGAAAGTTTCCGTAACTTACCCAAGTTATCGGATATTTTATTTTGAACAAAATATTTTAAATGAGAACTTTTCTTTTGAAATCCTTTTTGTTTAAAAATTTAGGTTTTGAAAAGTCCATTTCTATTTCCATAAAACATTTTATTTTCAAATCTTTTTCCTAAAACATTTGAAAATTTCCAAATAAATTCTTTTCAAGTTCCAAACTAACTTTTGTTTTTCTTCAAAACATTTCAAGGAAATTAATTGTCCTTTTTGTATAAGATCACTCAAATTTTCCAATTTAATTTTCTTCATAAAAATTGTTTCATTCTCTAAAATTTTTCACCAAGGCATTAAAATTATTTAACTTCCCTTTTGTTTATCGAAACCTTATTAAAAAGAACCATTTATTTATGATTCTCTTTGTAAATATTTTCTCAAAGCTTTTATCTTCATTGTTTGAACTCTAACCAGTGGTCAGGCTTCCATGCAACAATCACAACACAACTTCAACATATATCCGTAAGTCATCAATTAAACATATGAAGTATCAAGTACATCATCAACACCTCATAAACTCAAAGTCCAACTAGAACAGTCACAACAATAACCACATCAAACAAACACACAAGGCTGTTAAGTCTCTAAAATGTATGATGTGCATTTACCTAAGTTTTGATGAAAACTAAACATTGGTTAATGATTTAATTAACCTTCATATTGGTTGCTAACCTGACTATCGAGTGTGCAGATTAAATAAGACAAATAGACGTCCAACACTGTAGTGATTGAAGCGCACGTCCAGAACGCAAGAGATAGAAACTTGCGTCCACCAAAGTGTTGAAAGCCAGCATCTAATGGAGTAGCATTTGCAGCGCGTCCATTAAAGGTATCAGAACACCGCATCCATTAAGGTATCAGATTAGCGCGTCCATTAAAGTATCAGAACAGCACGTCCATTAAAGTATCAGAACACCGCGTCCATTAAAGGTATCAGAACAGCGTGTCCATTAAGGTATCAGAATGGCTCGTCCACGGCAGGGGTCATAGGTCGATGGCTCGTCCACTGACGTGGCATTTGGAGCTCGTCCATTAAGGTCAGAATGTATCCGTCCAATGACATGGCAAATGGAGCTCGTCCACCAGAGTAACAGAGGCTCTCATCCACCAGAGTAACAAAGGCTCTCGTCCACTAAAGTAACAGAGGCTCTCGTCCACCAGAGTAACAGAGGCTCTCGTCCACTAGGGTGACAGAAGTGCTCGTCCACTAAAGGTGACAGAAGTGCTCGTCCACTAAAGGTGACAGAAGCACTCATCCACTAGTCTTTGGATTTGCTGAGTACTTAATATGGAGCTCGTCCACTAGCCCGAATGAAAAATCTTAAATGGCTAGATAGACACGATTATTTTCAAGATGGAAGCACTTATCTTATGAACGCGAATTCTATAAGGATTATCAGAATCTTAGTTCAAGAACCAGAAAGAGACTTGAAGCCTTCTCTCCTACTCAGTTTCACGATTATCAAGAAAGGTCAGAAGTTACTCTTTCAAGTAACCTTGGATAATCAGAACCAAAGACCAGTTAAAGAATGCTTCCAATGTGCTTTATTCCCTAGTACCTCTGGTCCTTACACGAAAAGGGAAGTGTACTCAGTAAAGTACAAAAAGCTCTCTAAACAACTCTGATATGGCTGTAGCACGATGAATAAAGCCATGATCCTTCATGTTAGAGTACAACCAACGACTCTATTGCATTAATGGCTGTCCAGAACGACTCTATTGCATTAATGACTACCCAGAACGACTCTATTGCAATTAATGAAGTTCTGCTTGAAGCCAACATCTGAGGAGATGTATCTAACGGATCCTAAATGCTTAAAGACCATAAATACAGAAATCATTGAAGATGAAGAACATAAGAGAATACACATTGCATTAAAACGCCATTACTCTGCGCATTAATTTCTTCATTCTTTTATTCTGTATTCTTCAATCATTTTGAAGTTATTACGCAGACTTTCCTAAGCCTTACATTTAAACCACTCTCTGAGTGTTAGTGAAAGATCTGCCTGTGAGAAGTTGTATTTATTACAAACCCAATCTCTCAAACAAACCAGAGTGAGCCTGAAGAGGCCAGGTGTGAAAATAATACTTGTCTTGAGCCTGAAGAGGCTAGGTGTGCAAATAATACTTGAGTCTGTAACCTTATCAGCTATAGTGGATAAATCTTGGTGTTGCCAAGGACTGGACGTAGCTCTTTGCTTTGTAGAGTGAACCGGGATAAATAACCGTGTCAATCTCTCTTCCCTTAAACTCTTTAATTGCCTTAGTTTTCTTACGTCTATCAAGTGGTGTGCTTGCAAAGTCACCCATCCATCCTGTATTCTTCCACTCGTCCAAATCTAGTCTTTTTGTTTGCAAAAAGATTTCAACTTTGCTTAAATTCTGATAAACACAATTCAACCCCCCTTCTTGTGTTTATAGTTGTCTATTTCAGTTGGTATCAGAGCTCAGCCTCTGGGTTGAGAATCTAACAGTGTAGAGGTAAAAGGTCCTGAAGAATAGACATGACGGCCGGAGCTAGTTCAAGTGCAAGTCATCAGACTGAAGGAGCTTCCCTAACCAGACCTCCTTACTTCAATGGAGAAAACTACAACTACTGGAAAGATAGATTACAGTGGTTTATTCTATCCACAAACTCTGATATTTGGGATGTCATCACAGATGGTCCATTCATTACCAAGAATGATGATAACACTGACAAACCAAAAGCTCAGTGGACCGGTGCAGAAGAGACAAAATGGGAGCTGAACCACAAAGCCAGATATAACATCATTTGTGCTCTCAGTCCGGAGGAGTTTGAGAAGGTCTGTGCTTGTGACTCTGCCAAGGAAATATGAGACACTTTAGCTGTCACACATGAAGGAACGGCTAAAGTCAAAGAGTCAAAGATTGCCATACTTGTCAGAAAGTATGAACTGTTCGTCATGGAGGAAGGAGAACCTATTGCTCAGATGATTGGAAGATTCCAAACTATAATCAACAGTTTCAAATCTCTTGGGAAAGTCTATACCAATACTGAGAAGGTTGGAAAGATTCTGAGAAGTCTACCTAAATAGTGGAGACCTTTGGTCATTGCTATCTCCCAAGCCAAGGATCTCACTACCTTGACTATGGATTAACTTCTTGGAACACTCACTGTTCATGAGCAAGAACTTGGAGATGAAGTTGCACCAAAGAAGGGCAAGTCAATTGCTCTGAAAGCTGATCAAAAGTCAGCAAAAGTTTCAAAGGCTCTGAAGGCAGATGAGTCATCCAGTGATGCTGACCTATCAGAACTCGAGGATTCTGAGAGTGATGAAGAGTTGTCTCTCCTGACCAGGAAGATAAAGCTTCTCCTACAGAAAAAGAAGTTCAAGAGGGATAGGTCATTCATAAGGTTCAACAAGGACAAGAACTTCAAAGAATCCACCTCAACAGATAAAAGTCCAATTGTTTGCTATGAGTGTAAGAAGCTCGGTCACTTCAAGGCTGAACGTCCTCAACTCAAGAAGGCCCCTTTAAAGAAATTCTTCAAGAAGAAGAAGAAAGGAATGATGGCTACTTGGGAGGGTCTGGAGTCAACATCTTCTGATGAAGAAACAGAGGAAGAAGCCAATCTCTGTTTGATGGCCAACACTGAATCAGAGTCTGATGATGAGGTACACCCTGACTATGAGGAATTACTTGATGCCTATGAAGAGTTGTTGGAGGAATCCAACTGCTTATCTAAAGCCTTCAAATCCCTCAAGAGAGAGTATGTAAGGCTCACCAGTGAGCATAAACAGAAATCTCAAGAGTGCGAGAAGTCTAAAAGAGAACAAAGGAGCCGAAGACTGGAAAGTCTAATGAAGCTAAGATCTCAAGTGAAACATCACCATCTGAAGAAGTTGAAAAACTTCAACATAAAGTGGAAGAGCTCACTTCCGATCTTGCCAAATTTGTTAATTGTAGAGACAATCTGACTAAGCTTCTTGGCAGTCAAAAGCACTCTCTTAACAAAGAAGGTATTGGATATGTCCATCAGACACATCACAAAGTATCAACTAAAGTTCCTACAGTATCTGTTAAGTCAACTGTAACCAAATCAACACCTATTTGTAACTTATGTGGAAAAACTGGGCATGTTATGTCTAAGTGTATCCATAAGAAGAGAAGGAAGTCTTTACAGACTCCTAGAACTAACAGAAAAGGACCCAGAAAAATATGGGTACCTAAAGATCAAATAATTTTTGTTGCAGATGTCCTCAACAGGACAAAGAAAACACCACTGCTGGTACCTAGACAGTGGCTGCTCGCGTCATATGACAGGAGAAAGGTATATGTTCCTAGACCTCCAACTTAAGAAAGGAGGACATGTTGCCTTCGGAGGAAATCAGAAAGGGAAAGTTATAGGAATTGGTACTATTGGTGGTAAACCCCGTCTTCCCTCCATATCTAATGTTCTTATGGTTAAAGGATTAAGACACAATTTGCTTAGCATAAGTCAATTATGTGATAGTGGTTTTGATGTTTCCTTTACCAAGGGTGTATGCATAGTTAAAGACTGTTATGCCAATACCTTCTTTTCAGCTAACAAGCAACAAAATCTTTACAAGATTAAACTGTCTGATCTCTCAGATCAAAGTATAACCTGTTTGATGTCTAAAGAGGATGAGAGATGGTTATGGCATAAGAAACTAGGACATGCTAGTATGAAACTAATTTCTGAATTAAAAAGGAATAATCTCGTGAGAGGATTGCTTGATATTAGCTTTAAGAAAGATATCTTGTGTGATGCATGTCAGAGAGGTAAACAGATAAAATCAATTTTCAAATCTAAAAACCAAGTATCAACCTCTATACCTCTTCAGTTGTTACACATGGATCTGTTTGGACCAGTTAGTGTTGCCAGCCTGGCTGGAAGAAAATATGGATTTGTCATAGTTGATGAATATTCTAGATACACATGGGTACTCTTCTTAACACACAAGGATGAGTCTTTTAAGGCTTTCTCAGTATTCTGCAAAAGAGTACAAAATGAGCAGGGTTTCTGTATTTCTACCCTTAGAAGTAATCATGGAGGAGAATTTGAAAATGAGCAGTTTAGACAGTTCTGTGAGGAGAATGGAATCTCTCACAATTTCTCTGCACCTAGAACTCAACAGCAAAATGGAGTGGTTGAGAGAAAGAACAGATCTCTACAAGAGATGGCTAGATCTATGCTCAATGAAAATAATCTCCCTAAGTACTTCGGCGGCGTAAGTCAGAAACACTGCTTGTTATGTACAAAACAAAATACTTATTAGGCCTTTTCTAAAAAGGACTCCTTATGAATTGTGGAAAGGAAAAAGCCCCAACATATCTTATTTTCATGCCTTTGGATGTGAATGTTTTATTCTGAATACCAAAGATAATCTTGGAAAGTTTGATTCTAAGGTAGATAAAGGTATTTTCGTAGGATATTCTGAAAAGTCTAAGGCTTTTAGAGTTTACAATTCAAGAACTTGTATTATTGAAGAATCCATTCATGTTAAATTCAATGATGGATTAAAGACTGATAAAGAACTATCAGATCTAGAAGATCAAGTCAGAAAGTCAACAACCCGATCTAACCAAAACAGAACCTCGTGCATCGAGGTCGAAAGACAAGTGGAACACACTGCCAAAGAGACAAGTCAAGATCTTCATGATGATCTCAAAAGGGATTGGAAGTTCAACACTCATCATCCTAAGGATCTTATTATTGGAAATCCTTCTGAAGGAGTAAGAACCAGATCCACATTAAGAGAATCAAGCAATGTGGCCTTTATTTCAGATTTGGAGCCTAAACGCATTGAAGAAGCTCTTAAGGATGAAAGTTGGATTCTTGCTATTCAAGAAGAACTTAACTAGTTCACAAGAAATGATGTCTGGACTCTTGTATCTAAGCCTAAAAACAAGTCGGTTATTGGAACAAGATGGGTCTTCAGAAACAAATTAGATGAAGATGGTAAAGTTGTCAGAAATAAAGCAAGGTTAGTAGCTCAAGGCTATAACCAACAAGAAGGTATTGATTATACTGAAACCTTTGCACCTATAGCTAGAATAGAAGCCATACGCATTTTAATGTCATATGCTGCACAACACCAAATTACCCTGTTTCAAATGGATGTAAAAAGTTCTTTTATAAATGGTATAATTGAAGAAGAAGTGTATGTTAAACAACCCCCTGGTTTTGAGGATACTGATAAACCAGATCACGTTTTCAAACTTAAAAAGGTATTATAGTGTTTGAGACAAGCACCTTGAGCATGGTATGATAGACTCGGTTCTTTTCTCATGTATAATGGTTTTACTAGAGGACAAGTAGACATTACTCTGTTCAAAAATTGCTCTAAAGAGAACTTTATTATAGTTCAAATATATGTTGATGATATTATTTTTGGAGCAACTAATGAAAAGTTGTGCAAGGAATTTTCAAATCTAATGCAAGCTGAATTTGAGATGAGCATGATGGGAGAATTGAAGTTCTTCCTTAGATTACAAATCAAGCAGACAAGTGATGGAATTTACATTCAACGACAAAAATATACCAAGGAGATACTCAAGAAATAAAAAATGGAAAATGCAAAGCTCATGAAAACCCCTATGCAACCCAATGCAAAACTAAGCAAAGATGATGAAGGTAAAAAGGTAGATCAAACTGTCTACAGAGGTATGATTGACTCTCTACTGTACTTAACTTCAAGCAGACCTGACATTCAATTTAGTGTCTGTGTGTGTGCTAGATTCCAATCTGATCCTAGAGAATCTCATCTTAAGGTTGTTAAAAGAATATTTAGATATTTGCTTGGAACTACTAATCTTCGTTTGCTGTATTTAAGATCAAAAGAATACAGATTAGTGGGATACTGTGATGCTGATTTTGCTGGAGACAGAATAGAAAGAAAAAGAATCGGTGGAGGATGTCACTTCATTGGAGCAAGTTTAGTCTCATGGTCAAGCAAGAGGCAGAGAACCATTGCCTTGTCTACTGCTGAAGCAGAATACATCTCTGTTGCTATTTGCTGCTCTCAACTCTTATGGGTAAAACATCAACTTGAGGATTACTCTATTTATGAACATAACATATCTGTATGGTGTGATAATTCGAGTGCTATATGCTTAACTAAAAATCCAATTCAGCATTCTAAGGCTAAACATATTGAAATCAAACATCATTTCATTAGGGATTATGTTCAAAAAGGCATCTTTGATATTAAGTTTGTTAAAACTGAAAATCAATGGGCTGGTATTTTCACTAAACCCCTCGCAGAAGATAGGTTTTTATTTATTAGAGATAATCTATACATGCATTGCATTGTTGAATGACATATCTGAATGTTAAGTTGTCTGTGCTAAATCTGTTATTACTCCTATATACATGTTCTTTCAACCAAGCATTAGTTCAGGGGGAGTTATGATACAATAGTTTAAGTGGAGTATGTCTAATATGCTTGCTGCATTACTATGATTTTCTTAACATGTTATCTTGCCATTAACATATCACATAAATAAAACTTGATAACCCTTTTTGATGTTGACAAAAGGGGGAGAATAGGAGAAATTGAGATTTGTGATAGAAGTATGTTATAGGGGAATGAGAGAATGAATATGAAATGGGAGAATGAATATGATATGACCTGTTCGCTTAAGAAAATTTCAACCTGTCTGATATATGCTATTTTCTTTGTTGATATTTTCTGAGGTTCATTAAATCATCTCAATGTTTGTCATCATAAAAAAGGGGGCGATTGTTAAGTCTCTAAAATGTCTGATGTGCATTTCCCTAAGTTTTGATGAAAACTAAACATTGGTTAATGATTTAATTAACCTTCATATTGGTTGCTAACCTGTCTATCGAGTGTGCAGATTAAATAAGACAAACAGACATCCAACACTGTAGTGATTGAAGAGCACGTCCAGAACGCAAGAGATAGAAACTTGCATCCACCAAAGTGTTGAAAGCCAGCGTCTACTGGAGTAGCATTTGCAGCGCGCCCATTAAAGGTATCAGAACACCGCATCCATTAAAGGTATCAGAACAGCGCGTCCATTAAGGTATCAGAATAGCGCGTCCGTTAAAGTATCAGAACAACGCGTCCATTAAAGTATCAGAACATCGCGTCCATTAAAGGTATCAGAACAGCGCGTCCATTAAGGTATTAGAATGGCTCGTCCACCGACGTGGCATTTGGAGCTCGTCCATTAAGGTCATAATGGCTCGTCCAATGATGTGGCATATGGAGCTCGTCCTTTAAGGTCATAATGTATCTGTCCAATGACGTGGCAAATGGAGCTCGTCCACCAGAGTAACAGAGGCTCTCGTCCACTAGAGTAACAGAGGCTCTCGTCCACTAAAGTAACAGAGGCTCTCGTCCACCAGAGTAACAAAGGCTCTCATCCACTAAAGTAACAGAGGCTCTCGTCCACCGGAGTAACAGAGGCTCTCGTCCACTAGGGTGACAGAAGTGCTTATCCACTAAAGGTGACAGAAGCGCTCATCCACTAGTCTTTGGACTTGCTGAGTACTTAATATGGAGCTCGTCCACTAGCCCGAATGAAAAATCTTAAATGGCTAGATAGACACGATTATTTTCAAGATGGAAGCACTTATCTTATGAACGCGAATTCTATAAGGATTATCAGAATCTTAGTTCAAGAACCAGAAAGAGACTTGAAGCCTTCTCTCCTACTCAGTTTCACGATTATTAAGAAAGGTCAGAAGTTACTCTCTCAAGCAACCTTGGATAATCAGAACCAAAGACAAGTTAAAGAATGCTTCCAACGTGCTTTATTCCCTAGTACCTCTGGTCCTTACACGAAAAGGGAAGTGTACTCAGTAAAGTACAAAAAGCTCTCTAAACAACTCTGATATGGCTGTAGCACGATGAATAAAGCCATGATCCTTCATGTTAGAGTACAACCAACGACTCTATTGCATTAATGGCTGCCCAGAACGACTCTATTGCATTAATGACTACCCAGAACGACTCTATTGCAATTAATAAAGTTCTTCTTGAAGCCAACATCTGAGGAGATGTCTCTAACGGATCCTAAATGCTTGAAGACCATAAATACAAAAGTCATTGAAGATGAAGAACAGAAGAGAATACACATTGCATTAAACCGCCATTACTCTGCGCATTAATTTCTTCATTCTTTTATTCTGTATTCTTCAATCATTTTGAAGTTATTACGCAGACTTTCCTAAGCCTTACATTTAAACCACTCTCTGAGTGTTAGTGAAAGATCTGCCTGTGAGAAGTTGTATTTATTACAAACCCAATCTCTCAAATAAACCAGAGTGAGCCTGAAGAGGCTAGGTGTGAAAATAATACTTGTCTTGAGCCTGAAGAGGCTAGGTGTGCAAATAATACTTGAGTCTGTAACCTTATCAGTTATAGTGGATAAATCTTGGTGCTGCCAATGACTGGACGTAACTCTTTGCTTTGAAGAGTGAACCAGGATAAATAATCGTGTCAATCTATCTTCCCTTAAACTCTTTAATTGCCTTAGTTTTCTTACGTCTATCAAATGGTGTGCTTGCAAAAGTCACCCGTCCATCCTATATTCTTCCACTCGTCCAAATAAACACAATTCAACCCCCCTTCTTGTGTTTATAGCTATCTATTTCAAAGGCATATATTCATCATCACATAATTATCACTCAGGCTTTCTCCCCTTACTTGATTCGACGGGGAGTAAGGGTCTTTGTTTCCGGTGCTGTCCAGAGCGAACCTCCTTAGTCCACAGCATGCTGCAAGTCTAAGAATTAAGCTAATTACTTAGATTAAAACAACAAAGCCATCTCATCGCTCTATGTATAAATTTTGGCCATGGCTAGAAAGATGATACTAGAGATGTCCACTCTTTTGAAAATTCTTGGATCACATTTGATCCAAAACTTACTTTTATGTATTTATATATATATATATATATATATATATATATATATATATATATATATATATTATATAACCAATATCATATTTTATATATTTATATTAACATTTGTTTACAGTCCATTTCAAAACCACATTTTTCATTCAAAAATATGATGAAATCTTTTATAAAAGCACTTTCAGGACAACAGTGGGTTTAAGTTGTGAATGGTCCCTCAAACGGCCTTCAAATTTTTTGAAATTTTAGTGGAAGGTACCCAACTCACATATATACACATTGCAATTGGTCCCATGTCAAAATTCGAAGGCATTAGTTTGTTAAAAATCACACACTGCCTCTATTTATACAGGATTTTCCAGAAATCCGAGTTCACCAACACACAGCTTCATGAAATTGTTTCTCTTTATAAACACATGTAAAAATCTCAAATCTTCAACCAAACTTTAGTCATACCTTAGTAGTAACACCAACGATTTTATAAAAGTTTTTAACCTTCAAAACCATACTCAAAATCATCATGCAACCCATGATGTTCATAATTTCGCAGACAGGATTTGGTTCTACTTTGACAGGTGTTTTGACCTAGTAAATCTCATTCAAATACTCACATATTGTATATTAAATTAAATCCCCAGAAGTCTTCTTTCCAAATATGTATTTATTTTCCAGAAATCCGTTTTGTACAAAAACTTATGGGCTTACAAACAAAGGTATATCCTGCTGTCATAATTACAATTTACACATGTTTACCGACACCAAGTTATTATCTTTATTCTAGCATCATCCACAAGCCATAAAACCAACATGAAAGGGTCCTATACCCTTAAAAACATACATGCAAACATATATCAACCAAAATTAATAAGTGTTCCTCTTAAAATATAAAACATAATCTCTTCAATTTTTTTTATCAAAATTCATGAAATCAAAGTGATGATCAAAGTGTCTATCTTCTCAAAACTTAAAAACAAATCATTTTCAAATTTGGTATCACATGCAGGTTAAAAATATAAAGATCAAAACAACATATTTTCATGAAAATCAAAGTCAAGCCTCCTTAACCCTAACCATTAGGGCTTCGGCCTTCACACTCAAATAGGAATGAAAAACTCAAATTTCATATGAAGCTCTTAAGCTTAAAACTCACATGCATTTAGGTTTTAAATACATACAAGTAAAACTTTCATCAAAGCACCAACTTTCCCTCCTTGTGTTTTTCGGCCCTCCATAGGAAATGGGTTTGGAGGATTTTCTCACCACATGCAATCCAGCCCGATGAAGACAGAGATGATGGTGAGTTCAAAGAAATTCATCTCTTGTTCAAAAAGGTATTTTTAAACTCTTTTTCAAAGTTTTAAACAAAGAACACAAACATGCAATCAAAAAGAGAACCATGCATGTTGATTTTAAAAGCTTGAAAGAAAAGAGCAAGAGTTGAGAGTTTATATCCTCTAGATGATGATGATGATGATGATGAGCAAGAGATGAAGATGGTCCCTAGCTTCCAAGCTCAAGAGTTAAGAGGTTGAAGATGATATATAATAATTTGGTGAGTGAGAGTGAGTTTGAGAGAGAAAATGAGGAAATGAAAAAATGGAGTAGAATGAGGGTATATATAGAGGTTGAGGAGGGGGTGAGGGGAGCAGCTCGGCTTGATCCAAGGGGGGATAATTTTTCTTATTTTTAAATAAGTCCAAAAATAAAATAATCAAATAAATGCTTTCTTGCAAAAATAAAGAAAATAATGATGTGTTTTAAATGCTAATACTATTCACATCAATCCATCAAGGTCAAATTCACATCGAAATTTTTAAAATTCTGCATCTAATTTATTTGAATAAAATTCTATTTGTTGGAGCAAAAATGTATTTTAGAACAATTTATCGATTTCTTGCAAAAATGGATGAAATCATTAGATGAAAAATCATGATGTTGTGATTTGAAAGCAATACTATTCAAAATCACATCCAACTATTTAAATCTGCAGAAATATCTATTTTAGATAAATGTGGCTCGTTCCGGTTCCATTTATTTCTTAACTGTTAAAAACCGACCGTTCTTTACTTCGTAAATTTTCCACCTGAAAATTCATATTGAAACAAATAACTTCTAAAATCATAGAAATAATTATAATTGGGTTAGGAAAAATTTAAATTTTATTTTACGTAACGAATTTTTTTTTTCGGGTCAGTAGAGTTTAACTGATAGTGAAAAAACAGACCGAAAACATCTGAAATTTTCTACCGAAAATCCAACTATACTTTACTAAAATAAAATAAACTAGATTTTTCACCCGTGCGATGCACTGAAGAATTATTTGTAAGGAGAAATATTTGACTTTTTTTTCTGAAACAATTTTAATGTTTTAATATGAAAAATAATAAATTAAATAGTAAATGATGAGTATTCTAATCCAAACCACCTTAAAAGTCATCAATTTCATGAATTCTGATTCGTTGTCATTGTAAAAATCTTTACACTAACAATGTCTACACTAATAGTGTAATTTTTTTTTTATAATTCTCTGACTATTAATTACTATTAATCATTTTTACTATTAATTAGCAATAATTTCCCTTGTATTACTTACTATTCATTTTTACCATATACGTTGGGGGAGAAATTTTATTGCAGTTTTTCTACTACTTTTATATATAAAGATATAAAGATATTTAACTACGTTATTTTTCCATGCTTATAATTCTCTGACTATTTTTTCTATTTTTTTTTATTTACTATTAATCATTTTTACTATTAATTAGCAATAATTTCCCTTGTATTAATTACTATTCATTTTTACCATATTTCCCTTTTTTTTGTGGGGTGGGGTGGGGTGGGGGGATTTTAAGCAATTTCTCTACTGCTTTTATATATAAAGATTCTCTGCCTGTTAATTAATATTAATCATCTTACTATTAATTAGCAATAATTTTCCTTGTATTAATTACTATTTATTTTTACCATATTTCCCCCATTTTTTTGGGGAAAATTTTATTGCAGTTTCTCTACTACTGGTATATATAAAGATAATTTTCTAACTATTAATTATGATTAATCATTTTTACTATTATTTAGCAATAATTTCCCTTGTATTAATTACTATTCATTTTTACCATATTTCTCATTTACTATTAATCATTTTTACTATTAATTAGCAATAATTTCCCTTGTATTAATTACTATTCATTTTTACCATATTTCTCATATATTTTGGGGGGAAAATTTTATTGCAGTTTCTCTACTACTTTTATATATAAAAATTACGAGAATGAAATTGATTTATTAAAATAATTCATCATAAATTTAAAATAATAAACACTTAATTATCTACATAAACAATGATTATCGAGAAACAGAAAAAATCGGGGTGTTACACCCAGCAATCAATAGGTTTGTACATACATGTTCTTTTCTTGAATATAAGCAATATATTTCTATTAATACATTAATTAAATAATCAATTAAATCTAACATGTATTTGTACCCAAGGTAATAAGCAACATATTTATTTGGGGTTTAAATTAATTTATTATTTACAAATTAAACATGTATAAGCAATGGAATTCGCTGTAACACATTGTTTGGATACAATGAACTAGGGGAGAGAGAAGTGCAGAAGATGGATGTTCGATAGGGAAAAAAAAAAACTTTCATTGTTTGGATGTGGAAGAAAACTATAAGGTGGGAGCCACTAAAAAAACTCTTCCCACTTTTGAAGAGATTATACATGGGATGAAGTTTTTTTTTGTTATATCAAATATACCCTTTTATTCTTTCAATGAGATTAAATTATCATTATTAATATAGGGATAAAAAAAGTCTTTGTATTAAAACTTAACTTTTTTTATTCTTCCACTTGTTTCCTTTTCCTCTCAATCCAAAAAATCAAAAAACCCACCATTTCTCTATTCTTTTCTCTCCCACTTCTTTCCACCATACTTTCCTCCTCACTTCTTCCCATAACCAAACAACCATAAGAAAGTAAAATAGTAATAAATGGACCCAATAGAGAAACCACGATAAACGGGTCAACCCAATCCAATCCATCAACATAACGAGTTCGGATCCTCTCCGGTCTTCAAAGACTGGGATTTAATATTTTAAATCATTTTTTATTTTAAAAGAAAACACAAAGAAATTGGAGCAAAGGAAGACCCAACGCGTTAACCCTCCTCCCTCCTCCCCGGAACAGTGTGTCAAGTTACCACTCCACGCCGCGCCGCCACCGCAACACCGCCACCTTCATGCCTGACGCTCCACCTCCTTCACGCCTCGCGGCCCCTTCACCTGTGCGGTCCCTTCGCCGTCATGCCGTGCGCCCATTTAACACCTCCTTGCTGTAACATAAAATCAGATTCACAAAACCTTCCTACAGCGGGTGTTAAATTTTCATCATGTTAGTAGCAAAAACATGGAAACAAGATTAAGAGGAAAGAAAAGCAAAGAGGAAATAAAACCTGTAACATATAAACTCTGATGTAGCGACTAGCATAAGCAAAGAGGAAATAAAACCTGTAATTGGGCGTCAGCGGCGGACCTTCGACGGAGCGGTGAGACGTGGCGGCGGTGCTATGGTGGGGCGTCAGGCGTGAAGACGGCGGTTCTCCGGTAGTGGTGGCGGTGGGGGTTTGGTGGCGGCGCGACGCGGTAGCGAGGCAACACTGTTCTGGGGCAGAGGGAGGAGGGTTAACGCACGGGGGTCGTGCTGGTTCCTCCAATTCCTTAGTGCTTTCTTTTTTTTAATTAAGGTTAAAGTAATACTTTGGTCTTTATCCCTTATATGAATTTTCGATTTGGTCCTTATACATAAAAAATTATTAAAATGTTCCTATACGTATAAAAAGTCTCCATTTGGTCTCTATACGTTACTTGTTTGATCCCTATATGAGCAAAAAATTATTAAATCAGTGCCTAAAATTTTGTACGGCAGAAATCAAATGATAACTTTTTATACACGTGTATGGACCATTTTAATAATTTTTTACGTATATGGATCAAATCGAGAATTCGTATCACGCGTAGGAACTAAAGTATTACTTTAACCTTTAACTAAAATATTAAATCTCAGCCATTGATTGTTTGTTTGTCCACGTGCCATCCATCTATGACAGCAACTGGAAATGTCCATTTCCTTTGAAGACCGGAGAGGATCCGGACTCCAAAATAACTCGTTGGAAAAATTTCCCCCAAATTTGAATTCGAAACAGCGCCAAATGGGAACCTCACACATCGCTGCATCTGTGGTTCTCTCTCTCTATATCGCGATGGTGGTGGTGGTGTATTGATTGATGCATGGAAACCCTTTGAATACGAACGAAGAATGTCGTCGGCGAAGGAGAAGCACGTTGCTCAGATCTTCGAGAGGACGAAGCGAATCATCGATCAGGCTTGGCAGCAGTGCCATCTCTGGGAGCATCACCTTTCCCCTAAACTCATTCTCAACGGAATTCCCCCTCCTCCATGGCTCTGCAACTCAAATCACATAGGTAATGTAACTACTCTCTCTGCACTATTTGATGTTCGTTCGTTTTCCACTATTGAAATTTAGAAGATTGGATTCACATGTTAGGTCTTCTTAGCATTTTGTAACATATTCAACTTTCGATTCAATTGAAACACCACCGCACCGCTGTTACTGTGAGGTATTGAGAGAGTAAGATGTATGCGACCTAAATACTGTTGTCCTCAACCACAACTTGTAGTAACCACCAAGTCACAAGGCTCTAACCTTACTGTAGTTTCTCATAATTTCGGGTTAAGCGATATTGTAATTTGCAGTTACAAAAGGTTACTCCTGTTTTCTTGTTTATCACTTTTATGTTTCAAAATAAGAATCTATCAAATACACAGATTCCATGCTGCCATAGTATTAGTAGTCAATTTGTGTTCCATGGGTGTAGGGAATTAAGCAGGATCGATATTATTATCTGTAATCTGTAATTTAATTTTATAGCAAGGAGCAGTTTTGTATAATATGTTTTCACTCACTAATAAAGGGAGCTCACTTCAATTACTAGTTCTATTTTAGTTATATTTGAGCCAGAACATCTCAACCAATTTTCCTTTGGGGAATTTGATCCTGATTTGTTATTTGTTATAAATGTTTCGTATCACTGCATGCAGAGTTAAACAAGGATGCTCCTGTTTCTGAAGTTCTATTCTTGCAACCACAATATGCAGTTCCTTTATCGGATCGCCATTGCAGTCTGTACAGCAATCTGGGTGTTGTATCTGATGATGTTCAATGTCCAATTGGTTTACATGGTGAAGTCCATGCTTCAAGGAAAGACTGTCATGCAGGAGATGGGCTCTCAAATTTGCCAGAATGCTCTGTCAACAATGATGGATGTGCCACGAGTCGATCTCCAGAATTGGATTCTGGTGCTCCTATATCACCTCAGAATCAGATAGAACATAGAGTCTCAGACAGTTATCACGACCCAGCGCTTCTGTCACTTGCAAAGTTGCAAAGGTCAAAGTCAAGGCAGAGGGCTCTGGAGCTACGTAAAAGTGCAAAAGCACTGAAACACTGGCCAGGAAATGATAATAATGTTGGTGTTTGTGCTGGCACAGTTACAGGTTCTGTGTGTCCAACTCTACAGGCAGACCATATGGAGGATCAGGACTTGGTCAAAGATTTTCATTCCAACATCCAAAGTTGTTCCATGGAAGAAGAAGTGAGAAGAGGTGACTGTATGACTCAAAATTATGACAAGTCTAATCACTCTGGTCGAATTACAAGATCTAAAAGCTTAGCCCAGAAATTTATCTCTTTGAATGTTGCTAGTTCTTCTGTTGTGGAGGAAGATGGTCCTCCCTGTAATAATTCAAATGAGCCGTTGGAGCTAGTCAACCGACCTTGTTTTACAAATGGAAGTTGTGGAGTTAAGGAAGCAAATAAAGGAGAGTATCAAAGGAAGGAAGCTGGAAGCGGTGATTATCATAAGGGATTAACAAAATCTAGAAGTACTAGCCAGGCAAGATATAATAGTGAATTGTTGAAGCTTGACAGCACCTCTGGCAGAGGCAAAGGAGTTGAAGTTCATGATTTTATGCAACCATTTGCTCATGTTGAATTGACAGATTTAAGCAAAGCCTCTGATCGTAACAATGGAAGCAGGAGGAATACAGTCAAAGATGGTGACTTCTTTAACAAAAAACAAGAAAGTAACACACATGATAGGATAGGATTACTTAGAAGTTCCTGCCCATCTCCAGGTGATGGTTTTTTTATGACTGGTGGTTCTGTAAAGTCTATAAAAAAAACAGTGCAATCTCCTCAAAAATTAATTTCTCAGCATTCACTGGATCCTGCAGGGTCTGTTGTAGGGTCCTTCCGTAATCAAAACGATCCCGACTTTTGTTCAGTAAAAGCAACAGAACGTTTAAGTAGAAGTGGTTCTGGAGATGTATACATTACCAGAGATTCAAAGTCACAGAATCACATTAAAGAAGTATCAAAGTCGCTCAGCTCCAATTTCTGTGGGCAAAGTGCTACCCATGCCGAATCTGATAGTAAGAAGTCTCCAGATGTACGGCCTGCTGAAGTGGATGATAGAAGCTTATCCTCAAGTAAAAAAAGTTCCAAATCAAACACAGAAATTGCAATGGATTCTGCAGAGAAGGAGAACATTGAACCGATTGCTGCTTCTAGAAGTTCAAGGGCCGTGACTATGTGCGCAACTGAAGCATCATTTAAGCCGGTGAGTTCTTCCAACTTAGATGGTTTGTCTTTACTCGCCAAATCATTTAACATTGAAACAGCTGTGATAGAGAAAGCTTTGGATGCCCAAGCAAATATACTATCTGGTGTCAATCCTGCTGATAACATTGAGGACAGATCTGCTACAGCTTTTGTCAAAGTTACTGGTGATTTAGTTGAAAAAGATCGTTCTTGTTTCGGGTCTAGACTCACTAGTGTTCGCCCTGAGGTTGGGCTGGATGTTTCAGTCATGATGCTGCCCTCTGATTGTGCTATGTCTGTGATGCCCAAACAACTTGATTTTGATGATGTAGAAGACTCAAGTGCGAATGGAATTTCTAGTCCTGATTTGAAAGAGGGACGGCAGGGTATGTCACCAGAAGAAGAACCCCTGAAATTGCTGGAACCAGTAAGTTTACTTGATAAAGAAACTTCTCTTCTATGCCAAGGTAAGTGCAACTCTTTGGAGGAGATGCATTTGCTGGAAACACAGGAAGCTTTAATCAGAGAAGAGGGGAGTCAGATAGAATATTGTGCAAGCCACTTCGATGAAGCAGATGTAGCCAGGAAAGCACTAAATGCCATGTCACCAAACAAAGAGTTACTTGTGATTCAGAAAGAGTTCTGTAGTCTTACTTCTCCCTTGATGAATCATCCAAGCACCTCACAAGTTGCTGGTGAAAATTTATCAGGAAGCTTCTCAAAGGAAGCTATGGCATCCAAACCTGTTTCACTATACAATAAGCAGGAAAACGATGAAAGTAGTATGAAGTCTACAGATGCTATTTCTGTAGTAAATACTGGAAACAATCTGCATAAATACGCAGACGAAACTGTTACAAACTTTGCAGTCGGGTTCCCGTCTGCAGCTCTTATGGATGAAGTGAATGTTGGTTTGACTCACCAGGCACCAAGTAGCATTTTCTTGAGCCAAAATGGTGACTTATTGAGCCAGAGATGGCTCAGTGATGGAAAAGGTACTGGTGTTTCAACTGACTTCCAGAATTTCAGAAGTTCCATAGAGAGTTTCACTTATGATGTGGAGCATTCATGGCCTCAGCGTAAGAGAAGAAAGATTGAAATTGAAACGGAGAAATTTCTACCTGCTTCTTCAAACTTCATGGAAAAGCCACTCGATTCTACTGATCAAAGGTCTGTTAGAAACTTGAGTACTGAAGAAGAAAACCATGAGGCTGTCCCAGAAGTTCAACATTTAACATCCAATCAGGAGGATGTTATAGGACATCAATATGTTAGTAACATCCCTACGGAAGAGATGCAAGATACTGGAGAATGCCAAACAATGGAAGAGTTTTCACTTAAAGTGAGAAAAGAAGAGGTACATAATATTCTTTTTAAATTCTGAAAATATTTAGATTAGTTTGTGTAAAGTTTTTTTAACCATTAGATTTGGATATTAAATCTGAATTTTCTGTTTGTCTTGCACTAATGAGAAATGATGCCAATCAGTATTCAACGTCAAATTGTATGTCAGACAGTCTTGGTTAAAATCTTTTAATTTTACCACTCCAATGATCATGCATATATGCAGTGTTGCTTTGGCACGAGCGTTGTGAAAAATTTAGGGTCCGGTTGATGCACATTAAGGCACAAAAACACAGGACAAGCAGGATAATACGTAGTCCCTTGAGTTACATGATAACTTTTTAACCTGTACATCATTTGATAGATAATGAACAACACAAGTAAAATAAAATTAATTTTACTATGATAACCTTTGTAATATATATTATTAAAATATGTAAGTATTAAGCAATATATAATATATTTTTATAATATATAGTATATATGATAATATATTATTACTATCATAATATTATATATAACGTTAACGTTTGAAAAAAAATTAAATAACGTTAACGTGGGGTGGGGTGGGGTGGGGTGGGGAAGGAGGGGGAGCGGGGAGGAGAACGAGGGGGATGTAAGGATAATTTTGTCTTTTTTTGGTAGTCTGTCAATGGGATAAAAAGTTGTCCTATGGTTTGGTGGGAGACAAAATTTTGGGTTTTTGTCCCGTCTCGTCCCTCACCCCCTATTTTGTCCTGTCCCCTGCCCACTTTTCAAATCAAACAGGACACAAATTTTTATGTTGTCTAGTCCCCTGAATTTTTGCAAATCAAACCCACCCTTAGGTGAGCCACTTTTGGTCCCTGAAAAAAATTAAATTAACCATTTAGTCCCTCAAATTTACAAATGCAGGACACATTAGTCCCCCTTCCATTTTCAATGTCCGTTTACTTTATGTGTCCCATTAACCATCTTGTCTAACTCGTTAGTGGTCCTGCATGATCAATGACAAATATTCATCGTGAAAAATGAACGAAAGTGTAAAAAATGTTTAAAATTTTAAAACACAGGTACCTGAAAATTGTGCATGTTTTCATTTTTTATTCATTTTTCCCGGTGGAAATTTGTTATAGGCTATATAGGACCATTAAAGAGTCAGGTATGATGGTTAACGTGACACATAAGCAAGTAAACAGATATTGAAAGTGGAAAGAAGGACTAATGTATCCCGCGTTTGTAAATTTGAGGGACTAAATGATCACAGCTTGCTTTGGAAGCAATTGTCGATATAATTTCTCGTCTGAAAATTGTGGAATATAGAAAGCAGATTGATTTCAACTCTCTTCAAAGTTCCAACAATGTTCTATGGGTGTTTCAAGAAACATTAGTTCAGAAAATATCATCAAAACCATTTAGAATCATGGGGAAATGAAAATGGTGGAGTTAACCTATGACTGTGGGCCATTGTGAAGTAAAGATATGTAGCAAAAAGTTTGTTTGTACGGTCAGTTTAAGACTAGAGCAAGGATAGAGAATTAAGAAACAGAATAAAAAGGAGGGGAGAGAGCTCAGTTACTTAAGAATCCAAGTAAAACTCAATCTACATACATTGTGGCTTAGCCATGTTTTCTAAAAGTTATCTGAATTTGAAAAAATACTGGGTAAAATAAAAATGAAGAGCAAGTCCTTAGAGCTAATAAAACCCTACACAATAACTCTAGTAAAGAAAATCTATATATTGAAGACCTCAACATATATTGTCAAAGTAATTGTTAATTCTCTAAGTATAGTGCCTAACCTATTAATATGTTTTTTAGTTTTCTGTTTTCTTCTGGTAGGCAAAAACTTGAACTTTATCTCTTAATCTGAATTGTCAAAGAATAATAAATCTGAGCCTTGGTTCTTTTATGCAGGTGATGTTGATGTTGCAGTTTATGCATTGTTTTCTCCTAAATGTGTGTCTTTATTGTGTGGAAATCGGCTGAAAGTAGATGATGCTCATTTCAAGGCCAATGAGCTTGAGCTAGTCAAAAAGTTGAATTTAGGATCTAATAGGCTATTTAGTTTAGAAAAATGATGGTTTTATGCAATATTTGTATAAGCTATAGAAGTTGGGAGAGTGATAAAGGATTATCAGACAGGATGGGGAGGGGGCATGGATAAGAGAGATAGCAGGGGGAATCCTAAGTAGGTTGATAATACGAATCTGGGTAGTTAAAAGTAACTTTTAAGTAAGCTGATATTAAATAAGAAAAGACAATTTATAAACCTCCTAGTGTTGAAAGCTGCTGATTTAATTTGACATTGGTTCTTTCATCTCATTTTACTATTGATTTAATGAATGTTAGACTTTAAGATCTCAGATTTTTTGCTGGATTTCTCTGTTTGTCAGTGGCTTGTGTTAAAACACATTGTATTTAGCCAAAACTGCTTTTGTAGCTGAACCCTGATAGGATTTTGCAATCTCTTGCTATGCAGGAAGTGAATATGTAGATGCATGATTTCAGGTTTATTGCATGATTTCATGTTTATAGCTGTAATAGTTTTTCTGCTTTATTAGAACTTTCTGAATGTTTGAATGATTTTCTTATCTGCAGAAACTTACCGAGGATGGAAGAGATAGAAGTGCAGACAATATTCTCATGCCAGAGGCAAATCCGTCCGGTTTTAGAGTTAACTCAACAATGAGGTGCACCATGGATGGGAAGGCGGAGTCATGGCTTCGTCAGGTTAATTGTGGACAAGAAAGTGCAGAACACGTGACTTGTGTTGAAAGGAGCACCTCAAGTAGAAGAATTTATCCAGGAGGAAATGCTAAATCCTCTGGTGGTTTATCTGTTTCTCCAGGGATCCAACCCCTCGATTTGATCGGTACAGATGATACTGTACCTGAGTTTGAAGGGTTCATTATGCAAACAGATAATGCACAGCCATGCACTACTGGAGACCAAATGGAATTGGAAAAGATGAATCTTCTAAGTAATTCAATAGATTATACATCCCTTGGTAAATCTAGGTTCATGCATTCTCCACTGTGCTATTCTTTAACTCCATATAAATTGCATAACATACCAGACCTCTATCAATCTTTACCTAATGGGCTTCTGGAGGGCATGGGTCTAAGGATTTCCCTTCCTCTAAAAAACAAGAGTGCAAGGTCCCTTTCCGATTGCCTACCTAATTGTGAGGATCAGTATACACCTTTGGTTCAAACCATTTGGGATAGAATTAATTCATGCCTTGGCAGTTCAGGGAAGCGTCAGAGTTTAAAATTAGAGCTTCCCTGCATTAGTGAAGAAAATGAAAATGTGGATGAGATTGCTGAAACATTACAAAAGGGCATTGGTTCAGAAGGAATGGCTATGTCAATTACAAGAGAACCACTTGCTGAGATTATAGATAATGCGAACCCTTCTACATCGGTTGTACAAGATGATATATTAACTGATGGACGTGTAGATTTCGTAAGCACAGAGTTTAATTTCAGTGGGACTCACAATAAGGTAAAAAGAAGCTTGACAAGCAGGATGGTAATGGGAGGCGATTCACCAGTAAGGGGAAGGAGAATCAGAGTATATCTCTTGGAGAAAATGGTGCCAAGAGGACCACTGAATCAGTTTGCAACAGGTCCAGCAGGCCAAAATTATCTGGAAAAGATAGTATGAGACAAAAAGGTCCCAGTTACTCTGAGAGGACGTCAACACGCAATAATATTGTATCCAACATCACTTCTTTTATTCCATTAGTGCAACAAAAACAAGCAGCAGCAGCTATTACAGGTAAATGATCTTACTTAGTTACTTTCACAACGATGTTTATTTTTCTATTGTAAAGATTGCCTTTGGAGATTGAAACATCAAGACATGGCAATACAAATGTACATTCTTTATTTTAGAGCTTATAGTATTAGTTTAGCTGTTTGCCTGTTTGTCATACCATCAGCATCAGTTTGGATTTGTACTATTCTTTTCTTGTTTTGCATAGCTTTGATATTTTTGTTTTGTTTTTTTGTTTTAATGAGATCTTAAGCTTTAGCATGGGCCTTTTGGTTGCATGATTCTTGCAGGTGGATAGCAACCTTTTCAAAAGGCTGTCTTTATTTGATCAATAAGGGAAAAAAGGATATGTACTGTTACTAACTACTAATTAGTGTGATCAACGGCGGATTATGGCGGCCAGCCAAAAATTCGCCATATAAATATGAGGTTGCGGTTTATGGCAGAAACATGGTGGATATAATAGTCGTGGCGGCCTATGGGGGCTGGCACAGAATTCGCCATGCCATAACGCCATGGCGAGCCGCCATGGTGGCAATTTAACAACACTGCCACTAATTGCTGTAGATTATAAAATTTTCCTTTTAGCATCTGGAAGACAATCTTGTTTCCTTCAAGTAATTCACAATTATGTGCTGGTGGAAATAAGCAATAATTCATTGTGCAATTTTTTTCCATGAGGTTCTGCCATTTTTGTAGTCTGTAAGTTACTGAATGGGAGCCTGTTCTAAAAACAGTGGTAGTAACATATAAGCCTGTCTTGGGAGGCTAAAAGTCGATAAAAGGGTAAACGATTTAGTAGCTAAAGGATTTTAATTTGAAAGACGGATGTGCATGTTAATCAATGACCCAATGATATAGAAAAATATGACATAGATGACAAGAAATAATGCTTAAGATGAAAGGAACTATCCATATAATGTGTTAGTATTAACTTCCTGAAACCGTCCTTGATTCCTCTCCTGGGATTGATGCTATGAGCTACTAATGTCTATGTATTATCTGCAGAAGTTACATAATGCTAATTTGATCATGATTTGAGTCTTATGTGTGAACATGTAGGCAAGAGGGACATCAAAGTGAAGGCCCTGGAGGCTGCTGAGGCTGCCAAGCGTATGGCCGAAAAGAAAGAAAATGAGCGCAAGATGAAGAAGGAAGCGTTGAAACTTGAGCGGGAAAGATTGGAGCAACAAAACCTAAGGCAGCTGGACCTGCAGAAGAAGAAAAAAGAGGAAGAACGGAAGAAAAAGGAGGCAGAAATGGCAGCAAAGAAGAGACAGAGGGAAGAAGAAGATAAAAAGGAGAAAGAAAGAAAAAGGAAGCGTGTTAATGGTGTGAAGAAGCAGCAGCAAGAGCATGAGAAGATATATGCTAAGAAGGAACATACAGAAATACAATGCCAGGCTACAGTAAATGCCTCTTTTGCTAATAATTTAGTCATTATCTCCTTTGTTTTGGTTTAATGAAAATGCTAATACATGGGTCATCTGGTCTAGGGTGTTGAATTCCAAGAAAGCACGGAATTTGTGGATGAAAGAGAAAATCATAATGACTTGCAACTGCAAGACAATAGAGAGGGCAATGTCGAGAAAATTTCTGAAACTGAACCTTTGAATATCAGGGATTCGACAAAAGAAAGCTGTCTTGAATATGCGGAAGCTGTGAATACTGGTCGTAATAATGGAAAGGTAGCATTATCTTCTTTTTCTCTTTTCTAAGTCTTCATCAGCATTCGTATTTTGTAGGATTTCATAATAGTTGTCTTGGCTTTCCCAATTTTACACAAACATACTTGAAAAAATTTGGAGAAGACGAGTAACTTGCAATCTCCCTGATCTAATTGCTCTTCTGTCAATGCTACTTTTCTAGTCAGTCAAATAGTATAGTGCCGATGTTTTTAATGTGATCTCATGATTTTAGGTTTGACATACTGTTTTTACTCAGTTTTTTAAAGCCACCTGCTTCAAGTATGCGATGCTTAACCATTAATTAAAGTTGGAATTTGTGATTTATTCGGTTAGTGTTTGACTTATAATAATTCTCCATTGCAATAACTTTAGCCAGTACTTGTGCTGCGCTTGGCCTCAGTGCCCGGAAAAACTAGTAACTTGGTCTTTATAGTGATCTTTCTGGAATCTTACATTTCGAATGTTTAAAATTGTTTTTGGGACTTGCTTTTATCATCATCCTGAGAATTTATCTTTTTAGGTAATGGGCAATTTCATCAAATTAACCAAGGACGATGACTTTATCACAAAAAACTCACTTCGAGAGCAATCATACGAGATCTCTCCGTATAAAGGCTCAGATGATGAATACGAAGATGATGATGACATATCAAATAATAAGTTTATCCCTTCATGGGCGAGGTTTGTGACTATTTTTGGAACTTATTCGTTAACTTTATGGCACCCTCTCTCAATTTGATGCTAAGGTTTGAAACCCTTCATGTGAATGGGGGCAATTTTAAAATTGTAATTCAAACGGAAAGAAGGAAAATGAATACATAAGCTTTGAAGGCGTTATGCTGTTGGTACGAAGAATATCAACTGCGTCAATTTCATATCCCTGTTCAGTTTTAGAATTAGTGGAATAGATGAGATAACCTCAACTGGTGATATTTATTGCTTAACGATAGAAATTCATTTGAAGCTTTGGCTTATTTATCACTTTTTCTGCCTTAACACATTGAATCTGTTTGCTTTCTGCAGTACGCGTCGCCTGTCTCTGGCTGTTTCATCCCAGAAAAATAAAATGGACCCGGAAACGATCTTCCCTCGATGTTGTTGTGTTTTAAGTGAAGGTAAACTCTTTGAATTTTCAAATTTGTAAATGTAGTAGTTGCTCACTAAACTAAGTAATAATTGTATTCCTTTTCAGTTATTCAGTTATAGCATCATTTCGATGAAGATGAATTCCAGAACGTAGTGATTCTTCCATTTCATAATACGGGATTTAGTGTAAGGTATGCTGTCTCGATATATTTTACTCTATACCCATGGAACTTTAAATCCTAGGTTAGCGTGATTGGCATTTCTGAAGGTCAAAATTTGGTTTTAATTAGTTTATGAGACTACGTAAGTATTGCCTTGGAGTCACGTATTATGGGCTTACAGCTGTGAGTATACTCTACCATTCAATGATGTAATATTATATATCATATTAATAAATGTTTTACAAATAAAAATGATTAGTCTTGTATCAACAAAAAAAAATTGATCAGTCAAATAGTCAACTATATATCATATTGATGTGCCAGTATATATGATCTAGCAATGACAAAGGGTTTCCTTAAAAAAAAACAAAGCAATGACAAAGGGTCAAAATTAATTTTTTTAATTCAGTTTATTTGTTTTATATTGGATTTAAGTTTTATTGCTGTGTTTCACTAATCTTTTCAAAATATGAAAAGTTTATATCTCCTATCATTAATGATAAAAACATCTCTTGATCAATTACTACTTTGGAATGTTAAAGATAGCTTGAATTTTTTCGGAATAAAAAATCTTAAAAATTGATATTACAAAGTCAGGGTTAGAATCAGAAGGATAAGGTTTGCTTTTTGACAATTTTATATTGATTAAAATAACTTAAGTAGTTACCAAAAAGGCTCAGCACATTTGTCAAATAACTGAGTTTCTTAAATATGTCAAGAGTTTGATTTTTGCGTATATGAAAAAAAAAATTGTTCCTTGAAAGAGATAAAATTTACTTCGGTAATCTTTACATGTCCAGAATGACTTAGTCTTCATGTATGGGTAGAAGACACCCTCTAATGAAACAAAAATTAATTGAAGTAGTCGAATGAATGGAAGAAGTGGGTGGCTGTCCTGAGTCCTCCACCCGCTCTCTTCTATTTTTTTTGGTCTTTGTTCAATTGTTTACATAGTTTCGAGCCAGGCAGTGGCGCTTCTACTCTCCTTTGTAATAAACACATCGCCTATTCCTAAATTGGGCATCATTTGAAAGAACGAAGACTAGATCAAACTATCTTGTACTTAGCTCGAGCATTATAATATTGTGTACGAGAAGGTAATGGGTGTTTAGATTTTTGTGAAATGTGTTACGAAGCCCAGTGAAACAAGTCTATAAACTGCTGAACCCCATGAAACTAGTTTCTATTGTATATTTTCATGATAATTGAATTACTGTGTCTCTTGTTTACCCGTAGCAGATTTTCGAAGAGCTGCATTAAGAATTAGAGTAGCCGCGTAGGTGACTCCTTCCATTTCTTTTTCTCTGTTGAGCAAGGAATCAAAATTAGATCTTTTGATGAACCCTCAAATCTGCTGCTTCTAACAAGATCCCGTTTTTGGGAAAGACGTGACCTTTTGTACAGCTAAACCATCAGAAAGGTTAAGGTATTCACAGAGAACTTTTCCCCCTGTTCTATGAAGCGAGAACTTTTATCTTCAAAACGCTGAATTTGGAATAAAGCTGCATTTAAGCTTCCGCTAAAATGAACTCGGTGCTTCGTAGGTCTAGGCTGTCTTCTGATTAAAATTTCGTGCTCAATGACTAAAGATCAGCCTTGAGGGTTTCATGGTATATGAAAATATTCTTGGATACTACGGCTTTATGATTTGATCTAAATTTTATTATGTATCATTATGTTTATAGTGTACTAGTATAATACATAAAAGTTTCTCCATAGTTCTCAGGGCGATAGATTATTTGCAGCTTCAGGCCCTCGAAATTTGCATCTTTATGTTGCAAACCAAACAGAAGTACCAATGCTTCCGGGCCAATAATTTTCTGCAAACTATTTTACAGTGTTATTTCAAGTTCACAATACTAGTACTAGTTTATCATAGTTTTTTGGTTTTAACTTTTTATTTATGATAACTGAGGCATTTTTTTCATTAACTAGTTAAGGAAGGCTATTAAACCCGCCCTAGTTAGTTATCAGATAAATGCTCCAAACACCGTTACTGTATTTAATAATAATAATAATAATAATAATAATAATAATAATAATAATAATAATAGTAGTAGTAATAGTAGTAATGATCATAATCTATATATCTTCGGAAAATTTGACTTGAAAATTATTAAGGATTAAATATATTTTTCGTCTCCATAATATTTCAAATTTTTGTTTTTAATCCCTATAAAATTTTTATCCCAATTTTAATCCTTGATTTATAGGGATGTTCATCAACCGATCCAAACTGTTTCAAATCGCAAAAATTGAACTGAAAAATCGAAAACCGAACAAACCGTAATTTTTTATTGGATTGGATCGGATTTTGGATCATATGGTGAAATCCAATTTAATCCAATCCAAATAGATCTATTATATATATATACTATTCTTTTTGAGATTATAGTATTACTCATACTTAAATATTATTCTTCATACTTTTATATCTCTCATTCTCTTTAATATTTTTATTGGAATAACATATATAAGACTATTTAGAATTAATATTAATGTCTTGAAGTTATATTTTACTAAAAGTTTTGATGCATAGCATATATATATTTGATTGAGTAATCATGAAAAATAGGAAAACAATTAAGTAAATTTGAAAAATAATTAGCTACAATTTATTTGTAGCCGATTCAAGGAAAAAAATAGGATAAGTGGGAGTAGATATAGAGAATTAATATAAAAGAACGTGTTAAAAAATATCAATACTTTTTTCTTCTCAAATTCTCAAATTAAAACAAAGATTATCTTTTACCACTATTAAATAAGTAGAAAGGACACTTGACATTAGAAAAAAAAAAGTATGACTAAAATCGAATTATCCAATCCAATCCAAACCACATTTGATTGGATTAGATCGGATTGGATTTTTTTAAGGAAGCAAATCGATCCAATCCAAACTACACGATATTTTCATTATTGGATCGGATGACTTTTTAACTCAAGAACGATCCAATTCAATCCGGGAACACCCCTACGACTTTATTCCAAGTTACCAAAATTGGTATCCGTCGTCAAGTATCAACTGTTAAGTGATGAGGTGTCTAATAGATCACACATCATTTGTCATGTGGTTATTTAGAAAAACATTAATTTTTAATTCATTAATTTATTATTTTTGAATAAAATAATATTTTTATATTATAAGAAATCAACTTCTTCAGTGAAATGCCTATTTCTCCATCGAAAACCCCATTTTTCCATCGAAACCTTATCGCCATTCGAAGCTCCGCATTCTCGTTCGAAGCTACATCACCATGTGAGGACCTGGCCAAAATTAGGAGGACCACGACCTGCAAGTCGTCTTCCTCGTCTTATACTCGGGTGGAATCGTGGAGAAATTGTGGGTGTGGAGAGAAAAAGGTTGGAAAAGAGGTTGAAAGGGCTTCCAAGGGTTGGTTTCTTAAGGTTCTCACGAGAAAGGGATTTCTGAGGGACCACTTAAAAATTGTTAAAATTAATATTAATGAATTAAGAAGTAATTAATTAATCAGATAATAAAATAATAAAGCCATGTCATTAATTTAGCCACATGGCAAATAATGATGTGTGGTTCTGTTAGACACCTCATCAGTTAACATTAACAATTGGGATCAATTGTGGTAATTTGAAATAAGGGGGGACTAAAATTAGAAGAAATTTTATAAGGATTAAAAACAAAAAATTAAATTTTATAGGGATCAAAAATATATTAAATCCAATTATTAATGACGATGCTAAATGATATTACACCATTAAATATATTGTTAAGATAAATATTTCATTTCCCCCGAGAATTTAAAGTATATTATTCAATGTTAGTTATTCATATGATTTAAATATCTATAATTTTAAAGTAACTTTGTCCAAAACTTAATAGAAAAGTTATGGAAATATATTATTGACTTAAAATTGATTAATAAATTTCAGGAAATTAAAAATAGGGCCAGAATTATATATAAGTTTTTCATGTCATATACCTACTCATATAACTTGATAACATAAATTAAAATAAAAAGGTTTTCAAATTTTTTATTCTATGATCAATTATATTTAAGTACTACAACCGGTTCTTAATATAAAAAACAAAACCTAAAACACACTGACCAAGGAAATTCATTGAAATAAGCTAATTGTAATTAATATTCATATAAATTTTCAAATATACCCATTCGAATTAATGAACAAACCCACTGATAGATCAAAGCAACCATCACACAAGAGGGGATGAATTGGGTGATAATAGAAATTTAAAACTTTTACTAAACAACAAAACATAAATCAGAGTTTTTCAAATAAAGAGAGTGTAGATGGATAAAAGAAGATAATTTAAAAACCATCTAACAAAACTAATAACATATTTTTAACCAGTTTGGAAATAAGGAAGATAAATCATTTCACTTATCTAATGGACAATATTGACTTGTCTGATTATCTTAGACTAAACATTAACTGGTTAGACAACATCTAGAGGATAAAAAAACATTTGAAAGCTTAGAACATAAAGCTTAAAATCAGTTAGAAAACTTTGTTGAAAATACATAAAATAACAAACATAAGGAGATAAGGGTAGAGAGAAAATAAACAACAAGATTTATCCTTGTTCACTCATATAAACGATGAGCTACATCTAGTCCCCAGCAGTAGTTGAGTTTTTCTCCACTATCACATCAGATAATTACAATGAGTAGTCTTTACACACCTAGCCTCTCCAAGCTCATTGAGTATTGTTCTTAACCAGCCTCTCCAGACTGTTGCAAGTATTATTTGCACACCTAGCCTCTCCAGGCTCATTGAGTATTGTTCTTCACCAGTGCACACCTAGCCTCTCCAGGCTCATTGAGTATTGTTCTTAACCAACATCTCCAGACTGTTGCAAGTATTATTTGCACACCTAGCCTCTCCAGGTTCAACGAGTATTATTCTTAACCAACCTCTCCAGGCTGTTGCAAGTATTATTTTCACCTAGCATCTCCTGGCTCACTGGATTTTGATGAAGGTTACATAGAGAAAATCTCACAACACTCATGGAGTGATTTTACAATGAAGTACAGAGATGAGTTCTTCCTACACTCACAAGAGTGGATATATTTTTAAGTACTTCAGAACTGGTAAAAGAAATCTCTCATAACACTCACTTGAGTGAATATAGAATGTTTACATTGAGGATGATTTCTGTTGAGATGAAGGTGGCGATCCTCTCATTTTTCATTAAGTGTAGCAGAAGTAGTAGTTCCAGCAACTCTCTCTCATCTTCATCTTCAATGACTTCTGTATTTATGGTCTTCAAGCATTTAGGATCCGTTGGATACATTCCCTCGGATGTTGGCTTCAAACAGAACTTCATTAAATGCAATAGAGTCGTTCTGGGTAGCCATTAATGCAATAAAGTCGTTCTGGGCAGCCATTAATGCAATAGGAACGTTGGTTGTACTCTAACATGAAGGATCATGGCTTTATGCATCGTGATACAGCCATATCAGAGTTGTGCAGAGAGCTTTTTGTACTTTGCTGAGTATACTTCCCTTTTTGTGTAAGGACCAGAGGTACTAGGGAATAAAGCATGTTGGAAGCATTCTTTAACTGATCTTTGGTTCTAAGGTTGCTTGAGAGAGTAACTTCTAACTTTTCTTGATAATCGTGAAACTGAGTAGGAGAGAAGGCTTCAAGTCTCTTTCTGGTTCTTGAAATAAGATTCTGATAATCCTTATAGAATTCGTGTTCATAAGATAAGTGCTTCCATTTTGAAAATAATCGCGTCTATCTAGCCATTTAATATTTTCATTCGGGCTAATAGACGAGCTCCATATTAAGGACTTGACAAGTCCAAAGACTAGTGTGGACGAGCGCTTCTGTCACTTTTAGTGGACGAGTACTTCTGTTACTCTAGTGGACGAGAGCCTCTGTTACTTTAGTGGACGAGAGCCCCTGTTACTTTAGTGGGCGAGAGCCTCTGTTACTTTAGTGGGCGAGAGCCTTTGTTACTTTAGTGGACGAGCTCCATTTGCCACATCATTGGACGGATACTCCTTTAACTGGTTGAACGTAACCTAGTAGACGAGCTCCATATGCCACGTCATTGGACGATCCATTCTGATACCTTAATGGACGAGCTCCAAATGCCACATCATTGAACGAGCCATTCTGATACCTTAATGGACGAGCTCTTCTATCACTTCAGTGGACGACCACTTGTTCAAGTTTCTATCTCTTGCGTGTGCTTCAATCACTACAGTGTTGGACGTCTGCTTGTTTACACTTTGTTGGACGTCTGTTTGTTTCACTTTGTTGGACGTCTGCTTGTTTCACTTTGTTGGACGTCTGTTTGTTTCACTTTGTTGGATGTAAGATTCTATTACTTAATCTGCACACTCGATAGACAGGTTAGCAACCAATATAAAGGTTAATTAAATCATTAACCAATATTTAGTTCTCATCAAAACTTAGGGAAATGCACATCATACATTTTAGAGACTTAACACCCACTTGTATGGAAAGTTGATATATCTCGTAAATATAAATCCTATTATAAATGAGGGTAATTGACCGCGCTGTCGCCACGCGCCAAAAGAACGAGCGATTATGAAAATAATGCAGTATAGAGCGACAACTCGGATCGTCTCTCAAGGACTCTTTAGGTGTTGTTATTATTAACAGAAAATTAGTAAAAGTTAGAAATGGGGGTTTTGAGATTAAAACTAAATTAACAAAACAAATCAAAAACAGAGAAAAGAAACAAAGCAGTTTAAGAAATTAGCAAATAAACAAAAGCGATTAACCTCATCTGTTCTCGCTTTCCCACTATCATTGGTTCATGCAAATCCTAAGCAGATACTAATCCCCTCCCGATTGTAGCAACAATTAACAAACGAAAACCGCTACTACAGATGTATGTTCCTATTCCCGAAATAACAAACGGGGTTAAGCTCTCATGAACAAACGAACATGAATGAACACACGCGAAATAACAAACGCGATTATATATAGGAACATTACATCACCAAAATGAAACAATACCACACTATACATTCCTGAAATAACAAACAGAAACATACAACATGGCATTGAAAAGAGAAAAGCAAATGAGACAGGAATACAGAACCTCAAGTGTTAATAGAAACCAATTGCATTAGATTAATCCTAGGAGACTAGCTCTCCATTACAAAAGTAAAACACAAAAGAAAAGAAAGGAAAATAAACTACTACTACTGACTACCAAAGACTAGCCAAAACTAGCTAACTCTGGCCTCCACACTATGACTCACTAGCTATCATTCTGCCATAGAGCAGTTTATATACAAATTCTGGAATCCAAGTCCTCGCGAGGCGAAGCACTGCTCGCGAGGCGAATTATGCGAAAGGTCTGCAACTCTTGGTCTTCTCGCGAGGCAAGCATAAATTCGCGAGGCGAACTCTTCAAATTCCAAACTGTAACGCCCGTGACCTTTCACACGGGTAAACCGTGATCGTCTCTGACCTTTCAGGCTTGGATGACTCGCGAGGCGAGCCATTTCTTCGCGGGGCGAGACAGAATGGTTGGAAATTTCTGGAACAGTCACCTTCTGGTTCGCGAGGCGAACAGTCTTCTCGCGGGGCGAGAAACTCCAGAATTATTCCTTTTTATTTACCTGAAAACAGAAAATAGCATAAGTGTTTTATTTATCTCTAAATCAACTAAATTAACCTAAAAACACTTTACAGACTCAAAATACTACTTAAGGACAATCAAGTCTAATTTGGGTAAAAATGATATAAAATTAGCACAAAGCCAAGGTCTTTACTAGTTATAAAACCAGTCAAACAGAGGCTCATCAAAATACCCCAAACTTAAACTTTGCTTGTCCCCAAGCAAACTACACTTTAAAAACTTAAAAAGACTCAAGACCTGGCAAGCTCAAAAGATTCAATCAACTTTCGCACATATTTCAAGCAATTTATCAAAATATTTTTCAATGTTCCCCCCTTTCAAACAAAACAATCCCCACATTCATTTATTCTAAACAGTTGAGAAATTAATCATTCAGACAATCAGAAATCTAAGCAGGGGGTCTAAGTCACACACAAGAAGGAGATCACCAAAATCAAACAACTGCCTTCCTCACAAGGGAAATTTGTGTTCACTCATCACTCAATTTTTGTCAGGCAATCAACAATTCACTCGATTTCACTTTTAAGAGCACTTCCCATAAATTTGATTTTCATCTCTAAATGACTCCCACAGAAAACATGCAAGCAACATCAGAAGGTCTTTTACGGGTTGTAATGGGGCCTGGCTAAGGGTAGGATATACAAAGGAACTAGGCTGAAGACCCTAGGAACTAAGAGAGCATGAAACATTTTTTTTACACCTTGAAATTCACTCAAGTTCCTTTTCTCAATTTTTTTCTTTATGCTTCTGGGTGACTACAACCTTTTTTTTTTTTGGCATTTTTGCACTTTTATTTTTTTTTCTGTTTTTCTTTTCTTTTCTTTTCTTTTCTTTTTATTTTTTTTTCACAATTTTTTTTTTTACATAAATTTTTTTCTTTATCCCAATCCCAAACAACACATTGCACCGGGTAGCCACCCCAAACTTTGGTTTCTTGCACCCATTCTAAGATTACATGCTCTCCTAATCCTAAGATCGGGTTAACATGGTTTTCCAGATTTTTAGGCTTATAACATTAGGTTATCAAGAATTAACAGGCTAATAAGGCTCAAAGGGGCTAACTAAGGAACATGCATTAGGAATGGTAATTTTAGGCTAAGTAGCTATTTACAAAGAAAATGCCTAAATCATTTGAAGCAAACACATAATCATGCAAACCAAAAAGAGATTCAATCAAATTCAGGAAAGTGCAATCAAAAGTGATTTTCACACAGTCAAAAACATGTTGGAGGCTCAAAACCTCACCTGGACATTTTTTGCAAATTATTTGAAAGAGATACTATCCCTAGTGTGTGCTTCCTATCACCCCAAACTTATCATAAATCATGCCATCATAATAAAATCTCAAAGTTCAGTTTTCAATCTCATGGGGATCAAATTTTCAAAAAAATTTCAAGTCCTAGGGGGAAAACAGTCAACACTATCATGCAATCAATCTATGCAAAATTCAATAAAATCCAATAAACTTGCCACTACCAGACTCAACACACAAATACTCCTGAGCTTCTCAAATTATTCAGGAGCTTTATTGAAAATAAAACAGAAATAAAGCAAGAAAAAGAAAATTAAAAAGGAGAAAGGGTTAAGAAAACTCATTGAAGGGCGGTTCCACCAGGATCCCATTGCTTGTAGCATAAGGCCCACGTGATGGATAAAGAGTAGAAGTTCATTTCATGCTTCCATGACTTGCAGCCTTGATGTGGGGATGAGAACTTGACAATTATGATGACTTCGCCTAGTGCGGCGGACTTCTCACTCCCCTTCAGGTCACAGCTGACCTCTTTTTCATCCTTGTCCATAAAATCCTCCCAATAGAAGTGGGGCTCAACCTCTTGGACTGGCCATGGTGCAAAATCCAAGGGTGCAAAATCCAGAGCTTTTGGTTCCACAGGGGGAGGTGGCAACCAGATTAGTCAGGTTCTTGGTCTTTCTTCTAATTCTGCATTTTCTTCATTTACTGCACGAACAAATTCATCACCTGCTATACATGCAGAAATTTCAGCACACACCACACAAAGGTTAGAGTTAGTAGAGTCAGTACATATATTACAAGAAAATGAATCAGAAAAAGTTAGAATGTCTGGGAATTCTTCACACAGTGCATCCACCCCATTACTCTCAACACATTCATCTGATTTAATTGAATCATCTACTTCCACAGGTTCTTCATCATCCTCAGGAACGGTGGAGCGGATGTCCTCCTGATCCTCCTGATCCTCCTTCTCTATGTTTCCTGAAAGGTATAGACCTGCATAACAGAATATACACAAAGCAGCACTGCCATCACAATAACAATCATTAGAATCAGGGGATTCAACACACAATTCATCATCAACAGAAATATTATCAGAATTATCATCAGAAATATTCTCAAGAATAACTTGTGCCTCTGTAGGTTCTTCAAGGGGCTGTGGAATTAGCATTGCAGCCGAGTTGGCGGTAACTTGATCAATTAGGGCCCACAACTTCTGAGATTCAGCTTGGTCCTTCTGGTATTCAGCCTCCATCCTCTGTTGATTTTCCTCTATCATCCGTTGAAATTCGAGATTTTGTTGTGCCCACCGTTGATTGTTCTCTTCCATTTGTTGTAGCATTGAAGCAATGTCATCCAAGGTGCTCTGTGAAGGTTCGGAAGGTGCAGAGGTGGTCACTTGGCTAGGATAGTATGGTGGTGGCTCACTAAAATTAGGATAATACATGCATGGTTGCTCGTAATAAACATTAGGCACATAATTTCGCATATAATTATCTATGGGGCAAAATTCACAACCAGACAATGCAGACAAAACTAATTAGCAAAGATTTTTTTTTTTTAATTTTTTTTTTATTTTCTGCTAATAAAAACAAACCAGAGTCCCCGGCAACGGCGCCAATTTTTGACCGCGCTGTCGCCACGCGCCAAAAGAACGAGCGATTATGAAAATAATGCAGTATAGAGCGACAACTCGGATCGTCTCTCAAGGACTCTTTAGGTGTTGTTATTATTAACAGAAAATTAGTAAAAGTTAGAAATGGGGGTTTTGAGATTAAAACTAAATTAACAAAACAAATCAAAAACAGAGAAAAGAAACAAAGCAGTTTAAGAAATTAGCAAATCAACAAAAGCGATTAACCTACTGTTCTCAGTTTCCCACTATCATTGGTTCATGCAAATCCTAAGCAGATACTAATCCCCTCCCGGTTGTAGCAACAATTAACAAACGAAAACCGCTACTACAGATGTATGTTCCTATTCCCGAAATAACAAACGGGGTTAAGCTCTCATGAACAAACGAACATGAATGAACACACGCGAAATAACAAACGCGATTATATATAGGAACATTACATCACCGAAATGAAACAATACTACACTATACATTCCTGAAATAACAAACAGAAACATACAACATGGCATTGAAAAGAGAAAAGCAAATGAGACAGGAATACAGAACCTCAAGTGTTAATAGAAACCAATTGCAGTAGATTAATCCTAGGAGACTAGCTCTCCATTACAAAAGTAAAACACAAAAGAAAAGAAAGGAAAATAAACTACTACTACTGATTACCAAAGACTAGCCAAAACTAGCTAACTCTGGCCTCCACACTATGACTCACTAGCTATCATTCTGCCATAGAGCAGTTTATATACAAATTCTGGAATCCAAGTCCTCGCGAGGCGAAGCACTGCTCGCGAGGCGAATTATGCGAAAGGTCTGCAACTCTTGGTCTTCTCGCGAGGCGAGCATAAATTCGCGAGGCGAACTCTTCAAATTCCAAACTGTAACGCCCGTGACCTTTCACACGGGTAAACCGTGATCGTCTCTGACCTTTCAGGCTTGGATGACTCGCGAGGCGAGCCATTTCTTCGCGGGGCGAGACAGAATGGTTGGAAATTTCTGGAACAGTCACCTTCTGGTTCGCGAGGCGAACAGTCTTCTCGCGGGGCGAGAAACTCCAGAATTATTCCTTTTTATTTACCTGAAAACAGAAAATAGCATAAGTGTTTTATTTATCTCTAAATCAACTAAATTAACCTAAAAACACTTTACAGACTCAAAATACTACTTAAGGACAATCAAGTCTAATTTGGGTAAAAATGATATAAATTTAGCACAAAGCCAAGGTCTTTACTAGTTATAAAACCAGTCAAACAGAGGCTCATCAGTAATATTGGAAATTATCATTTAATGTGTGTGAAAATAGATGATATTTCTTATATTTTGGACCTAAAAAAGTACCTATTTCTTCATTATATTAAGGACCGGAGGTAGTAAAATGATGCATCGAAAACAAGATTCTACCTTAGCAGAGTCTCTCTCTCAACCTTCCTTCTATTCCTCTTTTCCTTTTTCCTCATCTACCGGAAAGGGGTAGTTTTGGGCCATTTTTTGGCATGAAATCACCCCTTTACATCGTTTTTCTCTCATTTTATCTAAATAAGTGGTTTTTGCATATAGATCTAGTTTTTCTTCCATGTTTTCGTCGTCTGCGAGCGGTGGTGTTTTGTTCGTAGTCTTGTTGCGGCGTCATTTGGTTCTCATCTTGTTGCGGTGTTCGTTTGGTTCAGATTGGCAGATCAACTTCGATCCATTACAGATTCAATCAAGACTTGGGCGTCAACGTTACAGATCCGGAGTCATGGGTATTCTGGTCACTTTGATTTTGTCACATTTGTAGGCATTTTGCCGTGTTATGCTATTAACCTGGGTGCTGTGTGTTTGTTCGCAGATTTATTCTTTTCGATTTTTAGTGATGTTGAATTTATATTGTTTTCGATGTATTTTACCAATTTGAATGAATGTATATCTTTTTTAGTAAAAAAAAAGAAGGACGGAGGTAGTATCAAATTATGTATGATGACTTGACCTGAGAAGTATTAATGGCAATGTTAAGTACTAATTGATATCATATTATTAATATGCTATCAATATAAATATTTAATTTCTTTTAATAATGTAAAGTGTGTTACTAAATTCTAATTATCATATATGAAATTTTGTATATCAAAAAAAAAAAAATTATCCCTGCCCTGACCCTGGTGTCCGGGATCCAACTCATATAAACTTTCATGAAGCAAAAACAAAATAAAATTATCATATATGAAATTTCTTTCATAATCAAAATGCATTGAATATTTTTTGGAAGTTCAAATACATTCATTTGACCTAGGCCTCTATGATTAATGATTCAAAAATATAGATTGTTCAAAACTTATGAGAAAGTTTATCAAAATATACAAGTGAATTAAAAATTTATTCATAAAATAAAATGAGCTAAAATTATACATATAAGTTTTTTCATGTCGTAAAAATACTCACTCAACTTCACAAAATAAATTAAAAGAATAAGTTTTTTTTTTATTTTCTACTCTATTTACACAACTTATATGTAAATACTAAATTACGTATATAAATTAAAATAAAAAATGCACGACATCACAACAAACGAAAAAATGAAATTAACTCATATATATTATTAAAATTTGAACTCATTTTTATGTTTTATTAAATTATAAGTTTATTAACATCAAATTATTTTGCTCTTAATTTTTCAGCTAAAATATATCTTTCTAAAATATTTTGACTATGTATTCTTATAAAATTGAAATAGACCAAATTAAAGATATACCGAATAATCTGTGATCTGTTCATTAAATTAAAAACGTATATGATGTTATATGAAAGTAAAAATAACTCACGTAAAATAATTATAGAAAGCAACATTGTTGTTAAAGTATTTATCTCACAGATAGTTTTAAGTATGGGTGTAACCGATCGGTTTGATTCGATTTTTTGCAAAAAAAAAAAATGTTCGAACCATTTAAATTTGATTGGTTTGGTATTCTACATTTTTTAGTGCATGATCGGAACCAAACCAAACTGATGGAGTTCGGTTTGGTTCGATTCGAATGATCGGGTTACCTGATTAAAAAACACCAGAAAAGTTTTTTTTTGGCAGAAAACGTACCATAATGTTACCAAACTATAAAATAGTCCATAAAATCATAGGAATTAACAACAAATCAAATACAAAATACAAAATAGTCCACAAATCAAATCTATAACAATCCAAAATACTCTAGAATTGGTAAGATACATAGAAATAGTCCACAAAATAAGTCCACCGCCACAAATTAAGTCCATAATCTACAAAATAAGTCCACTCCCACAAACACAAATTAAGTCCATCCAAAGTAGTCTAGAATTGACAACATACAAAGAAATAATCCATAAAATAAGTCCATAATCCACAAAATAAGTCCACAAATTAAGTCCATCCAAAATAGTCTAGAAGTGAGGGAGGGACTTAGTCAGTTAGATTAAGTTTAGATCAAATTAGAATTTTTTTGGGGATTTTTTTAAAAAATTATATATCATCTGGTCGGGTCATCGGATTTGGAAAACAAAATCCAACACCCGACCAGTGATAATTGGTTCTCATTGGTTTGGTCCCATTTTTTATCCAAACCAATTATGTTCGGTTTTTTTCGGGTTGGTTCTGTTCGATTTGATCGGGTTGACCCGATTCACTTACACCCCTAGAGCAATTGACTCTAAGTATATTTTTTTGGGAAGAAAAGAATTCCCAATAAAGATATCTTATACTCCCTCCGAACTCAATTATAAGCAAATTTAACTAATTTCACACTTATTAAGGAAGTTAGTTAATTTAGTTTAATTGCTTTGATTTATGTAAAGAAAATGAATTATAATTACTAAACTACCCTTTAATTATCTTGAGAGTGTGCAATTTTCTTGGAAAAGTAAAAGGAGAATTAATTGGATTGATTTATTGTCTTGATTTTTGGAACACTGATATTAAATTGAGTTGAATTGATTGGTTTTTGTTATATATGAGTCCACAAAATATAGATATATTTTTTTCTTATAATTGAGTTTAGTGAGAGTACAATAGCAATAAATAAAAGTCGAGTAATTATTGAACTTTGTGAGGTAATATTTGTCAAAACCTATTTTTTCTGACAATTATATGTTGCATTTTCAATAGTGAGGTCCACAAAAGAATTGAAAATATTTACTTTTGAGCAATATGAAAAATATGCATACTAGATACTACATTAAGAAATATTGTCTACAATGAAATGCATAATTAGGTGGAAACAGTTGTGCCCCTCTGTATCATTTCAACTTGAAAAATGATAAATTGACACAGATTTTGGGACAACATACGTACACCGTATGAACAGTGCCGTACAGTGCGGCACTGTAGCACTTTTTTTTTTTAAAATTTAAATTTTTTTTGTAAATAAATTTTTTGATTAAGTATGTGTCAACATCTGGTGAACGGGGTACAAATATCTGGTGAATGCCTTCAAATATGTGGTGAATGCCCATACTAAAACCAAGTTTTGGATGCCTTAGATTATCTGGTGAACGTAGTTCAATTATCTGGTGAATGCCTTCAAATATGTGGTGAATGCTCATACTAAAACCAAGTTTTGGATGCCTTAGAGTATCTAGTGAACGTAGTTCAATTATCTGGTGAATGCCTTCAAATATCTGGTGAATGCCCATACTAAAACCGAGTTTTGGATGCCTTAGATTATCTGGTGAACGTAGTTCACTTATCTGGTGAATGCCTTCGAATATGTGGTGAATGCCTATACTAAATTAGCTTGTGGATGCCTTAGATTATCTGGTGAACGTAGTTCAATTATCTGGTGAATGCCTTCAAATATGTGGTGAATGCCCATACTTAATCAAAAAATTTATTTACAAAAAAATTTTAAATTTAAAAAAAAAACTGTGCTACAGTGCCGCACAGTGTTGCTACACTGCCGCACTGTGCGACACTGTTCATACGGTGTACGTATGTTGTCTGGCAAATGTGTGTTAAATTAGCAAACCTGTTTCAACTTTAGAGGCTGTGCAACCGTTGGCTGTAATATTCTAAATAGTGCAAGAGAAACGTGCTCAGGGCTATCATACTTGTTTTGTACAATAAATTTTTAAGAGAAGGAGGAGTTGTAGTATTAATGAAGGATTCAATACAAGGAAGTCATGTAAGGCTTGTTACAAAATGACTTAAGTGTAAATAAAACCCTAGGCTAGTAGTGTGTGTAGAAGAGAGTCTATCCTTACGAGGAAGTAGACTCCTATTTTATAGCTTTCTTAGTGGGCTTAACCTAATTCAGTTTTCAAGGAATTGGGCCTGACCAAACCGTCCGAGTTGTCTTCTTGTACTGAGTTGACTGCTTGTCTCAAGCTGACCTCTTGGGCTGATCGAGTTGTCACCTCATTCCGACCGAGATGACTTCATGTCTCGACCGGGATATCTTCTTGCCACTCCGACTAGGATGTCCTCATGTATCGACCAAGCTGTTTCCTGATTGGCCTTCATTGTTATTGAGTAGGTCGAGATGTCCTTCTCGAAGGTCATCTCGGGTCTTGACGAGAAATACCTCGCGGGCTTCCACTTTCATCCTTCATACTTGCAGTCCTTGATCTATTGGGTCTAAAACCAATTTTGACTGGATCAATACTCATTAGAAGTCTGTTAAAACGTGTTTCATCATCATGGACTCACAAGTATTACCGGTCTTCATGATGCAATTTCAAAGTATTTCCTTAACTGCAACAAAGGAATATCTCTTAAAACCATTTCCTTACGATATTCAGGCTTAAGATATGTTCGAGAGCTTAGTTACTGGGTGCGGGGTTCCGGTTCGGATTCGTGGATCATTTGGAATACAGTTTGACACTCTTTATATTATTGTTATAAGAGTTTCTTCAAAGTGAACATGATATGCAATATGCGATATGTAGGTTTAATTTCGGTAATCATGTTCGAGAGCATGAGATTAGTAGTTCTTGAACTCTTGCAACAGGAGAGTAACCTATACATGGAAATTCGGGAGGCCACATGGTACCCGTTAATTTTGGCTGTCCCCCTCAATCATTTGCATCATAAAAAAATTTCCATGTCGTAAATTTAATCAGGAAGCTTTCCCCTGAAAATCACTTGAACATGGTCTCATGAAACATGAAAAAAAGTGAAACCCACAATATTAGGATTGCATAAAAAAAAAAAAAAAAACACACACACACACGTGTATATATATATATATATATATATATGAATATATATTCTGTAATTATCTTACGATCTTCATGGAGATGCAACACGTTTTAGCAGATCTATGAAATCCTGGAGATGCAACGCGTTTTCGGGACCACCACCACGGCGAGGAGACCGCCACTCGTTGTCTTCTCTACTGTTCGTGAACAGAAGCACCTTATGCTTCAGAGATTTCAACAGGAGGTGACTTTTGCTTTTCGTCTTAATCATTCCATGCCCCTGGGTGTGGCAAACAAGAGTGGATGAAGAACCCATTTCAGAGTCATATATTTCTCTCTTATCATTTCTATTTTTCTCTCTCTTAGGTTTCAACAAATTCCTAATGCTTTACTACAAATATTGTACTTAAGATGGGTTTTTAAGAAATTGTTTCTATTTTGCAGCAACCTCAGATATATGAAGCCAAGTTCAAAGGGGAAGCGTGAAGATTTCAATTTTTTTTTTTTTTATAGAAAAGGAAGCTTAAAAAAAAACTAAGAAACAAGTCTAGGGGTGAAGTCCCCATTACAATAGTTAAGAACAAAAGCACCTAAGGCTGGATTAGCAGTATCTACCAAACATATCTTTAGGATTGTGAACACATTCCATCTTCATTATTCTTAATTTGGTTTGTGCAATTGAATTGTTATTTGTCATTTAAATTCTCATGTGTTGGTGCCTGCCTAACTAAATCAAATGATAGAAAGAGCACACATGCATTAGTGAAATAGCAACCAAAAGGGCCCTTCCAGGGACTTGAAGAGCTTTATGGCGAACCTAATTTATACAGGTATTCATTTTTGTACTAAAAGAAAAAATAACGAGACAAAATCAAAGAGGCATCAGCATTAAGTTAACTGGATATAAAGTAGAGACAACTTTTGGTAGAAGGGATACCGGATACAGGGTCGGTTTCACCATAAACTTGAGATGTCAATTCCAAATAATGACAATCGTACAGGTATGCGCATTGCTGGGTATTATTGAAAAATTGACTGAAAATTCTATGTGGAGTGCTGCCAATAATTAGTGTTAGGGAGAATAACAATTCATATATAGATATTTTGATGTTTATGGAAGATGCATGTTTGGTACATTGGAAGTTGGAACAATTCACCATGGAAATCTTACATTTCCCGTTGCAATCTAGGATGTCTCTCAACAAATGGGAATCTCATATTACTAGATTATAAAATAAGATAAATTTTTTCATTGATGAAAATTTCAAATTTAGATTATGCTTATTAGTGAAAGCATTTTAGAATGTTCCAATATAGTAAAACTGTATATTATCATATTTAAATTATTTACTAGTTTTTTTTTTTTGAAATTTTAATTGAGCTTAATAAATGCGTATGATCTTCACTGCAAGTATTACATTGTCATTTGGTAAGAACCACATGACATGGTTGGAGGTACTATATAGGTGACTTAGAAGGAATTAGAGGGAATCCAATAATAGAATAGAATTTTTGGCTTTCATGCTTAAAAGGTGTCTAATTGACAATAATAATGGTATTATAATTATAATAAGTATAATTAATATATTTACTTTAATTTTTAAACATTAATAACATATTTTGCATCTATTAAAATTAGATTTAAAAAAACAGGATCGTAATTTAATGTATTTTTACATGTTGGTGCATCACACGGGGATCCCATTAGATGTAGTGGAGTGGTATTTTAGTAAAGTATTAGTAATGGAGTGGGTGGAAACATAAAAGCATATCATTCAATTGTTTGCAAGTTGAATGAGAGGGTGGAGGAAAATCACTAACCCCCAAATTTGAGGGTAAGAAAAGGGTAGAGTTTGGGTTGGACTAAATAGTTTGGGTTACCATCCTCAATCATCTCATTTCATTAATGAATTAACTTTCAAACAACGATTCATATATAGTACATAGATAAATAGATCAACATTTTTTTTTGAATAATTCATTTACACGAGGAAAAAGAGTAGAATTAAATCAAATATATTTTTAAGAGAGAAAAAATAATAAAATGATAAATTAATATATTTTCTAAAAATGGTTAATTTGCATGAGGATAGAGGAGAATTAAATCAAATAGATTTTCAAGATAAAAGAAAAAATAATATGATATATAAATATATTTTCTAAAAATAATTAACTTATACGAGATAAAAAGAAGAAATAAATCAAAAATAATATCTTATGATATATCTTATATCTTATATCTTATAATTATATAATATAATATAATAATGTAACATAATAAATATTTCATAAAAATATAATAATATATTAATATCTTATCTATAAAAAAATTATATATAACAATATAAATAATATAAACATATTAGAAAGCAAAAATAATTTGATTATATAGAAGGGTACAAAACTAGTATATATATATATATATATCAGTTCACCAAAACTCCCCACAGGAACAGAAGCCATCCCTGAAGTGGTGAAAACGGTTTGTATCTCTAACAATGATCTCCCTGCTTGTAAACCTAGACACAAGTTTCATAAAAGTGTGGCAATCACCACAAATTCTAAGGTTTTTCATAATCCTTATTGGTATATCACTAGGCAAACACATCAATCCAAAAGTAACAGCAAGCTTCTCACTATGATGTCTCAAAAGCATCTGTTTTCTGCTCTCTTCCACATCGTGCAGGTCATGATTTGTATCAACCTTGTAGCCCAACTTCTTCAACTCTTCCACCAAATTATCCAACTTAGCATAAATCCCTTTGATTTGTGGATGATTTCTCTCACCAACAGTAAATAAGTGAACCTTATTCTTAATTTCAATCCAACTTGTACCCCTATCCTTCTTCAGATCACTCTCTCTGAGGAGCTTCCTTGCTCTAGCAACATCCTCCCACTTTTTATTTGCTGCATATATGTTTGCTAGCAGGATGTGATTTCCTGCATTATCAGGTTCCATTTCAAATAGATGCTTGGCTGCAATCTCTGCAAACTCAATATTACCATAAATTCTACAAGAGGCTAAAATTGAACCCCACATAGAACTAGTAGCATTAAATGGCATTCTCTCTATCAAGTCATAAGCCTTTTGAAGCAGTCCTGCTCGACCAAGAATATCAATCATACATGAATAGTGAAGGACACTAGGTGAAAGGTTGTGCTGTCTGATCATGAGGTCAAAATACTTCTGTCCTTCTTCATGCAATCCCATGTGACTACATGCATTCAATACAGATACATATGTTACATCATCTGGAAACAAGCCTCTCTGCTGCATTTTTTCAAATAAGATCATAGCCTCTAGTGCACAAGCATGTCTAGCAAACCCAGAAATCATTGCATTCCATAAAACAATGCTTCTCACCTCTATACCTTGAAACACAAGGTAAGCTTCTCTTATGCAGCCACATTTGGCATACATATCTATAAGGGAGGAAGCAACATATATGTTGAAACCAAATCCAGACTTACATGTCATAGCATGCAGTTGATTCCCTTCAATCAAAGTTGCCAGAGCGGCACAAGCACAAACAGCAGATGAAATCATAAATGGGTCCTGGTCAAAACCCATCAACTGAGCCTTGTGAAAAAGCAGCAAAGCTTCTTCATGAAACCCATTTTGCACATATCCTGCTACCATTGAACTCCATGTAACAGCACTCTTTTCAGGCATACTCTCAAATATCTGAGTTGCATCTATTATTGAAGAGCATTTAGCATAGACATCGAGTAAAGCAGTTCCAACAAAACAATTTGAATCTATTTTGGCCTTAATTGAAAAAGCATGCAACTGCATGCACTCAACTATAGCACATTTCAAGGCACATGCACATAGAACACTGGAAATGGTAAACTCATTGAACATTGTTCCCTCTCTCTGCATTTGAATGAAAAGTGTGAAAGCTTGTTGCTCCTCTGCATTCTGGGTAAGTGCTCCAATCATTGTGTTCCATGAAACTAAGCTTTTCAGTGGCATTTCATTGAATTTTCTGCGAGCATCATCAAGTAAAGCACATTTAGAGTACATGTTAATCAACATATTTGATGTCAATATATCCATTTCAAAGCCAACACGAATAGCAAGAGCATGGCATGCCCTTCCTCCCATGGATGTTCTTGTTTTTGCACATAACTGCAAAACATAATGTAAATTTGAAACACGAGTAGCATCATCTGCATTCATGTCAACATCTTGTTTCACCTTTAAGACCTCTGGTTTGGCCTCAGAAATAACAGATAATTTACTATAATGGGTGGCATAATCAATACAGAATGTCTCACACCTTTTCAAGGTTTTCATGTCTCTGGTTGTAGAGAAGCCAAATAATTCAGCTTCTCTTAAACTGCCTTAGAAATCAAGGCAGCTGCTTCATTTCATCATTATATGACGAAGCTGTTTTGGTGGTTGGAAGCTGAAGAAAATGAAACTTTGGTCAAACAGGTGGTAGGCATAAAATGAATATACACATTTAAAATTGTTCAAAGGCAAGCAGTGTTACAAATCTGACATGTTATTACAAACCAGAAAATAATGGGAAAGGAAAAATTCAATAAATTCAATAAATCTGCAATCTATAAACACAACGAATCAGTCTTTTATCTTTGATTACCAAATCAAAGTCAGTGTAATAGAATTTGGTAAAATTTACATCAGACTCAGAGGCATAAGTGAACACCAGAGTGGGAGAGGGAGGCCCAGCCCAGATTCAGCCATCTTGGGTAATATTGGGCCTTCAAGTGGGCCTTTCCGTTCTAAAATAACACTTCATTTTCAACTCAAAAGCCCATACTTAGTTTCATTACTTGGGCCCATAGGATTTTCAATTGAGTCTTGAGAGAAAGCAAATCACAGTGCATGGCGGCTAATCAGAGTTCAGAGATACCTTTTTATAAATGTTTGTTGTCTTTTTGTACTTCACAACTAGTGATTCATAAACTATAGCAAAAGAAATCAAACAAAAAACACTAATATAAAATATGTGTACCTAAGAGAACTTTTATCCTACCTCATTATTGACAATTTGACATTCTCCATCTCTTATATATTAGCAAAAGATAAGGTTAACCAATGAATAACATATTTTATGCACTCGATGAGATCCACATACAGAGGGATGGCACCATAGTTACTTGATTTGACGCCGACCTGACAAATAAAAACAAGGCAAAGATATCTTCAATACACAAAAATACAAATCAATGTGTGTGTTGTGTGGTGTGTGGTGTGTGGACCTCACACCCTCCTTTAAAGTGGAGTGGACAAACCAACTGGTCCATCCTCTGTCCCCAACAAGTTTTCAACTCCCATTCTAAATAAAATACATAGTGTTGGGTTGAATTCTCAGAGTCATACGCAAGTTGCTCTGAAGTCTATTGAAAAGTCTTTTCATACAATCAACCGTATCTTAACTAACTAAAATCTGAAACAAGTATGAGATACTACACAACCCATCATTTGGCATTTACCCATAACAAAATGTATCTCTCTCTCTCAACCTCAATCCCATTTTTCTCATATATACCTTTCCTTTTGGGATGTACTTTACAGAAATGCAATGAATAAGACAAATGGGCTGCAAGCTAAGGTGAGAATAATTAATTTATCTCTTCACTCAATTTTTTGTTTGGTTTCTTGATAAGATCCTTTGACTACTTTGTCTTCACATGTTGCATGAGACCAGAAAGAAATCTTGTATAATAAAAAATAAAAAAAAGTAAAGGAATCAGCGGGATATAGGTTTGGACTATGGAATCAAATGGAAGCTATTGAATTTCCATTACCCTAATCACATCACCAAGATAAACTTGAAATATGCATGTCACGTTAAGCACAAGATGAAGGGTAAAAGTATCAAGACAATGAGGTAAAGTGCTCTCATGGACAATTATATTTATACCATGTAGTACAAGGATTTTATGAAATGCCATTTTTGCTTTTATTTGTTAATTAGAAAAAGGGAATGACTTTCGGCATTGAACTTCTCAATTTGTTCCTTGCCTTTTTACCAAGAATCCAAGTAGTGGAAACAACCAATTGCATTGGGAATTAGGAATCCATGTCCTTTGACTGTTCTAGATGCTTTGAACACTGTATATCCAAGCTGATCCAAAAACTATAACAAGCATCATTATTTGCTAAATCAGAATCATTATCACCATTCCATCTTTAATTACTGCTACATAGATACTAGTACTTGACAAAGAAAAATGAAGAACATCATGTCTAAGGATGGTGACTCAAGTATATTCCAATATATGTGTAACTTTACTAGAATAAAGTTTCTTAATATATAAAATTATCACTTCAAATGAAAAAACTTTGACAAGCCAATTGAACAAGAAAACAAAGATAAGAGTCTTTTAATGCATCACAACATAAATGGAATATTGATGCGGATTGCTCTTTGGATAATACAATTGATCTCTATTCTTTCAATGCAGAGTTTAATTCATGTATATCATCACTTGGAATCTTTCTATATTTGATCCTTTATCTTGTTGAGCTTTCAGTATGATGAGATAGCAGACATAAATGCAGCTGCAAAAAATAAAAGATGGCACCGGCCAACATGCATAAATGGGATAATAAAGAATGAGATAATTAGAGGGTGAGGGAAAAGGGAAAAATAATTAGACCCAAAAAAGAACAAAAGGGGGCAAGGCAACTGAGAAGAAAACAAATAGTATGCAGCAGACAAAGAGGGTTCAATTGGGATAATAAAGATAACATGGTGCCAACATATTGGCCCATAGTTTTTTGTCCCTATGTATATTTTGTCAATTAGAGACCACTATATTTGCTTTATCTATTGAAATTTGTGTTTTACAATAAAATAAAATAAAAAAATTAGAGACCACTATCATCCAACTAGCAAAGGTAGATAAGGCATGGGCGTGATGATTTGGTACATTTCTATTTAAACTTTTCTTTATTCCTATTTTTAATTCAACAGTAATTAAGTTTACTAGTTAATTGCTACTATGGAACTAATCATATTTATAATTTTATCCCATAGGGGGTAATTGATTGTGCGTGTGGAATAATAGGACATGAGAACGAGCAGCGCCAATAGCTCATCTGGTTAATGATATGCATATATCGATCAACTTTGATCAGATTGCTGGATTCTGGTTTAGAGCACAAACTGATTGAATTGAAAATTATCCACACAACAATGGAAATTGTCACATATCATTACTTCATTAGTGATGCAGAAAGTTCAAAAACAAATGTGTCCAAAACCTCAAAGCACCATCTTAATACCTTTTTCCTTTTTTCCTTTTTTCATTTTTTCTTAAATTAATACTCTTGTTTTTACAAGAAAGTATTCTGTAGCGCGTACCTGTTGGCATTCAGCATTTTTAGCCAGTGCTTCACGTGACAGTTTTTTATTGTTCTTTCAATAATTATGTTTTACAACAAGATAAGTGAATATCATTACTACAAAATCCAATTACTAGTTGAAAAATAATTATCTTATGTCAAATTTTAAAATCAATAAAAATATCGACATAAAACTTACTGATTGCCGACCCTTTAACAAAAGGGTTACCGCCCAAAATGTTTGCTGGTCATGTTAAGAATATGGGCATTATGTTTGCTTAGCACAAGTGGTTAATGTGCTGCTTTTAAGGACGAGTGGTTCGTGTTTTGCACGAGTTCGATCATTGGCAGCAACAACTCTTGGCCAGACTTTACTTACCTCCTGGACAAACCCCGGATTAGTCAGAGTCAAAGACTTTGGACACCGACGCGGGGGTCAAAGACCCTCCGGACCAAAAAAAAAAAGGGTTGGCAATAATAAGTTCGGTGCTAATATGATCAATTGACACTCCATGTTTCTGAACTTCTTCTTTAATGGCAAAGTACTTTATTTCCATATGCTTAGCACCCTTAGAGTACTTGTCGTTTTTAGAAAAAAAAAAGACAGCTGCAGAATTATCACAATAAATTTTCAGACACTGCAATACATCACAACTATTCCAAGTCCCGAAATAAAGTTTTGCAGCCAATTCACCTGAATAGTGGCCTCAAAGCATGCCACAAATTCAGTCTCCACGGTGGATGCAACAATGACCGACTGCTTTGCACTCTTCCATGATATTGCTCCTCCGGCTAAAAGATATACATAGCCAAATGTAGATTTTCTTGTATCCACACAACCAGCAAAGTCTGAATCTATATATCCAATCACCTCAAGATGGTCAGGTTTCCTATAAGTAAGCATGTAATCCTTCGTTCCTTGCAAGTATCTTAGAACTTTCTTTACAGCTTTCCAATGATCCAATCCTGGATTACTCTAGTATCTACCCAGCATTCCAACTACAAAACTTATATCTGGTCTCCTACATGTCTGAGCATACATCAAACTCCCAACAACAAATGCATAAGGAATATTTTCCATTTGTTTTCGTTCCAAATCATTCTTTGGACGTTGCATGAGACTAAACTTGTCTACTTTCTGAATTGGAACGGGAGATGCTGAGCACTTGTCCATCCTAAATCTCTCTAAAGCTTTATTAATATATGCTTTCTAAGACAAACCCAACAATCCAAGTGATCTATCCCGGAATATTTCTATTCCGATCACATAGCTTGCCTCACCCATATCCTTCATTTCAAATTTGTTAGAGAGAAAATTCTCAGTCTCACGTAATAGACCAAGATCATTAGTTGCAAGCAAGATATCATCAACATACAGAATCAGGAATATATTCTTACTCCCACTGACCTTCAGATATATACACCGCCAACGGTGTTTTCCTTAAATCCAAAGGAAACAACAGTATTATTGAACTTGAGATACCATTGTCGGGAAGCTTGTTTAAGCCTGTATATCGATCTCTTAAGTTTACATACCATGTGTTCATTTCCTTTCTCTATGAATCACATTGGTTGATCCATATAAACATCTTCCTCTAAATTCCCATTTAGAAAGGCAGTTTTCACATCCATTTAATGCAACTCTAAATCATAATGACCTACCAATGACATGATAATTCTGAAAGAATCTTTCTTGGAAACTGGTGAAAAGGTTTCCTTGTAATCAATGCCATCTTTCTGAGTAAAACCCTTAGCATCAGCCCAAAAATACTTTGGTAAATTAGAGTCACTTAATATGGTTCTAGTAATTTCTTCAAGTGACCTATTTTTCCTCTCAACTACTCCATTTTGTTGTGGAGTTCTAGGTGCAGAAAAATTATGTTTTATACCATGTTCATCACAAAAGTTATCAAACTCCTCATTTTGGAATTATCCTCCATGGTCACTCCTAATTGGAACAATTTTCACGTCTTTCTCATTTTGAGCAACCCTAGCCATTTTCTTAAAAGCTTTAAAAGTTTCATTCTTTTGTTCTAAGAAAAAGGTCCAAGTGAATCTAGAGAAGTCATCAACAATTACAAGAGCATAGAGATTTCCACGAAAGCTTTTTGTCCTAGAAGGTCCAAAAAGGTCCATGTGCAGTAATTGTAAGGATCAACTAGTTGAAACAGCGTTTTTAGCCTTAAATGAGGTTTTCACTTGTTTATCCTTTTGGCATGCATCACATAGGCCTTCTTTAACAAACTTTTTATTTGGTAAACCGATTACAAGTTCTTTGGAAATCAATTTATTCAAGTGACCCATATGAATGTGAGCTATTCTCCTATGCCAAAGCCAATTTTCATCTTCTTTGGAAATTAAGCAACATGCATCATTGGAAATTAAGTTGTCTATGTCTATCATATAGATGTTATTGTTTCTATTTCCAATCAATTTTATGTTATTATCATGAATAGATTCGATCATACACAAATTTGAGTTAAAGTTTACCTTGTAGCCTTTATCACATAATTGGCTTATACTTAGTAGATTGTGTTTGAGTCCTTCCACATAGAGAACATTCTCAATCTTGATTGCTGGACTTTTTTCCTATTGTTCCAACACCAAGAATTTTTCCTTTGTTGTTGTCTCCACAGGTGACATTTCCACCTTCCTTGGGAGTGAAAGATGTAAACTTTGTGATGTCTCCGATCATGTGTTTGGAGCAACCACTGTCCAAAAACCAGCTTGAGGTTTTGGCCTTCAAACACACCTACAAAACAGATTTTTTTTATGCTTTTCCTTTAGATACCCAAATCTGGTTGGGTCCTTTAGTGTTAGTAGCAACATAAGTTCCTTTTGGAACCCAAATTTGTTTAATGTCAACATGAATGTTCTTTCTAAGTCTACAAGTGGCAGCTGTATGACCTTTCTTTATACAATAATAGCATTTAACAAAAGGACTAGTTGAGGAAATAGGTGGAACAAAAAGCTTCTTAAAAGATTTTTCATGTACCATTGGCTTATATCCAATTCCAGCTTTGTCATACACACCCTTTTGCTGTCCTAATATGGCATTCAAGTTATCTCTACCCAAAGTAAACTTAGATAGAGTTGTATTCAGTTTTTCAACTTCCTTTTCTAGTGTAGTGCATTTGGTGCAAATTGAACTAGATGCAAGTAATTGTGAATTTTCAGCTTCTAGTTCTTTAAGCTTTATTTGTAAAGATGCATAGTTACTACATTGTTTTGCAATGATCTTTCTAGAAGATATAAGTTGTTTACCATTTTTAACATATTCTTCATGCAATTCATCAAAAGCATCTTGTAACTCATCATAGGTAGGAGAGGAATCATTTACCTCGGTTTCACTATCACTTTGATGATTTGCCATGAGACATAGGTTGGCTTCTTCATTTTCAGATTCACTACTAGTGGAATCCATATCATTTTCTTCCCAAGCTATGTATGCTCCTCTAGGCTTTCTTCATTTCTTTTCCTTGCCGTCATTCTTCTCATACTTTTCTTTATTTTGTAGCTTTGGACATTCATTTTTCTAGTGTCCAAGCTTTCCACATTCAAAGCATTTGATTGTTGAGGAAGAGCTTTCACCTTTGTTCGTGTTCTTTTTGGTAGGAAAACTGAATTGCTTCTTGTTTCTATTCTTCTTGATGAATCTTCTAAATTTCCTCACAAGCAATCCCATGTCTTCTTCTTCGGATTCTTCACTTTCATCAAGGTGTTCATCTTCATCACTTTCTATTGATTCTTTGGAGATATGAGCCTTGAGTGAGAGTCATTTCTTCTTTTTCTCCTTATCTTCATGATTTTTCAATCTATTGAGTTCCAATTCGTATTCTTTCAACTTGCCAAATAGAGTAGCAATCTGCATCGTGTCAAGATCCTTTGATTCAGCAATTGCAGTAATTTTTGGCTGCCATTCACGACTCAAACATCTCATAATCTTGTTAATCTTTTTCTCATCTGTGATTGTATGTCCGAGTCCTTCTAGCTGGTTCACAATATGTGTAAACCTCTTTTGCAGTTCATCTATCTCCTCACCATTCTTCATGTGAAAGAGTTCATATTCATGGATTAGTGCATTCATCCTTGCTCTTTTCACATCGTTGGTTCCTTCATGAGTGAGTTGAAGAATATCCCACATTTGCTTTGCCATTTTGCAATTGGAGACCCTGAAAAACTCATCATAATTCAAAGCAGCTGTTATAATATTTTTTGCTTTAGCATTATAACCAACTCTTCTTTTATCATCACCATTCCAGTCATCTTTTGGTCTATTTTATTTATTTCCCTTAGCATCAAGAATAAATGGAACATAGGGACCATTTTCAACAAAGATCTAATACATCTAAACCTGCAGCCCTCAAGAAAGATAAGCATTCTTTCTTTCCAATACATGTGTTGGGAGCCATTAAAGGCAGGGGGTCTAGTGAGTGAAGCCCCATCACCCAGTATATCATTTGTAGCCATCTCTTGAAGCTGTTAAGCTTTGTAACAAGAGTTTTAGCCCTGATGCCAATTGTTGGTAGTGGCTACGGTCTCAAGAGGGGGTGAATTGAGATATTGAAAACTTGTTCAACAATTTAAAGCAAAACAGTGTTTCTTTAAAGAAAATTGGTTTTCAATCAATTTTAATTCCTAAGAATCAGGTTATGGAACAAGTAATGATGACAAGAAGAATTATAAGTAGTAATAACAGATTTTAACACAGATTTCAAATTAAAGATTCAAGTTAACAAGTATATGGAGTTTAGGGATGAGAAGAACACGCAAACCGATTTATCCTGGTTCGGCTACCTCCTCTGGTAAGCCTACATCCAGTCCCACGCCTCTGTGGTTTTCTTCACTATAATCAGCAATTACACAATTCCAATTACAGCAACACAAGGATAACCTCCTAGCTTGAAAAATCTCCGAAAGCACACTAGCTTTTCTATACCCAAGGATCCCTTCTATCTTGGTTAAAGCCTAAGAGATACCCTCTCTTAATCACTCTAATTCATGAAAAGAATTGAGTAGAAGTAAGACTCTAAAAGTCTGATTATACAAATTGAAGTTCTAACTAATATCACACTTTTCTCAAAGATGAAACACTTTGGATCAGAATGAGTTGTGTTGTTGTTATTGTATGTGTTATGTTGAAAAGTGTTCCTTTGATCCCTCTTTATATAGAAGACAAATTATAGCCGTTGGGATCATTTAAAACAGATTTGGATCCGATTTAACAAAATCGCTTTCTTGATTCTTGTTCTTGAAATGAGATTCTGTTGATCTTTGTAGAGTTTGTGTCATTCTTGAAAAATAACTGCTTCCATCTGAAAGGATAGAGAAGTCTTTTTGAAGAGTAATATATCCGTGTTTAATTGAAGAGAAAAATAGCCGTGTCCATTTGTCATGTCAGCAGACGGGAGTATTAGCTCAAGGTTAATGGACGGGCTCCAATTGGTAGACAAGCTTTATATGCCATGTTAGTCGACGGAGCTTCTCATTAAGATCTTAGCGTGTATCATTAGTAGACGTGCTCCAAGTGACACTATCAGTAGATGAGCTCTGCTTTTTACATCAATAGACGAGCTCTCCTTTTTACATCAGTAGACGAGCTCTCCTTTTACATCAGTAGACGCGCGCTTCTGTTACTTTCAGTAGACAAGCTCTAAGTGCCACGTCAGCGGACGAGCTCTTCTGTTTCTTTCAGTGGACGCGCTTCATGTGCCACGTCAGCAGTCATGCTCTTCTGTTTCTTTCAGTGGACGCGCTTCATGTACCACGTCAGCAGACGAGCTCTTCTATTTCTTTTAGTGGACGCGCTTCCTTTATTCTTTCAGTGGACGTCGGCTTTTTACTTTATTGTTTCTTTAGTGGACGCACTTTCTTTGTTGAACTTCAGTGGACGTGCTCTTCAGAGGTTCATTGGATGTCAGCATTTTACTTTGTCGGACGTCTTCTTGGTTCACTTTATTGGACGTGTGCTTGTTTTGCTTTGTTCATGAGTGATCTTGCATGCAACTTAACACGTAATGAGTGCATAGTCAAAATCAAAAATCTTATGCAAAATACACTTTGTTTGTCATACATCAAAACATGAATGAGGACTTAGTCTTACAAACTCCCCCTTTTTGATTATGACAAACCTTACCATACTTAACCTTAGTTATTAAGAAATCAGAGTGCAGCTATTCAGTAAGCATGGTTCTTGAGTTATTTTCGTCCTCCCCTTGTGTCATTGATATCTTTCAAAAGATCAAGTGTTATCGTATCATTATCATGAAAAAAAAAAGATTATCTTGCATTTATTATAAGTTCTAGTTTGTCTTTTAAACATAGTTCATACTTGTGTATTAGAGAAAAAAAAAATTTGCATATCAGAGAAAATTTTTTTTACATCAAATGCATGGTTCATCTTTATGGTTCATCTAAAATGTATGGTTCATCTCAAATGTATGGTTCATCTTTCTCCCCCTTTGTCATTATCAAAAAGAAACTATGGAGAATATTGAAATCAAACTTAAAAACAGTCTTGCATTCATTGATAATAAAGCATTTCAGAACTTATGCAATTCACCAAAACATCTAAAATACCAAAAAAAATTACAGACACCTATGGACGCTTAGCATCTTGCCCATGTCCTTCATAATTTTCAGCAACTTGTGCTGCCTTGCGTGCCATTTGGTATCAATTATTTTGAGGATCAATTATGCCAAGTTCCCTTCTTATAAAGAAGAAACTCTCCTTATTTAGTGGTTTGGTGAATATATCAGCTACTTGCTTGGTTGTATCTATATGTTCAATCACAACATCACCACTTTGAATATGATCCCTGATAAAATGATGCTTAATTTCAATATGCTTGGTTCTTGAGTGTATGATTGTAATACCCGTAAAAAAATGACTTATTCAATTTTAAAATGTCATCAGATATAATTAATACGAATAGGAACAAGTGTCAAATTTGATTTGCATATTATAATAGTAGGATAAAGTTTGATTATTTAAATTAATAACTGTGTCAACTTATTCGACGGGTTATAAATAAATTTAAAATAAGAATATTAGGAATATTTACATAATAAATATTAATGGGATGAAGGAAAATTAAAATGAAAACAAATAAATAATTATGTATTAATTAATTAATGGATTTTATTTTTCACCCTCTAGCGTCAGGTTAAGAGGTAAGTTAATGCTAGGATCCTATTGTAAAAATAAAGGGGTATAAATAGCAAGTGTTAGAGGTTCATTGCCGCAGAGAACCCTAACTTCTAAAATCAGTTTTCTCTGGAAAAAAGGGGAAGAAGACCAATGACCATAGAGACGCGCTCTTGGCACAATGAATAAAATTCCGGGATCTCCTATTCCTTTCTTTTCCGTCGATTCAGGTGAGGGGATGTAGATTTTATGAGTAAAATTTAATGGGTCCAATTTGGGGTTAATTATAGTATGTGATAGACCAAGTTGTTGATATAATCTTGATGATGATTGATGAGTTTATATTTTGGAATGTTAAATCATGTGATATTCTTTTATTTGATTTTATCGATATTTCATTCTTGGTGATTCCTGGACCTTTTGCATGAATGATCTGGGTTTGGGCTGCGCAGCTTTATCGCCGCGTTCTGCAATTTCTTGAACACGTACAGAGCACCTCACACGGTGTAAACTCGATACCATATGATTATTATTCCACTATTTGATCAAATTATTGTGTTTGTACGTTTGAATGACTACTGGGCAAGGATAGCTTAATTGCCACTCTAGGAATTAGAGCCCTATTGCCATGGCCTTAGGTAGCAGGCGCTGCCATAGCAGAGTAAGCGAACATTGGGAAATTACAATAGGAATATAATAATATGGTAAAAATGTTTCCATTAAGATAGAAATAAAAATATTGTTTTTTTATATAGCTAGGAATTGTACTATGGTTTCACGTAATCAATATTTTACATATGGATAGGTATATAAGTTTGATTTTAAAGGTTCCTGTTTTATATATATATATATATATATATATATATATATATATGTGGTATTGTGATATTGGTAATGAGGAACTAAAGTATAATGAATGATCATGTGATTAGTAAATGTATGAGAAATCATGTTGATTCTATGTCTAATGATCCTTCATTTTGTGATGGATTCAGAAAAACAATTGTGTTATGTGAATTGTTTAACGATGTTGGCACATTGAGTACGACTTGGTGTATCCGACCGGTCAGCGGACTCGACTGGTATATAAATGTGACCGTCGGAGAAGGGGACTCTAGTGAAAGAACCTCGGAGTTTGGAGGGTAGTTATACAGTGACCGAGGTCACTTGCCGGTCAGTGGATTCGACCGGGATACAAATGTGGCCGTCGGAGTGGGAGACTTTAGTGAACAACTCCAAACGGAAAACAAGTATCTTACTCAATGGTTAAATGATTGTAATGCAACTTTAGAGTTGCAATGATGGTATGGTTTGAGTACGTTGTAAAGTATGACATGACATATGTATATATATATTTTTTTAATATATATTTGACATATCTGATTGCATTTGTACACCCTCACTGAGTTCTGGGACTCATCCCCGCCCTTTTTTGTTCAGCTTCAGGTACCCCACGAGGGGATCCATCTCAGGGAGCCCATGAACATGAGTAGTATGGGCAGTTGCTGTCGCTTGGGTTATTTCTTAGTCATATGAGATACCTCTTCATTCGTTTGAATTTTTGGAACTATTTCCTTTTTTGTTTAAACTCCAGATGTAGACTCAGGGCCACCTTGGCTTGTTATTTGGAATAATCAATTACTCTGATATTTACGTTGGTATTATATAATTACCTATGTTGCGATGTGACTTATAAGTGCTTGATAGGCCTTGGGAATGAGACATCGGGGTCTTATTCTGGCCGGTCAGGAACGCCTAAGTTGGGTCCTGACAAAATGGTATCAGAGCCAATGATTATAGGTCCTGAATATGATTAGAGACTGATGAGTTCTGTGATAATTCCCGAACCCGGGTGGGAGTTGTTCCAAAAGTCATGTGTAGCTAATCTGGTTTGTTTTTAAAGTAAGTCGCTGAAAAAGAGTATTCTCATATGACATCCGTAAGCAGCAACCTGAGATGGATAACATTTTGTTGGTGGGTTTTGTGATATATATATATTCGATTTGAGAAAATGATAAAGGTGTGTATAATTATGTTAAGGTGAAAATTTTTTATGGTTTTTTTTTAATATATTAATGAAGTTTGGTATGAATCCATGTACATGAATGTGATTTTGCGCTTGGTCCATTGGGAGTGGGAATCATATACTTGTATGTTGTCTTTGTTTTATTTGCACTGGACCAATTTTGCAATGAGGAACAATTGCCTTCTTACTATTGGACCGATTTTATCATGATGAACTTTTGCCTATTTTTTTTTTTCACTTGTCAAAGTTGGACGTTGACCTGCAATGGGTAGTAATAGACTTATATGGTTTACTTTGGGGTGTATTGATTTACGTTTGAAACCTTAGATGCAGGGGCAGCAAATAAACTTAGAGGTGTGTTGTATGTGGCTTTTGTAATATATAGTTGTTGGTGAACACTGTGCACCTGATTTATGTTTTGGTTATCAAATTAACTGCATCTTCGGTTTATGGTAAAGGCTGGGCGATGCTGTCATACATATATAACTGTTTAACTTTGCTTCCTGGTGTTGGATATGAGGGGAAATTATTTGGTGCAGCCTCTCTTTTAGACTTCTTTTTGGGCAGTGAACCATTGAAAGAAATTATCCCTCTCATTTTTTTTTATGAGAAGCAACCCAGCTGCATAGCTAATGCCTTTTGATAAATATATATTATATTATACTATGTAATAAAGAAGGAAAGTTTGCACTAATAATTTGTTGGTTGTGAATTTCAACAAGTCATGCCTTTTGATTTATATTTTTTATATTATATTATATCAAGTGGAATGCAAGAGCTTGAATTTGAAATGTATGAGAGTATATATGAATGTAAAGGATTTTGCAAGTAAGAATTAAAATATGCAAGGTGTGGCTGTTGTGGAAATGTTTATAAAAAAAATATTATGTGAGGGATATTTATATGTATAAAAATTGACGAGTTACTCTCGGGCAATCGATTTTCTGATGTGCCTTATTTTTATTTATTTTTATTTTTCGAATGGGTGGACTTGATTTATGAGTTCAGTGTTGCTGTTGGTTAGTCCTTTTTTTTGGGACAACCATATTTTGGCAATCTTGTAGTTGGTTGGGGTTTTCTTTTCTTTAGAGCTCAGTGAGGAGGTTTATCTTGGGTGAACTTTTGTACTTATGATTCTGATTCGGGGCGGTATCATTTTTGCATAGTTTCTTTGTTTGTTCTCTTGTATATGGGTTGGGGCACTCCTAGTGGCTCTCATTAATATTATTTAGCTTATATAAAAAAAAATATAATTAAAAGTGAAGTAAGTTTGGTTGCTTTATGAACCCTCTTTTTAATGGTAGATCTTAAACATAAAATCGTGTGTATGGTGTTAGTTGGTGATGGTTCCCTGATTTATGTGCTTATTAAAGTATGGATCTAATCATTTTTATATCCCGACTATGTGAAGTTTTGAAAGTGACTTATGGTAGAGAGGATATTACAAGGATATGAGATAGTGTAAGTGTTGTTTTAGTTAAATTCAATACTTGAAATAAATTATGGAAATATGTCTTAGATTATAAATAGTAATATATTATTGAAGAGTATGGAGGTTTGTCTTTGGATTATATGTTTAGTAATTTGTTTTTATGATATTAGAGTTTATTTTTAGATATTACTATGTGTGGGGTTGGAATGAGTTGATGATTACATATTGATAAATCCTAAATATAAATTATGTTGATATTGTATTTTTTAAAGATTGTACTGATTGTAATGATGGTCATAAATATATATGTGTGGCATGGTGAAATGGTAATTTGAGGGCTTTGGTCTTAACAATAATTTAGAACTTGGCAGGTAATTACTTGGGTTAGATGGATGAATTACTAATGTGGTTGCAATTGGATTTGGATGTATGATGTTTAGGATTATATGATTTTTTATGTTGTTTTGATAAGTGATAAATCCATGTATGATAATATAATTTTATGTTGATGCGATAATGGGAGCTGGGTTGAGCCCTTAGGATGACATGTAGTGCTTGGCTAACATGCCTTCGGGGAAAAACCCTTATAACCTTTGTTATACTTTCTAGAATGAATTCGAGGACGAATTCTTTTTAAGGGTGGTAGAATGTAATACCCGTAAAAAATGACTTATTCAATTTTAAAATGTCGTCAGATATAATTAATACGAATAGGAACAAGTGTCAAATTTGATTTGCATATTATAATAGTAGGATAAAGTTTGATTATTTAAATTAATAACTGTGTCAACTTATTCGACGGGCTATAAATAAATTTAAAATAAGAATATTAGGAATATTTACATAATAAATATTAATGGGATGAAGGAAAATTAAAATGAAAACAAATAAATAATTATGTATTAATTAATTAATGGATTTTATTTTTCACCCTCTAGCGTCAGGTTAAGAGGTAAGTTAATGCTAGGATCCTATTGTAAAAATAAAGGGGTATAAATAGCAAGTGTTAGAGGTTCATTGCCGCAGAGAACCCTAACTTCTAAAATCAGTTTTCTCTGGAAAAAAGGGGAAGAAGACCAATGACCATAGAGACGCGCTCTTGGCACAATGAATAAAATTCCGGGATCTCCTATTCCTTTCTTTTCCGTCGATTCAGGTGAGGGGATGTAGATTTTATGAGTAAAATTTAATGGGTCCAATTTGGGGTTAATTATAGTATGTGATAGACCAAGTTGTTGATATAATCTTGATGATGATTGATGAGTTTATATTTTGGAATGTTAAATCATGTGATATTCTTTTATTTGATTTTATCGATATTTCATTCTTGGTGATTCCTGGACCTTTTGCATGAATGATCTGGGTTTGGGTTGCGCAGCTTTATCGCCGCGTTCTGCAATTTCTTGAACACGTACAGAGCACCTCACACGGTGTAAACTCGATACCATATGATTATTATTCCACTATTTGATCAAATTATTGTGTTTGTACGTTTGAATGACTACTGGGCAAGGATAGCTTAATTGCCACTCTAGGAATTAGAGCCCTATTGCCATTGCCTTAGGTAGCAGGCGCTGCCATAGCAGAGTAAGCGAACATTGGGAAATTACAATAGGAATATAATAATATGGTAAAAATGTTTCCATTAAGATAGAAATAAAAATATTGTTTTTTTATATAGCTAGGAATTGTACTATGGTTTCACGTAATCAATATTTTACATATGGATAGGTATATAAGTTTGATTTTAAAGGTTCCTGTTTTATATATATATATATATATATATATATATATATATATATATATATATATATATGGTATTGTGATATTGGTAATGAGGAACTAAAGTGTAATGAATGATCATGTGATTAGTAAATGTATGAGAAATCATGTTGATTCTATGTCTAATGATCCTTCATTTTGTGATGGATTCAGAAAAAACAATTGTGTTATGTGAATTGTTTAACGATGTTGGCACATTAAGTACGACTTGGTGTATCCGATCGGTCAGCGGACTCGACCGGTATATAAATGTGACCGTCGGAGAAGGGGACTCTAGTGAAAGAACCTCGGAGTTTGGAGGGTAGTTATACAGTGACCGAGGTCACTTGCCGGTCAGCGGATTCGACCGGGATACAAATGTGGCCGTCGGAGTGGGAGACTTTAGCGAACAACTCCAAACGGAAAACAAGTATCTTACTCAATGGTTAAATGATTGTAATGCAACTTTAGAGTTGCAATGATGGTATGGTTTGAGTACGTTGTAAAGTATGACATGACATATGTATATATATATATTTTAATATATATTTGACATATCTGATTGCATTTGTACACCCTCACTGAGTTCTGGGACTCATCCCCGCCCTTTTTTGTTCAGCTTCAGGTACCCCACGAGGGGATCCATCTCAGGGAGCCCATGAACATGAGTAGTATGGGCAGTTGCTGTCGCTTGGGTTATTTCTTAGTCATATGAGATACCTCTTCATTCGTTTGAATTTTTGGAACTATTTCCTTTTTTGTTTAAACTCCAGATGTAGACTCAGGGCCACCTTGGCTTGTTATTTGGAATAATCAATTACTCTGATATTTACGTTGGTATTATATAATTACCTATGTTGCGATGTGACTTATAAGTGCTTGATAGGCCTTGGGAATGAGACATCGGGGTCTTATTCTGGCCGGTCAGGAACGCCTAAGTTGGGTCCTGACAATGATTGGGTTCTTTGTTAGATTTATTGCATTAGTGTTATCACATTTTATTGGTACATGATCTAGATAAACGCCATAGTCAATTAATTTTTGTTTCATCCATAGGATTTGAGCACAACAACTCCCAGCTGCAACATATTATGCTTCAACTGTGGATAAGGCAATGCTAGTTTGCTTTTTACTAAACCAGGACACTAGGGAATTTCCTAATAAGTGGCATGTTCCACTTGTGCTCTTCCTATCTAACTTGCATCCAGCAAAGTCAGAGTCGGAATATCATATTAATGTGCAAGTGGATCCCTTGGAATACCACAGCCCCATTTCTTTTGTTCCCAAGAGATACTTCATGATTCTTTTAACTGCAGTAAGATGTAATTCTTTAGGATTAGCTTGATACCTTGCACACATACACACACTAACATTATATCTGGCCTACTTGCAGTGAGATAAAGTAAGGATCCGATAATACCTCTATACTTAGATACATCAATAGATTTACCATGTTCATCTTTGTCCAAGTAGCAGGCTGGACTCATTGGTGTTGTCATTTCCTTTGCGCTTTCGATTCCAAACTTCTTTAGTAGTTCCTTAAAATACTTTGTTTGGCTTATGAAGGTTCCATCTTGGCATTGTTTAATTTGAAGTCCAAGAAAGAAGGTAAGTTCTCCCATCATGGACATTTCAAATTCACTTTGCATTAGTTCACCAAATTCCTTGCATAAAGACTCATTAGTAGCACCAAAAATAATGTCATCAACATATATTTGAACAAGTAAGATATTGTGTGCTTTTGTTTTAGTATATAGTGTTGTATCAACTTTTCCTCTTTTAAAGCCTTTCTCTAGGAGAAAATTGCTCAACCTCTCATACCAAGCTCTAGGAACTTGCTTGAGTCCATAGAGGGCTTTAGTCAGTTTATAGACATGATTTGGGAACTCACTATCAACAAAGCCAGGGGGTTGGCTTACATATACTTCCTCTTGTATTATTCCATTTAAAAAGGCACTTTTCACATCCATTTGGTACAGTTTAAAGTTTATTATACAAGCATAGGCTAAGAGCATTTTTATGGCTTCTAATCTAGCTACGGGAGCATATGTTTCATCATAATCAATTCCTTCTTGTTGATTATATCCCTTAGCTACTAGTCTAGCCTTGTTTCTAACTATTATTCCATTCTCATCCATTTTGTTTCTAAACACCCATTTAGTTCCGATTATTTGGTTACTTTTGGGTTTTGGAACTAAATCCCAAACTTTGTTCATTTTAAATTGATTTAACTCCTCTTGCATTGCAATCATCCAATGTTCATCATTAATAGCATCATCAACACATTTTGGTTCTATTTGAGGTACAAACGCCATGGTATTGCAAATATTCCTTAAAGAGTTTCTAGTGGTTACCCCTTTGGTGATCTCACCAATGATATTGTCTAGGGGATGATTCTTTGAAGCTTGTCACTCCTTAGGAAGATTTTCTTGTTGAAGTTCTGCTTGAGGTTCTTTATTGCTTTCTTCATCTTCCTTTTCCTTATTGCTCTCCTTTCCTTCATCAGATTTCACTTCATCCTCAAGAGTTTCTGCATCATCAAAAATGTCATTTCCCAACCTTTTGGGGTTAGACTCATCAAATGTTATGAGAACAGATTCCTCCATTGATAAAGTATGCTTATTAAACACTCTATATGCTTTGCTAGTTAATGAATAACCTAGGAAAATACCCTCATCAGCTTTGGGATCAAATTTCCCAAGATTATCCTTGCCATTATTTAGCACAAAACATTTACAGCCAAAGACATGAAAATGAGAAATGTTAGGTTTTCTTCCCTTGTAAAGTTCATATGGGGTTTTCTTCAAAATTGGCCTTATTAGAACTCTATTCAAAACATAACATGCAGTACTCACAGCATCAACCCAAAAATACTTTGGTAAATTAGAGTCACTTAACATGATTCTAGTAATTTCTTCAAGTGACCTATTTTTCCTCTCAACTACTCCATTTTGTTGTGGAGTTCTAGGTGCAGAAAAATTATGTTTTATACCATGTTCATCACAAAAGTTATCAAACTCCTCAGTTTGGAATTCTCCTCCATGGTCACTCATAATTGAAATAATTTTCACGTCTTTCTCATTTTGAGCAACCTTAGCCATTTTCTTAAAAGCTTTAAAAGCTTCATTCTTTTGTGCTAAGAAAAAGGTCCAAGTGAATCTAGAGAAGTCATCAACAATTACAAGAGCATAGAGATTTCCACCAAAGCTTTTTGTCCTAGAAGGTCCAAAAAGGTCCATGTGCAGTAATTGTAAGGATCTACTAGTTGAAACAACGTTTTTAGCCTTAAATGAGGTTTTCACTTGTTTATCCTTTTGGCATGCATCACATAGGTCTTCTTTAACAAACTTTTTATTTGGTAAACCGATTACAAGTTCTTTAGAAATCAATTTATTCAAGTGACCCATATGAATGTGAGCTATTCTCCTATGCCAAAGCCAATTTTCATCTTCTTTGGAAATTAAGCAACATGCATCATTGGAAATTAAGTTGTCTATGTCTAGCATATAGATGTTATTGTTTCTATTTCCAATCAATTTTATGTTATTATCATGAATAGATTCGATCATACACAAATTTGAGTTAAAGTTTACTTTCAGTGGACGTCAGCTTTTTACTTTGTTGTTTCTTTAGTGGACGCGCTTTCTTTGTTGTACTTCAGTGGACGTGCTCTTCAGAGGTTCATTGGACATCAGCATTTTACTTTGTTGGACGTCTTCTTGGTTCCCTTTATTGGACGAGCGCTTGTTTTACTTTGTTCATGAGTGATCTTGCATGCAACATAACACGTAATGAGTGCATAGTCAAAATCAAAAATCTTATGCAAAATACACTTTGTTTGTCATACATCAAAACATGAATCAGGGCTTAGTCTTACATTTATGAGTCTTTCCATTCTTTCCATGGAAATATGACCCAAACGCTTATGCACAAATAAGCAGAACGTTCTTTCACTGAACCACGTTTAGTGCCAACATTATGATGTAAGGTCATAAGTGTTTCAGCATATAGATTATCAAGATTCAATCTATATAAACCATCACTAAGTAGACCAGATCCAATCATAAAGGTATGCTTATACAAACTGAAACATCTATTACCAAACTTAAAAGAGTATCCAACAACATCAAGTTTAGACAAAGAAACTAAATTCCTAGAAATATTAGGTATATACAAAGTTTCAAACAAATCTAAATGATGTCTAGTGTCAAGGATAAAACGTTAAGTCCCGACAGCTTCCACTGGAACTTTCACTCTATTCCCCATAAAGACAAATTTCTCATTTGGGTTTATGGTTTGGATTGTAAGGAATCCCTGCATCGTATTAGAAACATGAGTCGTACATCCAGAATCAATCCACCAAGTATTATGGGGAACTTCTGTTAAATTTGATTCGAAACATACATAAGCATTAAGCTTACCTTTCTTTTCGATCCAACCCTTACGTTTGGGGTAATTCCTTCTGGAAATGTCCAGATTTCCTACAGAAATGACATTTGTCATTCTTTTCTTTCTTCTGGATCTTAACGGAGGACTCATTTATCTTTAGTGGTCCTTTCCCCTTTCATGTTTCTTATCAACATTCTTTCCAGCTCCTTGATGGTTCACATAATGGATTGAGTGACTTCCTTGATTCTTAAGTCCCGTTTCCTCTTGAACCAACATACTGTGCAATTCATGCACATTCCATTTATCTTTCATGGTGTTGTAGTTCATTTGGAACGGGCCATAATCAGACGGTAATGAGTTCAAAATAAACCGCACAAGGAAATTCTCATCCACTTCCATTCCCAATGACTTAAGTCTTGCTGCAATATTTATCATTTCAATAACATACTCATGCTTAGTACAAGAACCATCAAACTTCATGGTGGTTAGAGTACTCATTAATGTCCCAGCAAGAGACTTGTCAGCAGTTTGGGAGTGCTCTTTCACATTCTTCATTTATTCTTGTGCACTTTCAGTTTTAGGAAGAGCGGACTTAATGTTACTTGCTATGCTCATCCGCATAAACATCAAGCTTAGTCTCTTTGACCTTTCCTAAGCCTTATAATGAGCCTTCTCTTCATTGCTACCAGCATTAGTAATAGCAGCATGCTTCTCAACTTGAAGAGCCAAATCAAGATCTATTACACCAAGGTGAAACTGGATTTGTTCACTCCATTCAGAGAAGTTCAGCCCATTAAATATTGGAACAGACGTAGCATGCGAATGTAAAGACATAGGAACAGATACTGCAATTAACACATGCTTGACATTAGTGCTTTGAGTCATAAAATAACATACAATCAAATTCAGACAAACATTAAACATTCAATGCACATCAATGATCTCTGTAGAAAATTATATTGAATATTATTGGTGTCTTAATGAGTACAAACACTAATAAGAATATATAGGCGATGCTAAACCTAAAAGGCCTGACTAATGTGCCTAGTACAAAAAATACAAGATTTACAATATTTACAACACCCCCCCTCAAGCTGGTGAATTCATATCTATCATTCCCAGCTTGCAAGTAAGTTGACTGAATCGTTCTGTTGGTAAGCCTTCTGTTAACATATCTGCCAGACGATGCCCGGAAGGAATGTAATTTGTAGTTATCAGTCCGCTATCCAACTTCTCCTTGATAAAGTGTCGGCCTATCTCAATGTGTTTTGTCCAGTCATGTTGAACAGGATTATGAGCAATACTAATAGTCGATTTGTTGTCACAAAGGAACCTCATAGGCCCTTCACACTTTATCTTCAAGTCATCAAGCACAATATTCATCCACAATAGCTCACGGATTCCCTATGCCATAGCTCTAAATTCTGCCTCAGCACTTGATCGAGCCACTGCACTTTGCTTCTTACTTCTCTAAGCGACAAGGCTCCCACACAAAAATGCACAATAGCCTGAAGTGGACCTTCTATTACTCACCGAGCCTGCATAATCAGCATCAATATAGGCTTCCATAGTTAGGCTTCCACCTCTTTTGAACAAGAGCCCTCTCCCTGCAGTGACTTTGAGATACTGCAGAACATGCTCTGCAGCCTGCAAGTGTCTCACCCTCGGATCATGCATGAATTGACTCACAACACTAACCGCATATGCTAAATATGGTCTAGTGTGTGCCAAGTAAATCAATTTCCCCACTAATCTTTGATATTGAACCTTGTCAACTTTAGCACTCTCCTCTTCGATGCTCAATTTGTGATTTTGCTCTATAGGAACACATGTTGGTTTACATCCAAGTTTGCATGTTTCCTTCAAAAGATCAAGCACATACTTTCTTTGAGAAATGAAAATACCTTGTTTTGAGTAGGCCATCTCAATCCCCAAGAAATACTTAAGTTTCCCAAGGTCCCTCATCTCAAACTCTGCAGTTAATTTCTCCTTGAGTAGTTGTCTTTCAACCAAATAATCTCATGTAATAATGATATCATCAACATAAACAAGAAGTACAGTTAGCTTTCCTCCCTGAGAATGTTTGAAGAAAAGTGTATGATCTCATTGACTTTGCTTATAACCCAGGCAAACCATTGCTTTTGTGAATCTCCCAAACCATGCCCAGGGAGACTGTTTAAGCCCATATAAAGCCTTCCTCAATCTACACACTTTGTTTGTTCCACTAGTGGGTCCAAATCCCGGAGGAATCTCCATATACACCTCCTCCTCTAAGTCTCCATGCAAAAACGTATTTTTAACATCAAACTGGTGAAGGTCCCACCCTGAGTGAGCAACAAGAGTGAGTAAAATACGAACAGTATTCATCTTTGCCACTGGAGCAAATGTCTCCTCATAATCAATGCCATAGGTTTGAGTATATCCCTTTGCCACTAGTCTTGCTTTGTATCGATCAAGAGTGCCATCTGATTTATGCTTGACTGTATAAATCCACCTGCAGCCAACTGGTTTCTTGCCCCCTGGCCTCTCAACAATTTCCCAAGTTCCATTCCTTGCAAGTGCTTTCATCTCCTCATCCATAGCTTGGACCCAATTTGCATCATTTTGTGCCTCTTGAACAGATTATGGGATTCTCACAGAGTCAACCGCTGCAATAAAACTCTGATGCTGCAATGAAAGGTGTTTAGAGGAGACAAATTGAGAAATGGGGTATTTGGCGCAAGACCTTTTCCCTTTTTCTCAAAGCAATTGGTAAGTCATCTGGATCAGGGTCAAGATTATCAAAACACCGAGAATCAGAAGAGGGTGGATTATTTTCAGGACTTACCTCCGGTTCGGACGGTTGAGGTTGTTTCTGGACCGGGTTGGGTTTTACTCTTCTCTGATACACCACAGGTAACTCATTAGCTTTGTTCTTCGTTGGTGTTGAAGGTGCAGATTCCTGTAAAACAGAAGACAAAGGAAAAACAGGAGCAGAAACAAGTGACTCGGAAACGAGAGGCTTATAAACAGGTGACTCAGGAGCAGGTGACTGAGGAACAGTTGACTGAGGAACAGTGACCGAGGAACAGGTAACTCAGGCAGACGAGGACCAAGGAGGAGAAACCCGAACTCATATTCCAAAGTATTGTTCTCCCCCTGAAGCTGAGGGCGAGTGAAGAATGACATATGTTCATGGAAGGTAACATCCATAGAGACAAAGTACTTACGACTGGAAGGATGATAGCATTTGTACCCCCTTTTGTTAGGTGCATAACCCAGAAAGACACACCTGACTGCACGAGAATCCAACTTAGTTCGATGCTATTTATGAACATGAACAAAGGCAACACATCCAAATACCCGATACTCAAGACTCTGCATGATAGGGACAGAAGGAAAGTATGAGATCATAAACTGAACTGGACTAACATTACCTAGAACACGAGATGGTATCCTATTAATCAGATAGGCAGCTGTCAGTACTGCTTTTCCCCAGTATGAGTTTGGGACTGACATTTGGAAGAGAAGGGCTCGAGCAACTTCAAGTAAGTGGTGTTTTTTCCTTTCTGCAACCCCATTTTGTTGTGGGGTGTCAACACATGTAAATTCATGGATGATGCCCTGTTTATTATTAAAACTGGATAGGCTATGATTAACATATTCTTTTCCATTGTCTGAGCATAATCTTTTAATGCCTTTCCTAAATTGTGTCTTCACCATATGATAAAATTGAATAAAAGGTTGGGGTACTTCTGATTTATCCTTCATCAAGAAAAGTCAAGTTACTCGAGTACAATCATCAATAAAGGAAACAAACCATCTCGCACCAGAAATATTAGAAATAGGGGCTGGTCCCCAAACATCAGAATGTATAAGATCAAATGGTTCAACACTTTTCTTATAACTAGAAGGAAAAGTAGCACGATGATGTTTAGCTAACTAACAAATGTCACACTTGAAAGACTCAACAGATTGTTTTAAAAACAAAGACGGAAACATAGACTTAATTAGAGGAAACAGAGGATGTCCAAGACGCTTGTGCTGAAGCCAGACCTGTGATGCAGGAGAGTGAGACTCAAATTGAGACTGTAAGCAAGAAGACTGCACCTTCGACCATATCTTTCATCGACAGATAGTACAACCCTCCCTGTTCCTTAGCAACTCCAATCGTCCTCCCCGTGGCAAGATCCTGAAAAACACAATGAGAAGGGAAAAAGGTTACTACACAATTTTGGTCTCGAGTAAATTTATGAATGGAGATCAAGTTATTGGAAAGTATGGGAACATGAAGCACATTTTCCAATTTTAAAGAAGATTGTAATTCAATATTTCCAGAACCAACCACAGGGATATGAGAACCATCAAAGAATGATAATAGAATTAATACTAGAATGTGAGGTATAAGAGGAGAACAATTTGGAAGGGAAGGTCGTATGACCAGTGGCACCGGAGTCAAGAAACCAAGGATCCTTAGGGATAGTACCGAGGCGAGAAAGGAGCAAGAGCAAAAACTCTTACCACCATTGCCAGAGAACAAGAACCGGAAGGCATACTAAGAGAGTCAAGAAGGGTCCACAAACGATCCAAGTCATTCTCGATGCACTGCGCTTTAATTTCCGCCATAGAAGAGGGGGAAAATTCTGATAAATAGTACATGTGAATAGTATTATGGGAAACAAGAATCGACAAATAGTGCTCACGATGAATAGCATTGCGTGAATTGTGCGTCGCGATGAACAGAACTTCGGTGAACGATGGATCGATGAACAAGATCACGCGAATGAACGGTGTTGAACAAGACCATGAACAAGGTGATCGCATGAACAATAATGGTGAGCAATGTGGATGAACAAGATCAGAAAAACAGCAATGGTGATAACACTGCGATTGATAAAGGCACAATGACAAGTGCAAACGCCGCAATGAAGGCAGCTAAGGGGGGTCGCGATGAAGGCGGCTGGGGTTTTTCTGCGGAAACAAGACCCCTAAGATCGGGAGCTCTTGATACCATGTAAATCTTGTATTTTTTGTATTAGGCCCATTAGTCAGGCCATTTAGGTTTAGCATCGCCTATATATTCTTATTAGTATTTGTACTCATTAAGACATCAATAATATTCAATATAATTTTCTACATGGTATCGGAGCCTATCCTAGATCCGTTATTGGGTCACCCATATTGTTCATGCTCCATGCCTATTACCCTGGGTGTGAGGGGTGTGTTGGAAAGCCGCCTTAATTGCGACAATTTTAAGCTGCCTTCATTGCAGCCTCCAGCACCTTCATTGTGATGGTTGAAAGGATGTGTTTAGTCCTACGTCGTCTAGGGATATGGCCTAAGTAGTGCTTATAAAGCTTGGGCAATCCTCACCTTACAAGTTAACTTTTGGGGTTAAATTAGGCCTAAGCCCAAAATTCAAGATTCTCGCTTTGGGCGATACACCAATGTACAACAAACATAATGATGCTAATACAATCAACATTCTTAGGCAATGAAATATGCACTAACTAGAAATATTTACTATCTTTGGACATATAAATAAAACTAATAGTGCACTCACATCACCAACAATCATGTCCATTAATTATAAGAACAACTGATCAACCTTTGGATGATCCATAAATGCCTTATAACAATGAACTTCAAGTTACCCATAAATTAACAATCATCATGTTATTTATAGCATCACATCCTATGAGTAATTGAAATAAATTATCATTTATTTGGAATTAAATAACTTTCAGATTTGACCACTTTGATAATTAACAAATCTATCATACACTTAATTCCAAAATACACATACTTCACAAACAATCATATATATATTTAACAATTCAATATATATAAACTGTGATTATCACAAGTTGCCAATACATTCATTTAAATGTCTTTCCTTCATTCTCATTCATAAAAAATTCACGTACAGGAAGGCATTTAAAAGGCTTAACAGTGGAAGGAAATTGGAATAGGACAAAAACCATTTCATGATTCTTAAAATTGGTAACTTTCTAAAGATCATGTACAGGGAAAGTAAGTTTCAAGTGATATTTGAAACTTGACATACAGGGGAAACCTCATTCCCAATCCCGATTCCGAAATATCATCACGTACAGGAACGTTTTTGATCAAATTGACAATTGAAAATCATTTAAAGTTGGAAGCAATTCACATATGCAAATCGAAAACGTACAGGGAAGTAATTCATTCACAAATGACAAAAAAAACATATACTTTCATTCATTTGATCCTTTATTCATTCCCAGTAACATCTATATGATTGGCAGCGGAAATACATAATTAAAATTCCTAATTTTCATAATTAGGGGTCATGCAAATTGGGAATTCAAACATCATCAGTGGAGAATCACGAATTACACAATAGATGCTCTGATACCACATGTAAGTCATAGTTTTCTAGGGTTCAATAATAAAAAACTATCATAAGGATTTTAGAATCTATGATTCTCACATAAGAATAAATGATAATGGTACTTATCTTGATCAATGATCAAGTTGCAAGATGAATCTCCTCCTTATCCCAATTTATTTCTTCCCTTAACTTCCTTCATATACCCTTTCTTGACCTTTCTTGATGGCAATGTGTGTAACTCCCATCAAGTTATCACTATTTATAATTACTTTCTTAAATTCTCATATTAATCAATAGGTCTCTCTAGTTTCATTAATTTGTATATGGGCCCAAAATATTATTTCACATGAGTCCCACATAATAATAAATTATTATTTTCTAATATCAGTTTCATATAAACCTCTCGTATTCTGGAATGACATCATGTCCACTTTGTGCCATATTAATTGCCTTTTACCCCCTAGAAATAGACCCTTTGGCCATAGCATAGTGGTCCTTTCACATAAATTCCAAATGCCATTATTTAGATGCCATTTACATCTTTCTATTTTCTTACCAGCATGCAGTTTAGATCTCTAATTATGCTCTACAAGATCGCAGAAAGTTTCAAGAGTCAATCTAGCATAATAATAACTTTATAAAGGAAAAGTTACAACTTGGATAAAGCTACTCACCACTGCTTTCATTTGGCACAGTCCTTTTCATCTTGTGCTTTCTTTTAATTTAGCTGTTAGAAGTCAGAGAATTGATAGGGTACATAAACAGTTAAACACTAAACCGACAATATTTTTTTCTGGGGGATAACATAATCCATATAATTTACAAAAGGGATTACAACCTAAGCCGCCTTTTAACTATACAATTCGCGACTTCTACAAAAGTTGCGGCCTAATTTAATCTTCTATTACAATTAATATGTTTTCCACATAATTGTCCCTCTCTACTTCCTTGTTCTAACTGACCATCAACCATCCAAAAAGGTAGAAGTCATGATCTAAGATTCAAAAACATAAATGATAGATGATCACACTTTGAAACTTGGGTCCTCACTTTCTGTTGATTCCACGTGAATTTCACCATTCTTTTGACCAAGAGAACCCTCTCCTTCAGCATCAAAGCTAGCATGAACGCTGTAAAAGACATAGAAAAGCACTGCAACAGCCGAAAAGAATCCAAATCGAACATAGGATGGCCCATCCAATGATCCCAGCAAAAACACATTCAGAAATATTGACATGGAGGGTATCCATGGCATGAGTGGGACACCCCAGAATTCTGGCTTCCGTGCTTGAGGGACCATGCAATGGAAAAGTTGCAATATTGCAACGGCAATCACACCACAAGCACTGAGCAACCCTGCCTTAGCACTTCCTGTGGGTACGAATTTCCAGATAAGGGTGAACATGATAGAGGTAAAGGAAAATGAGCAGAGGAAGGACAATGTAGGCCATGGATTGGTTGCCCCAATAGCCACGTAACGTCTATAAATCACAGCATTTGCCACCATGTAAAAGACAAATAGTGTGCCAATGGACACAAGATTGAGGAGGACATCCAAGTCAGTGAAAAGGGCAAGTGCTGCTGTGAAGATCCCTGAAAAGGAGATTATATGCGGATGTGAGAAAAATGTGACCCCTTAAATGCATAATCATAAATTCAAGCCACCACTCAATAGCCTAGAGGAGAGAAAAAGGAATTTTAGTTTGTGAGAAGTCAAAATGCACCACAAAGCATAAAAGATGGTGGAAATGCATCATTGAGGCTAATTTTAACTAGGTACCTAAAGAGCTAAAGTCATGATCAGTCAATGATTCCAACCAAGAGGAATACATCAACTCATCCAATAGTGGTGGTCGAATCAATAAAAACCACAAATATCTTCCACATGAATGCTGAATTATTCTCACAATGAGTTGATAAAGAAAATAGGACGTCACGAACAGCAGAGCCTATTTTACATCAGTGAGTGATTCACATATTTCCATCCTAAGCCACACAGGTACCCGCTAACACAGTTGTCATAGTCCTTGCATCTTTATCTAGTCAAGATACCATTACTGAATGAATAATATTATTTCAAGCTACTCCATGTAAAGGAAGGGAAAGGCACATACCATCCCGGGGAAGAGGGGGGGACCAAACTATAGAAAAACACATTTATAGGGATAGACCCCTGAAAACATGTGACACCCATAATCCATATGATGAGATAACCTTTTTAACCAAGCAATGTTTTGGAGTACGTAACGCTGTTTCACTTTCAAACAAAAATAATACTACTCGTTAAACAACTTTGTTGTCACAATTATCTGTGTGAAAAGCTATTTCGTTCACATATATCTCGTGCACTTCGTTTTTTTTTTTTTTTGTTTCAACTTTAGTATATTTAACACTGATACCTCTTTTATATTTGTATATAATAATAGATCTATTTCACTTTGATAACATTTTTTTTTAAAAAAATGTTTAAAAACGTTTTCCTTTTTTTAACAGTGTTATTTGCACACTTATGCATATTGCATTGAGTTTGATTGAATCTACGAATCCCAGTTTTCATACTATGTATATATGATGTATAACAGAACAAATTGTGCTACTGTGCTATACTGAACAAAACAGGTAAAGACAATTTTTAATTTGTTCAGAATAGCACACATAAAAGCTTGCAATAAGAGATTAGCTTTTATTCATAATGAGTAGATTCCCCTCTTATCTTTGTACTTATTTGATACAGTACTAGTATAATTTTTTTTTTGGAAGGTAGTACTAGTATATGTTAAACAAGCATGCTAATATTAATATAATACTTGCCTTACCAAAAAAGATAATATAATAGTAGTCCTTTCATTTCCGTTTGATTTGCAAAAAGTATCAGGACAGTACATGATAGATAGTACAGCACAAAACAAATCTTTGAATTACAGGACAATTCTTTGTCTTGTACATTATTTGATGGATAATGGACAGCACAAACAAAATAATATTAAATTTACCAGAATACCCTTGATAATATATATTATTTAATATATAAATATACAATATATAATTTTGTATAATTATATACGAAGAGAGAAAGAGATAGAGAGGAGAGGGGGAGAGAGAGCAAGGAGGGAGAGAGAGGAGAGGGGGGAGAGAGAGAGGAGAGAGATAGGGAGGGAGGGAGGGAGGGAGGGAGGAGAGAGATAGAAGAGAGGGGAGGGAGATGTAAGGATAATTTTGTCTTTTGTTAAATGCATGACAACTTTTTGTCCCATGGTTTGGTGAGACAAAATTTTGGATTTTGTCTGTCCGTCCTTCACCCCCCTTTTTTGTCTCCGTCCCCCACCACTTTTCAAATCAAACAGCGACAAAATTTTTTTCATCCTATCCAAGTCCCCGAATCTTTGCAAATCAAACGCACCCAATTTAACATTTACTTACATTATTATAAATAAATTTAATTGAGTTAAGATCAATTGACACCATGGTGTCATATTTCACTTTGACACCAAATTTTAACTATTGATCATAATTTAATCTAACGGCTTAAGTTTATTATATTTATCGAAGAGAGATAATCATTTAAAGCAACTTTAATAGGGAAAGAAAAAATAAAATTTATTTAATGAAAAGAGATACTCACTATATTGATTAATATTCATCAAAATTATAATATTTATTTCATAAATATTTATATTTTAAATTTATAAATAATTATTATGCTATATTTTCTATAGTCAGTTTTATAAAATCCTTTTAATAGGTTTTTAGAAATAAATATTTTTTATTTCAAAAAAACGAAATAAATATTTTATAATACAAAATATATATTGAATTATTTTTTTTATCTGTTAATTAAAGATATTAATGAAATATATAATAAATATCGGCCTTTCGATTTTTTACTAGAAGGCAAAAATTAATTTAATACTTTGTTTATCATATATTTATGTTAATAAAGTGATAAAATGATAACAAACTAATTAAATAAACAGTAATATTAATGAATTGAATATATAAAAATTAATCAAATTCTTATATTTTACTAAAATGAAATAAGAAAATTTTAAAATATAAAATATTTATATTATTAATATATATATATATATATAAATTTAATTATCTTTTTAATATTACATTATTAAAACAATTATATGGTAAAATGCGTATTGTATAAAAAAAAACATAGCACAATAAGTATTTTAAATTAAGAATATAAAATATTTATTAAATAAATATTATAATTTTGATGAATAATCATGATACTTAATATCTTTTTTCATTAAATAAATCTTATTTTCCTCTCCCTATAAAGTTGCATTTAATTATTGTCTCCTTTCAATAAATTTAATAAACTTAAGCCTCTAGATTAAATTAACATCAATGGTTTAAATTTGATGTCAAGCTAAAATTTGACACCATGGTGTCAATTGATCTTAACTCAATTTAATTATATTGAAAATGCATTTCAAAATTCGTTAATATCATTCATAAAATTTAGATATTATTATATTTGATATATTCATATTTATATATAATTATGAATATGATTAAACTGCTATATAATTTAATGGGTCATACTAACGAGTATCCTTGGAACATTCTTTAAAAAATCAAGGAAACAAGTTTTCATTGAAAAACTAAACATTTCACTTAATTAAATATTAGATACACCAATTTCCTGTTTAAACTTTTCTTTTCATTGTTCCCGGTACCGAGCATTCTAATTTAATCGAGGTTCACAGTTCAAACTTAACTTTGACCGAGTTGTGAATTCACTGAAAAAGAGTCAGTGTGCAAGCCCGAGGAGTTAACCATCAAGTAGGATCTAATGCATTTAGTGAGACCCAAAAATGGTAATGCAGAAAAGATAAGCTAGCCTCAATTTCCTTCATTATCAAGGTGACAATGAGTGGAGAAACACGCCATCCATTCACAAAGATTAATCTAAATCTTATCACAACCTAACAAAGAGTAACCACACAAGTCCCTCGATCACACCTCACCTCAGCCAAAGTCATGTTGAAATTACACAACCAAACCAAAGACACCAACAAAATCAAGTGGAAGATCGAATAAGATGATGGGTGTGTGAAAAGGTATAGATATAGATGACATATTTATGATTAAGAAATTTTTGGGATAGATAGATACATAAAGAAATAAAGGGAGGAGAGTAACGTAAAACGTACCAAGAAAAGCGGAAGCGTTGACAGGGGTGTAAGTCCTAGGGTGGACCCTAGCGAACCAAGGGGGGACCACTCTGGACCGTCCGATAACGCACATGTAACGAGCCTGACCCAGCATCGCCACCAACAGCGACGTCAATATCCCGAAACTGGCCCCCACTCCTATCACCCGCGACACCCATCCCCAACCGTCTGATCTCCCACTGAACGCTGCCGAAAACGGCGCTTCCGAATCGATCTGCGTGCACCACTCAGAATTATCAGATAAATCTTCTCTTCCGTACAACTTACAACTTGTACCAAAAATAAAATCCATTATTTAATTTAATTTAATTTACCATATCGTAAGGGAGAAGCTTGGACATTGAAGCAGCCATCAAACAATAAAGAACGGTTACGATTATCACCGACCCAGACACTCCTACCGGAATGTCCTTCACGGGGTCCCTCACTTCTTCCGCTAACGTCGAAACGGCGTCGTACCCGATATAACTCAGATAAACCATCGCTGCACCGTTGAACACGCCCTTGGCCCCGTAAGGGAAAAACCCGGACGCATTTTCCGGGTTACTCGGTTCCGTAAAATTCTTCCAGCTCCCTCTCGAAAACCCAACCACTATCACAAACGCTATGAAGAGTATGTGAAGCGCCGTCAATATCATATTCAACACCGAACTCTCCCTCGTGCTGAAAAAAAAATACAAAAATCAATATTAATTTGAGAAAATAAAAATGAAGGTCCTCTCCTCCATTGCGATTATTGTGTGAGATGCCGAACGAACGAACGAACCTGTAGCAGATAATGAATGTGACTATTAAAACGATAGCGACGGCAACTATGTCTATTTCATTGAAGCCGTTTGGAAGAGAAGGCACGCTGAGCCTCCATTTGGCAGAGGAGACGCCGATTGCGGTGCCGAAGTACGCCGTGAAGCCTCTCGCCACGGCGGCATTCGACATCACGTAGTCCATGATGAGGTTCGCGCCGGTCAGAAATGCAGCGAATTCACCTGTGTCAAAATTCAACATCAATAAAACAAGTTATAAAATGAAGAGAGAGAGAGAGTGTGTGGTGAAGTGACGGACCGAAGGTGACACGGAGGTAGCTGAAGGCGCCGCCGGCGACGGGCATATCGACGGCGAACTCGGTGTAGCAGAAGGCGGAAAGGAGAGCGCAGAGGCCGGCAATGGCGTAGGATAGGATGACGGCGGGACCGGCTAAGAGGCGGGTGGCGCGGCCGGTGGTGACGAAGACGCCGGCGCCGACCATTCCTCCGATGCCGAAACCGACGAGGTCGAACCAGCGGAGGGTCTTGCGCATGTCTGAACCAGAGCGGACTCGAACACCGCTCATTTCTTCGTAGGAAGTGGAGACGGAGATGGCTCGGCGAGCGAAGCGGGAGGGAGTGTGAGAGAGGGCACGCAGGTAGGCACGGAGGCTCGAGAACGATGAAGCCTGCCTCTCCATTGTGAATGAATGGGAAATGGCCAGATGGGTGTGTTTGTAAGAAAGAGAGAGGGGGTTTTTATAAGGTTACCTCTGCAACAGTGTCATCAACGGACTACTGGTGAAAGCAAGCAGACTCCGGTTAATGCATAATCATATTTTTACTTTAAAGATCATGCTTACCAGTGCACTGAAATAATAAATAAAAAGCAAGCTTATAGCCACAAAGTAAATTTTTCATTTTTCAAATATTAAATATATAATTTTTTAATATAAATACTTTTTTTTAGTTTCTTAACGAATATCTAAAAACATTCGTCAGTATTTTTCTTATTTTAAATCAATATTAAATCATGATATATAGTAGCTGCATAAATGAATTTCTTCATTATCTAAATCACTTTTGTGCTTTACAAAAAAAAAACAAAAGGTATTCCCTAACGTATAGAGTGACACTAAAATACTACTCCCACCATTCCATAAGCAAAAAATTCAATTTTTTTTTTCTAAAATATAAATAAATTTCAACTATTTTCATCTTATTTAATGAAACTATTCTTAAAATATCATTCATTTAATAAAAAATTTGTTTTCCAATGAATCATTTTATTCTTAACAACACAAACTTAATAAATAAGAGAATGGTTAATTTAGGTAACAAACTTAATTTTTTATTCTCAGTTACTCTTTTAAATGAGATCAACTAACCACCTTAATATGTGTGTTTTATTCAATTTTTGCTTATAATAGAAACCGGAGGGAGTATACTATAAAAGTATAACAATAATGATATTTAGACACAAATTTTGATATCATGTATGGACACCCTATAGTTGATGGGGTGTTTTGGGAGTGGTGAAATACATGATGAGAAATAAGAAAACAATAAATAAGTGCTAGAGAGTACTGACTCTCGACGTAATTATAAGCAAAAGGAGAATGCTAGTTAATGTTTTAGGGCATTGGTTAAGGAATCAAAAAAGGAAATTTGCCATTGGGAAACGATCCATTCAACCTTCGAAGAAGTGTTTTACTTGGTTTTCCAATAAAACCTTGCTTTTATTGGAATCCTTAATCAATATCCTTAGGACACTGTTAACAAGACCCTAAGCAAAAAAATACTTATATTTTGTGGACTCAAATATAAGCAAAATTCAATCAACTCAACTTTATTTAACGTCAGTATTCCAAAAATCAAGAAAATTAATCAATCCAACCAATTCTCATTTTACCTTTTCAAGAGTATTGCACACTCTCAAGACAATTAAATGATAGTTTAGTAATTATAACTCATTTTAAATAAATCAAGATAATTAAACTAAATTAACTAACTTTCTTAATAAGTATGAAATTAGTTAATTTTGTTTATAATTGAACCCAAATAAAATATTTTTATATAATATTGGACATCATTTTTATATCTAAATATCATTATTCAACTATAAATGAGCGTTTTTCCCGTATTGGAGTAAAGATATCATTGTCAAAAAAAAAATTACTGATATTTGTACAACAAATTGTTCGTTAACATGATACATTTACACGGTACATTATTTGTTTTTTATTTTACTCTATCTCCTTTTAATTCATCAGTTCAAGATATCATTAAAAATTATGATGTCAGCTATCAAATAATGAAAACATTTGTGAGGGACTTCTTATAGAGTGGTCCATCACCTTAATTTTAGTGATCTAATAATGAAAACATTTGTAACTCATGAAATTATGGAAATATTTTTTATATCAAAATGGGACATCATATATTGTATTTTTTGGATATTTTTGATACGTGTATATATAAAATAATAAAAAATAAATAAAAAATATAAATAAATATATACGATATTATATATGTTATCTAAAATTTTATATTTAAATAACACAAAATATACTAATTATTAATATTTACCTATAAAAAAAAGTGATTGACCGCTCTATAAGAAGTACTATAGAATATAGAGTGACGGATCAAATGATTTATTTACGACTTTGGAATAGGAAATGGAAATTTTTTCTCCAGAAATGTTATTACGACAGTAAAGTTGGCAACTATATGTTGACAACTATACGTATAAAATATATTAACTAAAAGACAAAAATAATAAAACAATAAAATAATGGGTTTATTCGAAGAAATGATAATAAAATTTGAAGTAATAGATAAAATAATGGAAGCGACTAATAAAAATATTATTCAATTAATATAAAATATCAATAAAATTATAAATTATACTTATAATAGAATATAAAATGGACAATTTGAAATAAATAATATAAGAGATACATTAAATAATATAAGAAAAGATAAATAAATATATGAAAATAAAGTTATTGAAAAAATTAGAAAAGTTCCTGAACAATTAGAACATCTTTTAGAGGATGAAGAAAAAAATAAATGTATAACAATAAAATATTTAGAATAATTATTAAAATCAAGAGAATTAGAAAAAAATAATAGTAAAACAAGAAACACACTTTGAACCATCAAAATTGTTTGAACCAGTAACTTAATGGAGAGGATAATAGATAAATATATGGAAACATTAAAGAAATCAAATGATTTAGAAGAAATTCAGTAATTAATTACAACAATTAAAAATAATTGAAGAAGAACATGATCAAATACAAAAAATAGATCCAATAGATCAAGTAATAAAAGAAAATGATGAAAACGAATAAATAATTTTAAACTATAGCTCATCTTCAGAATTTGAGGAAACCTATATAAAAATGGAAAAAGGAGAATATAGTGGAGCAAAACCCAAAAAAAATTGGGAAGAATATAGATATACTCCAGATGGAGCATGTGATAAATACGAAGAAGAAACAATGTATAATAAAGGATATGAAAGAAAAATAATAATAAATGGATAAAATTTCAAGAAGAATTTAAACCTCATTATGAATCAACAAGATTGAGAAATATATTAAACATTGATTGTGTAAGAAATAAATAAGAAGTATTATTACAATGGACTAATGAATTAATATTGCTAATGGCAATCGATGAAAAATTCAATGAACTAAATATAATGGATGTAAAAATCTTTCTAACATTTAAAACGGGAGAAAATGTACAAAGATTTTTACTTTGCATTAAAGATGAAGCTTGGCAAAGACGTGCAAGATTAGTAAATAATAACCAAGATTTTGCTAAAGGACAAAACTTATGTCCAGTTCCTTATGTGCAGTTTTTACTGTTCTCCAATCACTATTCAACACTAGGATTAACCAATCAAGAGAGAAAATATGAACATTTTAAATCTGAATTTAAATGAAAATTTTAATCTATGTAGCATGTTATAATTGGTGAACAGCACAAACAACACATATTTAATTGCACATAAGTTTTCTCCTTTGCTAAAATGGTTATGGCTATGATCTATAAAGAATTTGTAGGATATAATATGTTTGAACAACAAGAAAAAACAAACGAATTCTTGGATGAAAAGGCTAAAACTCATTTGAATAAAATGCAAATATGTGATATGTGTCAAATAAAAAGCTTTATTTGTGAATACCAAAAATATTACTATCAATTAAATGAAGAATTAAAAGAAATTTATAAATATATCTTTATAGATAAATTATCATATCCCCTTAATACTAGAATAAATAAATTATGAGAATCCAGGCAAGATGAAACAACTAACACTTTAGGAGGAATTATTCAAACTGTATACCAAGAATTAAGAGAACAATGTTTAGCTAGAGAAACAATAAGACAATTAAATAGTGTAAGTAATGTAATTTGCTGTGATATTCCAGAAATGGAAAAACCTGAAAAATATGGTTGCGAAAAACTAGCAAAAAAAAATTTATAATAAGAAACCAAAATTAAAAAGAAGATATCCAAGAAAGAAAACATATTATAAAAATAATAAGAAAAAATTCTTTAGGAAAAAGAAATTAACACCAAGAAAATATTGTCCGAAAGGAAAAAAGAAATGTGTCTGTTGGATATGTAATATTGAAGGTCATTATGCAAATGAATGTTCTCAATGAAAAGAAAGAGATTTTAAAGAAAAAACAAAATTAATAAAGCAAGTATATCAAATATATGAATTTGAACCACTAGAAGAAAAGTTAACTGATACTGAATAAAGTATATATGAATATCTTGAAGAGGAATTATCTTCAAAAGAAACGGAATCCGAATAATACTTATATAAAAATAATAGTAGAGAAAAGTATAAGAGAAACTGAAGCATATATAGATACTGGAGCAAGTATTTGTATAGCAACAAAAGCATTATTTGATAAATAGGAAAAATTAGAAAAACCAGTCAAAATACAAATAGCAGACGGATCTATACATCCACTATTTTGGGTAGTAACAAGAACTACATTAATTATACAAGAAAAATTATTCATAGTACCTACAATATATCAACAAAACACAAGCGTAGACATGATTATTGAGAATACCTTTCTAAGATTATATGCACCATTTTCCCAAGATCTAGAATATATATCTTTAAAGACACCATATATTTATAAAAAAAACAACAAAGAGAAATAATAAATATCCCAATAATTCATTTTTCTGAATGTATTTAGTCTAAAAAACCAGAGCTTAGCGAGCTGAATCGTGGTGAATTAGTCAAATAAATATGTTTAAAAATTCGTCATGTATTAATAAATCTTGAACCAAATAAAAGAATTCCAGCTCATATAGAAGAACTTTTGAACAAAGTATGTAGTGAAAATCTACTGGATCCAAATATTAATAAAAATACTGAATTAACAATATTAAAATTAAAAGATCCAACAAAAGAAATAAAATGTAAACCAATGATTTGCACAAAGCAAGATAGAGATGAATTTGCAAAAGATATTGAAGAAATGTGCAAAAAAGGATTAATTAGGCCAGCAAGCATTCAGCACCAGCTTTTTATGTGAAAAACCATAATGAAATAAAAAAGGTAAAAGAAGGATGATAATTAATTATAAACAAATAAATGACGCAATGGAATGTGATGCTTATTTTCTTCCAAGAAAGGATTTAATTATTGAACGAATTAGAAATATGAACAGGTTTAACACTTTTGATTGCAAATCAGGATTTTATCAAATCAAATTATCTGAAGAATCTAAAGCATTAACAACATTCAGTTGTCCTCAAGGTCAATATGAATGGAATGTACTTCCAATGGGAATGAAGCAGTCACCAAGAATCTTTCAATAAAGAATGTTTTCAATACTCAAAGAATTTAAATATTTCTGTCTTATATATAATGATGATATCTTTGTCTTTACCAATAAAGATTTAGATGATCATTTTCATAAAGTAGAGTTAGTACTTAATAAATATTTAGAACATGGAGTAGTCTTAAGCAAGAAAAAGGCGATATTAGCTCAAAATATAATTAATTATTTAGGATTAGAAATTGAGAAAGGAAAAATTTTAATGCAAAAGCATGCATTACAAGAATAAGGTTAATTAGCGACGGAATTTTTGCAACGGCCTCAAATTCGTCGTTAATTTTATGTTTTGCAACGGCTTAAGCCATTTCAAATGGTAGAAGAGATTACTGACGGAAGTTCCGTCGCAAATCTGTCAGTAACGTTCCCGCCATTTTACGCGAAATGTTGGCGCCAATTTGCGACGAGCATGGTCGTCGCTAATGTGCAAATGTTTGTCCAAGGTCATTTGCAACGACCATATTGGTTTGCGAGGGACGGTACTTTTGCGACGGTCATTCTCAATTTGTGACGGAATCGTAATTTGCGACGGCCTAGCCGTCGCTAATATTAAAAGGCCGTCGCTAATTTCCAATAAGTAACTCGAACAGTTTTCTTCCTCCCTCAGTTGTCATCTTCGCCGTTTCTGCTCTACATACTGCAGGTCTGTACGCAAAAAAAATCTCCTTTTGTTCACTTCTTCTTTCTATTTTGTTTATTTTTCTTTCAAAAAATTACACTACCTTCTCTCATTTCTTCTTTCTAATTTGTTCAACAAAAAAGCACCGTAAGTTTACATTCATAACATCTTCTCCCACGATATGAAGCATCGAATCGGTAAGAGTTTCCTATTTGTTCATCTTCTCTTTTTGTTTTCCGTTTTAAAATTTGTTTTGTTGTTTCTCCCGTAACTTCTCCCATCCGTTCTTCAGATTTTATAGCATGTTGTTTTGTTCCTCCTATTTTTGGTTTGTGTATTATTAAGCTTATTTCTTCACTTCTCTGATCTGCAGATTTGCCAGCGAAGAGAAAGTTGCCGCTCCTATCACAAGACATTCCAAAATTGTATGTTCTCATTTCTTTATTTGTTCTTGGTTGTTTATAGCATGTGAGGTGTTTCAGAAATTTACTCTTTGTAGGTAATGCCAAATTCTGTTATTTGTGGTAGTACAAGTTATATTCTTCCACATGGTATATAGTTAACTCTAATGTTTGTCTACCTGAAAAACCAATATATTTTGTTAAACAATTCAATAGGTGTTTGTAAATGTTAGCATGAAGAAGAAACAAAAAAGCAATAGAACATGAACTAACAAACTGAGAGCTAACTGTATAATAGAAGACATTGTAGTAGTTAATAACATTCCAGAGGGCTAGAAAGTTGAATGTTTGGTGAGTGAAATACTTTGGTAATTTACATCTGTCTTTATGGTTTTGGTAATTGGCAGCATTGCCCTTTTTAAGGTAACAAATGTCTTTTTATTAATTAATTAATTAATTTATTTATGCTTGTTAGACTTTTTGCATCGGTATTGAATTTTTTTGTAATGCTTGGACCAAGATATTTGATAAATGCGTCATAAATTGAGTAATGAAAGTTTGATTATTGTTCATTATTTATTTATTTATGGTATAAAGGTTTAAAACTATTAGGATTATCAAGTTATGTATATTTCACAAACTTTGGAAGTTTTTTCATTTCAATGACTTTCTCCGTTATAGTGGCTGCTCTGCAATCTGTTATATTGCTATAGTGTTTTTAGTGGTGGGTGCTCCGCAATGCATTCAGTCATTAACTTCTCTGGCTGATAGTTTTAGTTCTTTTTAAACTAACTCCTTTATGTAACCATCTGTGTAGGCTACTATCTCAAGCTTGCTTTACGATGTCACCGACAAACTTGATGCATTGATCATTCTCATCTCCCAAACTTTTTGAAATATGAGCCAAGTTTGTATTCATGGTTTCTCGAGATTTCATATTTTGAAGAGAATCACTTGTCCAGAAAAAGGGTGTTTTGATTGAAACAACTGTGTTTTGGAACATTGTTTAGTGTAGGGAAATGTAAGTGATGTCTTGTGTTTGAAAACTAAATATAAGAACCATTTCTTTTGGCAAAGACAAGAAGCGAATATGCTTTTGCCAAAATCTAATTTTTCTATGTTTTCCAGAATCCGAATCTGTTTGTGTAATGGCCAAAATATTTATAACACCCAATTACAGGAGGAATCACTTTTGGTTGTCTAGATGTGATTCTTGGATTCCAAGAAGCAACCCCTAGAAAACCTAGGAGGTTGATGAAATCACTTTTTGAGTGTATTAAATTTACAGGAAGAATCTTTGTTGGTTGTCAATGTAGGCTTCTAGGGTGCCAAGAAGCAATCCCCAGGTTGATGAAATCGGTTTTTGAGTGTATTGTAAAATGATTTGAACTTCTCAGTCTCGCTATGTTATGTCCATGATTCATTGTTATGTATTCGTTGTGTTGGCTTATATCTGTAGTGCTTGCTCTTGGCAAGAATAGCATGGGCGTCAACTTGGGTATGAATAATAGTAATTGTAGATTGTGTTTGGTTCACATAATTCTAGTTGGGGTTTACTTGGAATGGAGTATTTACTTCGATTTCCCTGTTGAGTACTGTCTAGCTTTTAAGTTCTTTTTATATATAGATTCTTACAGCTTTATATTTATGATTATATTCAATTTTCTGTTGGGCAGGTTCTTGATTTGTGAAAGTTATATACATTTCTAGTTGTGCTAGTGTTGCTCTCATTCTAATTGGTAAGTGATTTTAATTACTTTTTCCTTGTGGTTTAATGTAGTCTATTAAGTGGTTACTGTTGATGTTGTCTTTGCTCTTTAAAAATGAACTATTATGTAACATTAACAAATAAAATAAATGAGGATAAACATGAGCATGATAAGAATATTACACAATCAACTATACATGTAACCTGACAATTTTTTTATGATTGTGCTATCGTTTATAAACTACACCATGTGCTTTGTTTTTTCCTTATTCACTATATGGTTAGTAGCTTGCAATAAACTATGTGATTTACCTATAAAATATATAATTGATAAATTATATAGACAATGACTATTCTATTTGGTTTATTTTTCTTTCATTGCTGTCAAACCATTGCTCTGATTTAATGGCAATGGTTACACATAGAAGACATAGAAGGCTTATAATACATGTAGAAAATGTTAATTGCTCTTGATATTCTATGTCTATGCCGTATTACTAGACTGACAATGTGAAGGAAATTTGTTTTTGAATGTGCAGAGGCATTTCTTTAAGGGAAGTATAAAGTTAATTAACTTATATCTTGAAGGAATTAATGGGTTATATAAAACAAAGATAGGTGAAAGGAAATATAGGTGTAAGGCTAATGCAAGTGTATGTAGTATTTTTTTTTTTATGATAGGCTAATGTGTGAATGTGATGCTCTCTTGAATATAACCGTTGAATTTAATTTTTGAAGAGGATACTTCCTCTATTTGTGAATAAATTTTAATTCTAAGATCTAAGTTGGAATTGTTCACTTGTTATGGTAATGGATGGTAGTATGGTATACTACTTATTGGATTTTCATTGAAAGTGAACTGTATCTTCATTTTTAAATTACGTTCATGTGTATGATTTGGAAATTTTATAAAATTGAGGTTGATTATGACAGGTTGGTAAAGAATTGATGTTTGAATACAATTCATTATACGATATATATTAATTTGATTGCAAGGTAAGTTATAAAGTGATGAAAGCATGTGAGTTTGATGTATCTCTTTTTGTAATATGGTTTATATAATTGTCATTGTCTATATAATTTTTGTTCCATATTTAATCTCATAATTGTTGCATATATTTGTTTATGAATTAGTTCTGGAGAGTCACATTCGCTGAGAGAGTAAGAACGCGACTTTGAGGTTCAACAAGGGAAAATCGCTTCCAAGCAAACAAAGCAAGAGACGGTGTGTTTTTTTTAGTTAATTGAAAGAATGTTTGATATTGATTTGATCATTTTTTGGTGCACCTTGATATGGAGATTGTAATTGTTTTGGTAATATATTGCCTTTTGATTGTTGTCTATAATCTGTTCGTTGAATCACCTAAATGCTTTTAGGTTGGAATGTGGTCATGTTATAGGTGGTTGTGTTAGTTTTCTTTTGATATTAATGGCTGAATTGGTGAGTAGCTTGAATCATAATCTCTTCTTGTGCTGAATGGACTATGAATTTTATTTATTGGTTTTGTGTATTTTTGACAGGGTTATGGTTATCAATATTATATTAAATGATCCTTATATCTTTTTGTTCACTTTTGCCTATATCTGTTAAGTGTTTTAAGTTTTAAGTTTCTTCCCTATATTATATTAAATGATTCTTATTCTTGTAATGTTGTTTATGTTTTGTTTCAAGTATGTTGGGGATATTATAAATTGTATTTATAATAAATATTTATTTTCTAGATGAGTTGATCGTCGAGAAAAACCTTAGTTACCCGTTTGAGGTGCAATATTTTGGAGCACGTGCATTGTTGCAAGTCATTGTGCTCTTGATATTGGACCTCGAATTGTCTAAGTGGGACAGTTTGAGAAAAAACTTTTTCTTTACTAGTATAATAGCTATTCATTAATTCTTACGTGATATATCTCATGAAAATTTGGTCTGACGCATTACCATTTGTTCTCTAGGTACATACTTGATTGTGATATCTCACCCTGGTCAAGTCATGTACTTGGAGACCAATGGGAAATGCTGCTGAAATTTCGTCAGATATGATACATGAGAAGTGATGAGTAACTATTATACTAGTGTTGAAAAAGGTTTTTCTTGAATGGGATAGGGCCATACCAAATAAAGAAATGGAGCAGTTCTGCGAGTTTGCCCAAAATAGTTTTCATTATAGTTATCTTTTTTTGGCGCAAATGCAGAGGATGGAATTTGTTCCTTTGAATCGTACTTGGATGTATGATAGGGTTTATCTGCGTAGAGGGGGATTAAAACAATCTTTCTTAGATGGTGTTGAAGAATTTATTACCAAGGCAAGTCAGCAAGATACTTATAACAATGGGGGGTTGATTAGATGTCCTTGTGTGAAGTGTGGCTGTACCCGAATTAAGAATGTAGACGATGTGAGGGTTGACCTGTATAAAGTTTGGTTTAGGCCTAATTAATGGATTTGGACAAATCATGGAGAAGAAATGCCGCAATTTGATTTTGGCATTGACCAGAATTGCACCGGTGGTTCAAGTAGTGGTGCAGAAGCTGGATAGGAGGAATGCAGGAGTGTTACGCCATCCTTCTGATGGTGAAGCATGGAAGCACTTTGATCGGGTGCATCCGGATTTTATCGTTGATCCTCGTAATGTACGACTTGGGTTATGCTCGGATGGCTTTACCGCATATATCCAAGCCTCGGCATCACCTTATTCATGTTGGCCCGTTGTTGTTACCCCTTACAATCTTCCTCCCGAAATGTGTATGTCAAAGCCATATATGTTCTTGACTTGCCTGATTCCGGGTCCATCTAATCCAAAGGCAGGCATTGATGTATACTTGCAACCTTTGATTGATGATTTGAAGAGGTTGTGGAATGGTGTTATGACGTACGATATTTCTCGAAAACAAAATTTTACAATGAAGGCAGTGTTGATGTGGACAATTAATGACTTCCCTGCGTATGGCATGTTGTCTGGCTAGGGGACGCATGGGAAGCTTGCATGCCCGCATTGTATGGAGCATACAATGGCATTTACCTTAAAATACGGGGGGAAGTCGTCCTGGTTTGATTCCCATCGCAGGTTCTTACCGAACGATCATCAATTTAGAAGGAATAAGAATGCCTTCAAGAAGGGGGTTGTTGAAATGGATGGACGGCCTCCGAGGTTAACACCAGAACAAATTTGGAGTAGAACCAGGGACTTGCCAAAAGTGACTGAAGCTGGGGTTTCCAAATTAGATGGTTACGGGCAGTGGCATAATTGGACAAAGAGGAGTATTTTTTGGGATCTTCCTTATTGGAAAGATGATTTATTGAGGCACAATCTTGATGTAATGCACATTGAAAAAAAATTTGTTTGACAACATTTTCAACACTGTGATGAACGTGCATGGCAAGACCAAAGACAACGATAAGGCTAGAATGGACTTACAGTTGTACTGCAGGAGACCGGATTTGGAGCTGAGACATCAGGATAATGGGAAGATGTACAAGCCAAAGGTCAATTATACCTTGACTATCCAGGAAGCAAGGTTAGTTTGCCAATGGATAAAGGGGCTCAGGATGCCTGATGGTTATTCTTCTAACTTGGCAAGATGTGTTGATGTTATAAAAGGCAAGTTGCATGGGATGAAAAGCCATGACTGTCATGTGTTTATGGAGTGCTTACTTCCTATCGCCTTCAGTTCGTTCCCCCAATGTTTTGAATGCCCTTACTGAAATAAGTCAATTCTTCAAGGACTTGTGTTCTGCAACTTTAAGGGAAGACGATTTGACCAGGATGGAACAAAACATTCCACTCATTTTGTGCAAGCTGGAGAGAATATTCCCCCCGGGCTTCTTTGATTCAATGGAGCATCTTTCGATTCATCTTGCATATAAAGCCAGACTTGGTGGTCCAGTTCAATATAGGTGGGTGTATCCATTTGAAAGGTAATTTAAGTATCACAGTTATTGATCCACTTTCATGCATATTAGTTAATTAATAATAACCTCGTCATTTTTTTAATAGATTCATGGGCGAGTCAAAACGATCGGTGAAAAATAAGGCTAGGGTTGAAGGTTCGATATGTGCGTCTTACTTACACCGTGAGACAATTCATTTCTGCTCTCATTATTTCAAACACATGGTTTTGTATCCAACAACTAGAAGGAACGAAACGGAAAATGAAAGTGGAAGACTACCTGGAACCTTATCAATTTTTTGTCTTCCCGGTCGTCATTCCGGAAAGGAGTTGACACATTATTTAACGGAGGCAGAGTGGAACTCAGCTCATGTTCATGTATTGATTAATTGCGTCGAGGTTAAACCATACCATGAGTAAGTATGAGCTTATAATTTTTATTCCTTCGATAGCATATGTCAATTTTCATTGATGTTATCCATATATGTTCAGTTCATTCTTGTCTTCTCGTGATGCATCTGCTCGTACTCATGAAGATTTTCCAAAATGGTTTAACCAACAAGTAAGTATCTTCCCATTTATCATTCTGTTATTCACTATAATGTATGCGGATAAAAACATATATCGTTAAACTTTGTGAATAGGTTTACGATGAGGCACCTACTGTCATTAATCAACATTTACGAAACTTGGCTGACGGTCCTCTGACACAAGTCAAAGAATGGCACACATACTGCGTGAATGGATACAAATTTCATACTCAATCATGGACAGAAGACAAAACAACAATAAATAGTGGTATTTACGTAAAGGGTGAGCCAGGCGGAGTTGCGGATGACTTTTATGGTGTCATACAACACATATATGAGTTGTCATATCGTTATTTAGATTACCCTAAGAGAATAGTGTTGTTTTATTGTAATTGGTTCGATCCATCTAGTAGAGGCACTAATTTGAATAAGAAATATAATATTGTGGACATCCAAATGAGTAGAAGATATCATATGTTTGATCCGTTTATCATGGCACATAATGTGAGACAAGTATATTACGTTCCTTATCCAGTAACTCAAACAGAAAAACGAGGTTGGTGTGTTGCAATCAAGACAAAACCAAGGGGTCGCATTGAAATATATGTTTCAGAGTTGGATGAGCCATATCAAACGGATGAAATGTCACATGCAAATGAGGTCATTGAAGTTGAACCAATCTCATGTTTACAAGACACACAAGTTGTAGGGGAAGAAGTGGATACCTCCAGCTTGACATCAAATCAAGTCATTCCGGATGAAGATGTTGAAGAAGCAGAATCAACAGAAGATGAAGAAGATGAAGATGGCTATGAATATGACACTGGCTCAAATTCTGAATAACAATTACTTTATTTATTTTAGTGATGTATTTTGTATTAAGTAGTATTGTCATTGTCATAACTTTAAGTTCATTATGATTAGCATCATTTTCCATTATTTACAAATGTGTGTTTGTGCTTACTTTAAGTTAATTATTATCACCATCAATTTCCATTATTTGAAAATTTGTGTTTTGGTTACTTTTAATTAATTATTATTAGCATCATTTTTCACTATAGACATGACTGATGGTAAGGGAAAGGGTAAGGCACATGCTGGAGGGGCAGGTCGTCGTGGTCGACCCCGCTTTGTGACACGGACAGTCGATGACGGATTCGTGTCCCTCCCGTCTACATCTGTTACATTACGCCCACCGCCCACACCCATGCCTCCACATGATATGGCACCGGCACCCCCACCTGTTGCTCCTACACCATGTCCATCGCCCACACCCGTGCCTACACATGTTCTGACACCTCCCTACCGACCTGTTGCTCCAGTCACTCAGTTCATGGAAACCTCCATTGGGATTACGATGATGCCCACCCCAAGGATTTCGACTCAGACCCATGCAGACAATTCCAGACAACCAGATGCATCAGGGGTGGATTTGCCCATGGACGGTGATCATCAGTCTAATGGTGACGACGAGGAGACTTATGTATATTCCTCGCCTATATCATCAGATGATGAGGAGATCGAGGTTATGTCAGACGGCCGAGTTATTGTTACCCCGATCGGTAAAGGGTAAGAAAGATCTCAAATATTGTTATTTTATTGTTGAGTGCATATTTTATATTCTATTGATAAGGTTCCTTCCGTCGAGAAAATCTGCAGAGGCCGTCACGTATGCAGTTACATCTCAGTTTGATCGGGCCTGGAAACATTGGAGTGAGCTCGAGGATCAGGATCGGGATCGATTCTTTGTGACTTTTAAGGTATTTTGTACTTTTGAATTTACTTCCATTTTTTAGTTACTTTTAATGTTTCTTTAGTTTATTATTATCCTAAAAAATATTATATTCTCCTTATTTACAGGAGAAGGCTGCTTGGAGAGTAGAACATTTCACTGATGTAGAGATAATTTTTCATCAAAAAGCGAGCAAACGCCTCTCCAAGTTGTTGACGAGATATCGGAAAAAGGGACAGCGTCCAAAATGGTGTTTCCCACCCATTTGGGAGGAGCTATGTGCTTACTAGGCTACACCTGAATTTAAGAAAAAATCCGCCCAGGCAAAGCTCAACAGGGCCTCGGAAAAGGGTGGGAGCCTGCACACTGGCGGCAGCATCAGTAATCAGGAGCATGCTCGACGCCTTGTAAGTTCCAACATCATATTTTGTTAATTCATTAGATGTCTGGCTATTAAGGTAGTGTAACTTCAAATATGAACAAGTTTTTTTTGGTGCAGGCTAGGGAGCTTGGCCGTAGCGTCAAGCCGGTTGAGCTTCATGCCCGAACTCATACTAGGAAGGGTACCGGCGAGTATGTAGATGAGCGCTTTAGACGCACTCAGGTGATTTACATGTCTCTTTGTTGGAAATTATTTTTATTTTATATTTAATAATTATGGTCATTTTGTATGATGATGTCCATCAATTTTAATGACAGGAGGACTATCGTGATAAGTTATCTCAGGTTCGGGCTCAGGCAGCCTCATCTTCCCCTTCCACCACACTTGACCCAGAGGTGGAAGCCCAATTGGAGTGGCAGGCATGGGTCGAGGTTGCTGGCGGTAAGAACAAGGGTCGCATATACGGTATGGGAGACCTAGCCGGTAACTATCGACCAGCAGAGTCGAGCATCGTCCAGTACTAGGCCCCGCCAGTCTCATGAGTCTGCGGAGATGGTCAAGATGCGACAGAAACTGGCAGCTCAGGATGAGATCAATCGGCAGCTGCTTACTCAAAAAACACAGATGATGGAGCAGATAGAGATGATGGCAGCTACACAGAGAGCTCATGTTGCGTTTAGGAACCAGCACCCCTCAGCCACAGTCGCAGCAGGACCAACACCTTCACAAGACCCCTCGCCTACAGCCCCCACCCACCACCACCGTCCCGGCTGAGGGTCATCAGCAGACCAGTGACGAGGATGATCAATCCTTTACAGATTTGTTAATGCAGGGCTATAGAGAGGGTTATTAGTTTCTTTGATATTAGATTTTATTTTGTATGATGTATGCACTCTATCAAAACAATTTGCTTTTATTTATGAATTTCATTTATTGTTTAAAATTATTATTCATTTATCATAATATAGTCTAAATTCTAATTAATATAAAAATAACTAATGTTTATATTAATTTTGAATTTTATATTAAATATTAAATAATTAATTAAAAATAATTCATATTTTAAATAATTAATTAATAAAAAATTAGTTAATTAAATTATTTAGTTTTATAAAAATGTGTTGCAATTTGCGACGGCTATTCCGTCGCTAATTTATGTTGATTTGCGACGGTTAGGTCGTCGCTGATTTCTATAATTTGCGACGGTTATGCCATCGCTAATTTCTCATAATTTGCGACGGCTTAACATAAATTAGCGACGGAATAAGCCGTCGCTAATTAGCGACGGTCATTTAAAAAAAACCGTCAGAAACCTTTTGCGACGACCCAACATGTGACGGATTTGTGGCCGTCGCAAATCCGTCAGAAACATGTGTTTTGCGACGGATTTAAGCTGTTCGCGACGGCGTTTGGCCCTCGCTAAATTCATTTTTTCTTGTAGTGATGTGTTAGAAAAATTACGAAATTTTCCTACCAAATTAATGGATAAAAAGGAGTTACAAAGATTTCTTGGATTACTGACATATATTTTCAGTGAAGGTTTTATCAAGGATCTTGAAGCTAAAAGGAAAGGACTTCAACAAAAATTAAAGAAATATGCCCTTTGGTCCTGGACCAAGGAAGACGAAGCAATTATCGAAAAAATGAAATTAATATGCCAGGATCTTCCCGAGTTATATCATCCATCAGATGATGATCTAATTATTATAGAAACCGATGCATCTAATGACTGTTGGGGAGGAGTCATGAAAGCAATGCCCTCAGGGCAAAAGATAGAATTACTATGTCGATACGCGTCTATAACTTTTTCAGATAGTGAAATTAATTATCCAACACATGAAAAAGAAACTCTAACACTAATCCGAATGTTGGAAAAGCATCGGATTTATGTACTAGATAAAGAATTTATTGTTCGGACTGATTCAACTTATGTTTCAGGTTTTAAAAATATTAATCACAGAGGACCCTATAAGCAACGGAGATTAATCCGATGGTAAATGAAGTTATCTGAATACAATTATTCAATTTCTCATATTAAAGGAGAAAAGAACGTCCTTGCAGATATTTTATCCAAATAATGGAGCGAGGCACAACAAAATTACTAAAGCAACAGTACCAGCTTAAAAAAGCACTAGAAGAACAAAAGCTGAAGGAATTGGAATTGATCAAATCAAATTTAAAAGTACTGGAACTCCAGATGCAAGCGAAAAAGATTTTAGAAGAAAGAATTCTAAATGCAATCAAAGAAGCAACACGAAAAGAAACAAATAAACGGTACGCTGTCTTTAATGGCCCAATGCCAGGAATCTATGATGATTGCTACAAAGCAGCTCCTCATTGCCAAGAAATATCAGGAGTTCATCATCAATCATTTCCAACAAAGGAAGAAGCAGAAAAGCTCTAAAGAATTCTCAAGAAAAAGAAAAAGCAGAGAAAGCAAGAAAAGGCAAAGAAGTTAAAGAGGTCTATCTCGGACCAAGAACTTATTCGGAAACAGCACAAATAATGAAAACTGATACAAAAAACCCAATGAAGATTCTAGGGAGAATTCCATCCTCCTTAGATAATTACCCAATAATTACCAGAAAGGACCATGAATTACTAGTTCAATTTTTCGAAGAAAAATTTTTGAACATCTTGGAAGATTAACTAACTCGAACGAAAAAGAAAAAATCAACTGTTTTTACATGGTTGATAGAAATTTCTATGGTCTTAAAACAAATATTACTCCAGGAGCAATCCCAGCTCTAGCATTCAATATGTTCCAATTTGGACTAATTTAGTGTCTTTAGTGTAACACCATGTTTTTCCTATGCTTTGTGTAGCACTAAATACATATTTAAATGTGTTTATTTTAGATTAATCCCAGAGGATGATTTTAATTAAACTACAATTATTTTCTTGTGTTGTTATATCGTATGAAGTTACGGTAAAAATTTCGGTTGAAAATTCATATGGAAGCTGGTCTGCGTTCTCACTGCCAGTACAAGTTTACTGAGCCAGAGACCAAATTTTAATTCGTGAACGAGACGGTTAGTGTTTTTATGATGTTTTGTGTGAGTTTGGATTTTTTCAAAAAATCTTGTTCGGGGCCAAATCTTAGGGATTTCCAGGGCGAAATCGTCGAGAAATACGATCGGAGAAGTCATCTGATACACAATGGAGCAGAGCATCAAAAGGATGAAGTGACATGGGGTGACTTGATATGAAGGCTATGACACACCTCAAAAAGTGAATCTTGACTTTTTTTTTTCAAAATCTCTTTTTCATCTTTCTCTCTCCAACCTTACCTACACACCATACCTCCACCTTACCACACCTTACCTTCTTTCTTTCCCTACAAGCAAACCAACTTTTATTCTCTTCTTTCTTCCTCTCCAAAACCGTGCCACTCTCCCTCACTCTCTATACATAGTCTTCATTTCCACCCTTCATCACTTTCCTCCATTTTCTCACATTTACACTTTACTACTTTTCTTCTTCTTCTCTCTTACAAAGTTTACATTTTTATCAAGCTTTTCTCTTAGATTTCTTCATCAAAGTTGTTCATATTGTTAAGGGTAATAGTTCTATGTAGTTCTTTTTCAAAGTTTCATCTTTTATTTCAACGTTTTCTTCATATGTCCTTTATGTGCTTTTAACTTCAAAAACCTCTCAAAAATGGTAGAAAACTCCTTTTGAGTTGAAACCACTTTCTATATTCTTTTATTGACTCATACTATCACATACTAAAAGTTTGTGTAAAACAAAGTTTCCTAACCCCTTCTTCCTATGGAGGCCGAAACCATGTATATGGTTTAGGTGAATCTTGTTTCAACTTTTACATGTATGAGTTTGTATTTGAGTTTCATTTCCAAAATGATCATGGACCAAGGTTCCTTTATGTTAAAGGATGCTATGTCTAAGTGATTGGAAAGTTTAAATATTTTTACCCTATTTTATGTAAAGACCAAAACCAATGAGTTTTAAGGCAATGGTGTTTAAGTTTTGTTTTCCAAGATGATCATGGATTAAGACTCCTTGATATAGGAGGATGCTAAGTCCAAGAGATTGGAAAGTTTGAAGATTTCTAATCCCTATTTCTTGAAAAGGCCGAAACCTTAAATGGTTATGACAAAGATGTTGAGTTTTGTTTTCCAAAGTGATCATGGACTAAAAAGCTCCTTATGTTAAAGGATGCTATGTCTAAGTGATTGGAAAGTTTAAAATATTTTCTTGCTTTATCTTCCTATGATGGCCGAATGAATCATTTGACCAGGATGTGTTATTTTAATTTGTTTTCCAAGATGATTATGGATTAAAGCTCCTTCATGTTAAAGGATGCTATGTCCAAAAGATTGGATGATTTAAAGATCTCTAACCTTACAAACTTGTTAAGGCCGAACCTAAGAGTTCTTGGCCTAAGACATTTTATTTTTCCATTTTCCAAAATGATCATGGTTTCAAGCTCCTTACTATGTATGGATGCTAACCTAAAGAGATTGGAAAGTTTAGAAATTCCTAGCCTATTTACGTATGCTTGGACGAAACCCTAAGTCAAGTACTTAGTGGGATTTTAATTCAACTTTGTTAAAAGATTGTTGTTTATGAACTTATAGAACTTAAGGATCATAAATCCAAGAGTCGCATAAATTTCGGAAACTCATAATTCTAGTTTATTGTATGAACCGAACCTACACCTCGTGGTTAGTGTTCTCGAGTTGATTTCTCTTTTTAACTCGTGATTTTATGTTGGTAACCTTAGACTTCCATCACCGGAGAAGCGAGGACGTTCGTGAACCTTCTTTTTCAAATCCAAAACTCTTAACTCCGACGTGAGGTAAGAGGGGATTTCCTAAAGATATTCAATAACTGTATGCATGCGTGTATGTGTTTAACTGTATATTTATATGTTGATTGAGCTTACTTGGTTATCTAATGTACTTGAACTGTTATGCTATTATCTGATGTTGAACTGTGCTTGTTCTAAATGTTATAATGCATATCTGTGATGAACTGCTTTCAACTGTGATATTAGCATTAAACTGAGAATATATATACTACTGTTGATTGAAAGTTTGCTAAGCCAGACTTGTGTCTGTGCTCAACTGTTATAAGGATTAAAAACCTTAATAAGATTTGAAGATGAAGGGATTGGTGTTCTTTTCCAAAAGCTCATTAACTTAAAGTACTTGTTTTAAATGTTGAAATGGTTTTGGTGAACTATTGTTATACAAGAGAATAATCCTTTTCGAACTATGTGTCTTCAAGTAAAAACTTTCAAGATTATTTGGCAATATCCTATTGGGGATTTTCAAAGATAAAAGTATTTCAAAGATGCTTTATAAAAGATTTTCAAAGAAAATGTTTTCTCCTAAAATGTTTTAGAAACTTTCCGATAGCCTGGATAGGTTATCGAGGATTCGATTTTGAATTTGATTTTCACAGAACGAAAGATAAGTACTTAAGAAAGAGAATCTAGTACGCGAGACGTCACCTCTATTATTCAGTTATACGCACGTGATCTAGGATCAGTGTTAATTCGGGGCCACGGGTCCTATTCATGATGTTCTGGACTGAGAGTCCAATTCTCGAAATCGAGGACAATACGTTCTGATTTCGTTCACTACAAGAAATTAAGCTATTTCCCAGGGCTTTTTACCCAGGTAAAAAAATCCCTAGGAAATTTTTACATTTCCCACGGCCAAGACCCTCGGAAATGTCTCGCTTAATTTCCCACGACTTGGTCCCTAGGAAAAAGAGGCGCCAAACATTCCCGCTTTATTTCCCACGGGCTGGGCCGTAGGTAACAGAAAGCGCTGTTTCCCACGGACCGAGCCCTGGGAAATGGCTCCGTTTTCCCATAGACTTGGCCGTGTCTAGTTAACACGGAGTTTCCCACGGATGGGCCCGTTGTAAAATCCAGCAGTTTCCCACGGCTATGACAGTCGCAAAAATAGGCGGTGTTTCCCACGGCCAAGCCCGTGGGAAAATGATGTTAACCTACTGTGCGCCTTCCTCCTCTTCACTCGGTCCATTCACGCCTCCAGTCATTAACAGTGCCGCCCAACCCTCCTTCGCGCCCCCAGCTCCTTTCCGGTCCGCTCCGGTCGCGCCGCCCTCGTCCGGTCCCACCTCCACGCCTGCTCGTCTTCTCTATCCACGGGTTTCCTCTTTCTCCTCCATTCTTCCTCTACTATTCACCACTCTCGAACTCGAAGAGACCGAACCAAAAGTGTACGTTTTCTATTCTCATGATTCCAGTTTTAACATTCATCAAGCTCACACCCTTTCCTCTCTTTTGATTTCAGGCGCAAAAGCAGAAGCAGAAGTCGAAGCCGCTCTCCGAGCCACAAGGGCCGCCGAAGCAGAACTCCGAAACGGAGAAGCAGAAGGCACAGAAGCAGGAGTAGTTCATCCCTCTCCCCTCCCCCTAAATCACGCAGTCCTAGCCTTGTCTCCAATAACCTTAAACTCAGAAAAGACGAACTAGAAAAGAAAAGGTTCTTACCAATTCCTCTCTTATTTGTTTTTTGTTTTTGTATAAATGATAAATGATGATGATAGGAAAATTGCTTATGAAGAATAAAAACAACACGCCTTGAAATTCAGATTAATACTAATTAGCAATGATTCAAGCTTGTTTTTGGTTTGTTTAGTTGTTAATACCTACCCACATCCCCAGATCATGATATTTCAATAATAGTAAAAAAATCTTGGCAAATGATGAATAGTTAAATTAGGGTGTTGAGAGATAAGGTAGAAGAGGATAAAAATTGCTGAAGTTCTGTTGTTGGTATCATTGGAATAGTCACAATATTATATTAACTATGTAACTTTAAGTCTATGATGCCAAGATCCAATAAATAACTATGTATTAGTCGTTTTAGCTACTAATACTGTTTTTGTTAGCATTATTATGTATCAATACCACATTGTGTTAATTCAATTCTTATAGTTGTTTCACTAAACAGTTTATGCCCATTTGATATGCACATCAATCATCTTGTAATTGTTAGAGGGAGAGGTGCCTTATCAAGTGGATGTAATGTCACATGTAGCTGAAGTCATTGAAGTTGACCCTATTGATGGCTTAGGGGACTTGCAAGTCGCTGGTGAAGAAGTGAATATCGCCAATTTGTCATCCATCCAGGAGCATTTGGATGAAGAAGACGATAATTCCACTGAAGAACATGAAGAGACGGGATCTAAAGATGATGAGGAAGAAGATGATGACTCAACAGGAGCTGAAGACGATGACTCAAATTCTGAATAAATCGTAGTTAATTTGTATTAGATCTTAAGACTTTATGATTTGGATGATTAAGTTATTTTTGACTGTTGGATTATTAGTTAGTTATACTTGTTGATTTATGACTTAGATAACTTATTTTTGGCTGTTGGATTATTAGTTAGTTATATTTATTGACTTTATGACTTAGATAACTTATATTATTGCTATATCTGATAACTTTTGTTTTAACATTAAATTGCTCTGTAGACATGTCTGCAGGACGTGACCCACCTCCACCCATCAATAAGGGTAAGGGTATTATGGTTGATACTGACCCCCGTCCAAATCCCCGCCGTCGTCGGAACAGACCTTCCACAAATTTAGTGATTCGTGAGTCTACAGACGGATACTTACGTATGCCTTCAACGCTTACCTCAGCAGCGTCAGCACCACACCCACATGTACCTACATCACGCCCACCACAGCAAGCACCTTCACTGCCTCCATGTGTTGCACCTACATCGCCTCATTTCGATATGATTCCCACCCCGGGGGTCACGACACATGCACACTATAGAGCATCTCCTTCAGCATGTGTGGATGAGGAACAACAATATAGTCCAGGCTATTCACGCTCACCTTGATTGCAGATGTGCATGAGCAGCCAGAGGAGCCGGTGGAGCCAGTGGAGCTAGAGGAGCTATATGGGTCAGAGGTAGTTGAGCTCATGCCCGATGGTCGACCTATTATTAAGCCTAGTGGTAACGGGTAAGAATTAATAAAATTTCTATGTGTTTGGTTGATTCATGCATTTTATCATAATTTATTACCATGTGTTTGATTGGTTCATGCGTCTTTACTGTTAAGGTTCCTTCCTTGTAAGAGAGCAGCGAGTGCCAACGCGTTTGTTATCCAGCAAAGGTATCATAGGGCATTTACATCATGGGGAAAACTCACTGACAATGAGCGGATTAGTATGTTTGATGCGTTTAGAGTAAGTAGCAAATTTCAATTTACTTAATGTGGTTTTTATTATTTCCGAAACTATTAGTATAACAATTGTTATTTATCTTAAAACAGGGTGAGGCGGCATGGAGGAACGAAGATGAGTCAGAGATCTAGAGGATCTTTCACCATAAAGCCTCTGAACGCCTTTCTGATATGCTTAGGGAGGCATGTGAGAGTTGCATACAGCGATCCTGGATTGGAGATGGTATTTGGGAGGAGTTACGTCATTATTGGGCTTCTGATCAATTTAAAAAAATTTCTGCTCAGGCAAAGAAAAATAGAGCATCAGAAAAGGGTGGGAGCCTGTACATGGGAGGAAGCATTTCCCAGTCGCAGTGGGCAGATCGTATGGTATGCTCATACTGTCATTCTTTATGCATTAAATGTATTTATTCCAACATCATAGTTCATTAATTGTTATCTTAATCATCTGTGCTTGTCTTATAGGCTCGTCGGTATAATCGAGGAGTACAAATTCATGAGGTTCACAAACGCACCCATACTAGGAAGGATACCGGCGAGTACATAGATGAACGCTCCAAGCGCACTCAGGTAATATGCCCTTTTGATTTTTGAAGAAGCTATTGACTTTAATAGATATTGTAACACTCATACTTTACTGGACTTGAGAGGCAGAGAGCCTCAGATGTTATGACTAGTTTGAGCATTGGCTTTTAGGGAGTTTAATAAGAAAGCAAGATTGTATTTCACATATTCTTTACTGAAGTGAGTATCTTTTTCAACTTTCACATTCTAATTTTAGTGTTGTTAATCAATTTCATTGGACAAAGACAAATGATGTAAGTATGTGGTTGTTGCTTTGGCTCTCAAGCCAGTTTGAATATATTGCTTTGTGTGAATCTTATTAAGCTTTTGATGACTTGCAGTTTTAAATTGTGGTGTTCAATTTGTAAAGTTTGAGGTTTAGGGAAAACTCTGTCCAATTTTCTGCATAATTAATCGTGTAACATACTATTCATGTTTTGATTACTGAGTCTGTAGAGTCACTTTATATTTGGACCTATTGATACTGCCTGACATTGGAAATGTTATAACTAGTTTGGACATGATAATTTGTGTGCATCCTATTGAGCTTTTGATGATGATTTATGGATTTAAATTGCGCTGTTCTGTTTGTAAACATTGGGATGTTGTAGTTTTAGGGGAAACTCTGTCCATTTTTCTGCATAATTTATCTTGTAACATATTGTTCAAATTTTGATAATCTGATGTATTGTAACAGGAGGAGTTTCATGAGAGGATGAGTCAACATAGGTCTCAATCATCAGCCTCTTCACCATCCACCCCAGCTAACCCACAGGAGGGACGAGGCAGCTTGCGGCTGAATGTTTGGGCGAGAAGTCGCCGGCGGCAAGTATAAGGTCGTTTATGCGGTCTTGAGACCTTGCCGGCAACTATCGGAAAGGGGCCTCGCGCAAGTTAGAGATTAGGGTTGGAGCGTCCACCACATGCAGACGTTACCCTCAGGAGTCTGCGGAGATTGCTCAGTTGAGGCAGATGTTGGTCGCTTCCCAGGAGAGGGAGCGGCAGAGGGATGAGGAGCATCGTCTGATGATGGATACGATGCGACAGCTGATGAAGACAGTGCGACAGTTGCAGCAGCAGCAGCCCCCACAGCAACGACAGCCTAGTCAGACAACCCAGCGTGCTCAGGAGGACAACGACTCTCTTGACCATTTTGTTAAGGATCCTTATAATGGGGATTCTTAGACTTTTGAATGAATTTATACATTTATTTTACTTATCATGTTTATTATGGTTTGAAATAATTTTTTCGTTGAAAAAATATGACTTGAATAACATTTTGTGTTGAACAAATTGTTTGCTTGAATTATGATGTTAATTTCTTTGTTGATGCATTCATATAAAAATAATAATTATTTATTTATCCACTTTAAAATAAATTAATGTTGAGTTATAAGGTTTTATAATTTAAACAAAACATATATTTCCCAGGGTTAAATATTTCCCAGGGATATATCCCCGGGAAATTTCCCAAGGCTGTACCCGCGGGGTATTTCCCAGGGCATACCCGTGGGAAACGTTTCCGACCAGCTGAAAACCGAGGGATCTGAATCCGTGGGTCATCCCTGGGAAATGTGTATTTTCCCACGGATTTTATGGATTTCCCAGGGCTATAGGCCGTGGGAAACAGCGAAAATTCTTGTAGTGGTTGTTGTGGATTGTGTGTCCTAATCACGTTGTTGTGGACTGTGTGTCCTAACCAGTTGTGATGAACGTTGTTAAAGATGAATGTTGTTTTCTACGACCACAAGCCTAGGACTGGTGCATCGGTCTTGGGCGTTGTGATTGAGCATTCGGAATGTGTATCCTATGCTTCTAAGTTTTCAAGTGATGGGGAAATGATGATTAAGTCGTTAGCTTTGAGCTGCGACAGTGAAAAAGAATGAACACAAAGAAAACTTTTTAAATAAAATATTTTCTCATGTGCATTTCCCCAGGCAGACGTGATTTCTTATATATCAGATACAAGGTGGTATCTGGGAGTCTGTCCAAGTAACCGAGTTGAGAGGCACATGTGACGTTGATCGTCCTGAGACCTTAAATGCATGAGGGTATGGAGGCAACTGCCCGGTGGGCTAGAGATTGACCAACTCTAATTTTTCTCTAGTGAAACACGGTGTTGAGATCTCATGAGATTAGGATAGAGCCTGATATTGAAGTGCCATGCATATTTTCAAAGATTGACTGTGTGGGTTTGAGACCCTTTGATATAACACTGTTATATTGTGTATATGCATGATTTAACTGCTTATATGATTATGTGATGTATGTATCATGTATATGGTTGTTGTGGGATATATCTTATGATGGTATCTCACTCTTACAGTGTCTCTTCGGGTTTTGTTGTAGTACCTTGGTACTCCAGTACCGATGTTGCAGAGGAGTCTTTCTAAGTCACTTGAAGACCTAGTGTTAGAGGTTGGGAAAATATTCTGATTGGGGGTCTCTCCAATGAATATTTGATAGAATGACCAGCTTAGGAGTCTGAGTTGGGTTGTATATCTAAAGAGGTCGGTAAATGTAGTGTTATATACATCCATCTGTAGTTTGAACTTTTCTTTCGAAAGTGGAAACTTAGAGAAATGTTGTATGTCATGGTAACTTTGTTACGAACGTGACTTTACGTTTTAAATGTATGTATGATGGATTTCAGAGTTATCCTTATAGAATAAAATTTTATACCCCGGTTTTCTGACTTAAAAAAAACAAATTTTTCGAAAACAACCAGCACATTACCTTTTAATTTACTTCCGCATGTGTTACGTAGTAATACCTTGGGAGGGGTGTTACATTTATGCAAGCAAGAATCTCGAATAGATTAATCTGTTCCCACATTACTTCAAAGAAGCAGTTCAATTGTACAAGAAAAAGGTAGCTAGAAAAAGAACTATTTACTTAAAGTTCTACTCAGCATACCCAGACTTTCAAACAAAACAAGCAGCTAAGCATTTCACCTTCATAGGCATAAGCAACAATAATTTTCCACTAATGGATGAAGCAAGGAGAATCACATATGATGAAGATGACATGACAATAAGTCTTGTTTTGGATTTAAAACATTTTAAAAACGTCAAATGACGGACAATTCCGTCAATATTTACAAAGTGTTCTTAAAAAGGGTAATATTAAGTAACACCGAGAATTTATCCCAAATGATGTTTCCAAATTCAAATTATGGATTTTTGAACGAAAATGAGTTTTTTAGCGATTTGATGAAGGAAGTTATAGTAGAAATGATTTTACGAAGATTGGACGCTATTTCGGGAAAAAGGGTTTCCAAAAGAAAATGAATTTCAATATGGGTTGACATTTTATAATAGAGTTACAACAGAAAGGAATTTCTGTAAACGGGTTTTACTCAACGGTTTATTTGTTAGTCATGATATCTCGACGATATTCATGTTATAATTGCTTTGTTAGTCATGATATCCTGATGATATTCATGTTTCAGTGTATGTGTTAATTATGGTATCTTTAGGTCATTCAGGCCTCAATGTATTTGTTAGTCATGATATCCTGATGATATTCATGTTATAGTATATTTGTTAGTCATGATATCTAGAAGATAATTATGTTACAGTGTATCTTGGTATCTCTATGTTATCCATGTATCGTATTTGTTAGTCATGGTATCATGATGATATTCATGTTTCATAGTTGACCATTGTGCCTTAATGGTCAATGTGCCATTTAGAGTTGACCATCGTGCCTTAATGGATGATGTGCCATTTGATTTGTTGATGTTGACCATCGTGCCTTAATGGCCGATGTGCCATTTGATTTGTTGACCATCGTGCCGGGATGTTTGGGCGATGTGCCATTTGTTTTGTTGACCATTGTGCCGGGAGTTCAGATAATGTGCCATTAAGTTGTTGACCATTGTACCAAGAGTTTGGACAATGTGTCATTCAAGAGCATGATCAGCTCATTTATTTTGGTGAGTGAATCTCTAGGAGATTAGGTGTAAAGATTAGATGTTGAATTGTGTACTGTCATTAATCTCTTTTTTAAAGGACAATGACTGTTCGGGGATGAAACCCATTGGTAAATCACTGGTTATTCTGAGAAGTTTTATGCTGTATGACTTTATATGCCTATGTGTTGTTTTGTGTGTCACGCATGCAGTTATCGTGCTTATATCCATATATTGGTGTCTCACCCTTACAATATATCAGGTTTTACTCTTTTTTGCCGTTGTACCTTGGTACTGGGCAAGATATGGTGCGGAGGAAGTCTTAACTTCAATTGGGGATACTAATCTTGATCCTTGAAGAGGTCGGTAATAGTGGCGATAACTACAGAGTTCTTCCATTTGGTGTTTTGTAGAGTAACCAGCTTAGGAGTCTTGGTTGGGTTGTATATTTAAAAAGGTAGTTAAATGTGGTGTTGTAAGTTAATATTTGGTATAATTTTCTCTTTTGAAAATGGAAGTTCTTTGAGAAAACAGTGTATGTCGTGGCAACATTATTATGAATGTGTTGAAATATTTAATATGATCTCACTGCTTTAATGTAGGTACCATGTTTCCAGAGTTTTCCGCAGCAGGAAATTTTTTACTCCCGAGTTTTATGGCCTAAAGTAAATTAATTTTCCGAAAGCAACCAGCAAATAACTTTTTAATTTATTTCAGCACGTGTTACAAAGTAATGCCTAAGGGAGGTGTTACAAGATGTATGTGAAAGACATATGAATCATCACTATGAATATTGTGACCATAGAGAATACGATAGAGAAATAGAATTAATAAGAGTAATGATTATTAAACTAGAATCATAGATAGAATAATATTCTTAAAAAAATTATTACAAAAATACCATCATATAAATATGGTTGTCCCATACAACGTTGTAAAGCTGAGTTGTTAGAATAATACAGCTATTGTTTGGCCTAGGATTTACTTATTTATTTAATCAATTTAGAAGTTGTGGGTTTAATTGGTGCAACAAGAATATACCTATTCACCGTTTCTGTGTTCCATCCTGGAAAACCAAATTAATTAAAAGCGAGAAATATTTTTTAAAAATGGGCATATTCGATCAATATGCACTTTTATGTTTTGTTTGGTTGTTAGAAGAAAAGAAGAATAGAGAAAGAGGTGAGAAACAATATGAGGAGAGAGAAAAAGTGAGAAATAGAGTATATTTGATGTGTTGTTTTGTATAAGAGAAATAAAGTAGATTTGATGTGTTGTTTTGTACAAGAGAAATAGAGGAGAAAGAAGTGTGTTCTCTCTCCCATTTGTTTGGTTGGATAGAAAGTGAGAATAGAGAAATATAATTATTTTTAAAAAGACAAAAAGACCCTTAACTAAAAAATCAAGGTAAAAATATTTTGATTTTATTAATTAAGTTAAATTAAATAATTAAATAATTTAAATCATTTTAATTGATTTAAGTTATTTTAACTAATAAAATTTGTTATTTTAATATAATTATTTTATTAATTTAAATTTAATTTAATTAAATGAATGATTAATTTTATTCAATTTATTTAAATTTATTAAATAATTAAATGAGAACCCAAAAAGAAGGGTACAAAAGTCATTTTACATGAAATACTCTCTTCCTCTTCCATTTTCTTCTCACCTGATAAGAGAAAATATTTTGAGGTGAGTCCCACCAATTTTATTCTATCTTCCTTATTTCTCCCCTCCACCAAACAAGAGAAAAATGTATTTTCTCCATCTTTTCTCTCTTCTCATTTTCTACTCTAACAAACAAAGTATCACCGACTTCTGTGCGTCTTATTCTACCTTCATATTTTTCAAATAAAAATTAATTTATATTTCAATAATAAATATTATAGACATTTGGATGTAAAAAGAGCGCAATCTATAATTGAATAAATTTTAAATATTATCGATCAATTAACTATCTCGTAATTCCTATTTATCATAAAATGGAAGGCATAATAATTACTAGTAATTTTTTTTTTATTGGAGGCATACTTAGGCCTTATAGGGGAAGGGGAGAAATTGGAGGTACTACGGGATTGAACCCGCAAACTCACTGACACCAAATGTTCCTGAGCTCTACCACTTGAGCTACACTAGCGGGACAATATTAATTTTAAAATGACAACAATTTGACTAATATTTGAAAGAAAGCAAATCAATTTTTTTATTCCAAAAATAAAATGTTAAATGAAAATAAGCAAATGATCAACGAAGATGTTAGATGTGTAAAGAATCACCTCTATCTTATCGGGTTGATATGGCCTAGTCGAGATACTATTATTGGAAAAATCAAGGAAGAATTTTCTTCTTTACATGGTAGTTTTGTAATTTTCTTTTTTAAAAATGTTCATGGTCACTCAAATGACTAATTATAATAGTTTTGGAAATTGGTCTGACTGGTTGGATGGAGAACCTGTCGGGTATCTTATCCGTTTAAAAAAAAAAGGCCAGTTGATTTCAGAATTGATCGAGAATCAAAACAATCCAAAATCAGTAAAAATCGACCAAACCAGTCCAAAACTAGTGATAACAATCGGTCATATTTTTCAATTTTTTATTTTTTTCAAATTATAAAAATATATTTTTAGTTAAATAAAGATCCAATGATAAGCTATAAATATATATATGAGTTTTCATTATTTATTTTTTCATCATAAAATATATAATATGATTATTTTATGTTATTTTAAAAGTTGACTTATCTTAAATGTATTACTTAATATAATACATAATATTAAAATATATATTTATAATTATCAATAATTTGATCATGATTCAATTACTGAATTATTAAATTTTAAATAATGTCTTTATCAATTCAATAATCAAAAATACTTGACAGTACAAAACGAATTTCGTAAGGAGCACACGTTCACTTTTTTATTGGTTGATGATTTCCAAGCTCCCCTTTATGCTGCTTGTGATCTTTAGAATTTGTTGATTTTGAATTCGTCGAACTAGTCAAATCTTTCGCATTGAATAGCAATGCTCTTCATTAATTCAATAATATTTTTTTAAAAACATTGCTACCTCGACTCAGTTTAAAAACACCGAAGTCTGAAGCGCAGATCGAAGCAGTATATAAGATCTTGGGCTCGTTTGGTGATCAGGATAAGAGAAATAAGATATGATAAACTATTATATCATGTTTGAAAGTATTGTTTGGTGAGCCAGCAGGATAGGATAAATCAATCATGTCTGATATCCTATCCTATCCATCTAGTTAAAATTCTATCCTGATGGGGAGCTGGGTTAAAACTCAACAGGATAGGATAAGGTGATTTAAAGTATAATAAAGTATAAAAAAAATTATACATAAAATAATTAAAGTATAATAAATTATAATATGGTTACCGAAAAAGGTATAATAAAACATAAAATAATAAAAATATTAATAATTAATTTTAAAAATTATTATCTCTTCTCACAAGGTTAATTTCGTTACTTTATATTATTTTTAAAAACTGAAAAATAAATAAAAATATTCTAATAATTTAACTATATGTAAAGTAAAAACTAAAGATGAATATTTAAAATTATAAAAAATCTAATTTAAATTAAAAAATATTTTAAAAAATTTAAATATTATATGTAATTTTATCACAAGGACAATTTTATCTTTTCATATAATCTTAACAAATGAAGATTATAAAAAAAACTAAAATTTAATAAAATATGAAAACATTCATAACAAAAACAAAAATTTTAAAATTCATACTAAAATTACAATGTTATCCAGTTGGTTATCTGGTGAACACCAAACGTTGGATAGGATGACAGCTTATCCTGCTCATATCCTATCTTACTCCTATCCTACTCCCTTATCCTATCCGCCCCTATCCTATCCTGACCACCAAACAAGCCCTTAGGGTCCGTTTGGTGGGCAGGATAAGGGTGATAAGATAGGATAAACAATCATATCCTACCTTTATCTATAGTTTGGTGAGCTAATAGGATATGATAAGCTTATCCTGATGGCTTATCCTATCCTATTCATTAGTTAAATTTTTATCCCAAAGGGGAGGCTGGGTTAGGAACAATAGGATAGGATAAGAAATGGATTTCCCATTTAACCCTCATCCCTGACCTTCTCCCTTTAAGTCTTGTTTCATGGTATGGCAGTGGTGTGTGGCGGCTCCGGCAGAATGGGATGACGGAGGTGGGGTGGCTCCGGCAACATGGGATGGCGACGACGTGGTGGCTCCGGCAATATGGTAGTGCGACTGCAAAATAGAGCTCGATGGCAGCAACCACCACGTCTCCAACGACCACTGCGCTATATTTCTCAGATCTGCTCCGACTCGAGCGACCACCGCACGACCCAGCCCTCATGAGCTCCGTCGTCGTCGTGACCGTTCAAATATGCTCCGAGTCCGACAACCACCGTGCGACCCGACCCTCGCAAGATCCGCCGTCGTCGCCGCCGTTCAGATCTGCTCTGTCGCGACCCAGCCATCACGAGCTCCATCTTGATTCCTCGTCGCCGCCGTCCACGAATGGTGAAGAAGAAGACTTGCAGAAGACCACTGCTTCCGTCGTGTTTGAGGATCTGGTCATCCCTGGGTCGACTTGCAGAAGAACACTTCTTCGTCTTTGAAGATTTCATGGTTATCCCTGTGCCTGTTCATCCTTTGAAGATTTCATTTGTGTTAATCTTTTTTTTTTTTGTTTAAAAAATTTAATTGTTACATCTGATGGATTTATGTAGACTCTAGGACTGTTTTTTGGTGAGGTACTTGATGAGGGTGACCTTGTTCAAAAAAAAAAAACTTGATGAGGGTGATTTTGTCATTTAAATATAATTTATATCATATCCATTCATTATCTTATTGCTCATCAAACATGAGATATGATAAGAGCTTATCAAGCTCATATCCTATCATACTCCTATCAATTCTTCTATCCTATCTATCGTGACCACCAAATGAGTCCTTATTTATTTTGTTTTCAATTTTCTGTTTTTATTTTTTGTTTTCGGAAATAATTATAAAATCTCCATATTGTTTTCATGTTATTTTCTGTTTTCAGGAAAGATTGAAAACATTTTTTTTTGTCTGTTTTCACGGTTTCTTATATAAATATTTAGAAATATGAAACATAATAAAAATAAAGTAACAGTTTTATTATTAATTTTTAAAATAAGAAATGAACATAGGAAACCAGAAACAAAACAAATAAACGGACCTGTTTGCTTTGTTTCCAGTCTCCTGTTTTCAGAAATAATTACAAATTTGCCCCATTATTTTCATTTCGTTTCCTGTTTTAAGAAATTTGTACAGGAAACACTTTAAAAACAACTTTTTTCTGTTTTTGCTATTTTTGTACAAATTTGTGAAAACAAGAAACGAAATAAAAATAAGGGGACAGTTTTGTAATTATTTCTAAAAATAGGAAATGAAAATATGAAACTAGAAACAAAAGAAACAAGCCCTAAGGGCCTGTTTGCTTTGTTTCCAGTTCCTTGTTTCTATTTCCTGTTTTTCAGATATAATTATAAAACTGTCACCTTGTTTTTATTGTTTCTCATTATACGAAAAACAAAAACAACTTTTTTCTGTTTTCACTGTTTCCTATACAAATATTTGAAAATAAAAAACATAATGAAAATAAGATAACAGTTTTATAATTATTTCTGAAAATAGGAAATGACGCTATGAATTTTAAAGTAGATTAAGGGAAAGATGAAATTGTTTTCAGCTGAAAATGGGAAAGAAAAGGAAAGGAAAGGAAAGGATGACGCATGAAATCTTGAGTTGATGCCAGAGAGATATTGAAGTAAAGCTCCAGAGCCAAAAAGGCGTAGGAACAGGACAATAGAGTATTATATGTAACGCAACGAAACGAATGGTGAGGAGAAGAGGGCCACCTCTGGCTGGGTAAATGTTTTCGTTTGAAATTGAAAGTTGGAACCGAAACCGAACGGAACCATGGCAGAGATTCAGGCCACCTCTTATAATGCTGCCAAACGTTTCCATCTTAAAAACTGCAAGGAGTCCACACACTTTGACCTTTACCATATTATAAAAATTAAAAAGGATGAGTTGAGTTTATTGAGGAAGTGTGTTTCGACTCTGGAAACGCTCTCACGTGCATTGTCAGGCTAGTTTGAGTAGTTTTCGCGTCCCAAAAACATGATGCCGCCTTATTTTACCATGCTTACAAGTATGTGCTTATTTATTTTTAAGATTTAATTATGGAGAAAGCTAACTAAGTGTTTTTATGTCATTGATTAATAATCTAAAACAATAAAGTTTTTATTGAAATTTAGTATATTTTATATTTTGATGTACGGGCATTTTATTAAACTGGGTTTCTTTTATAAACTATTTACCAGTTTAGGGTTATTCTGAAACTATTTACCAATGAGGGGTCCTTTTGGACACGTGGCATATTTTATTTTTTTTACTCTGACGGGTCAAAGGCGCCAGTCCACCACGTGGCACTGCAGGGGGCGCCCCCCACCCCACCCCACTCAAAAATTGGACTCCTGCAATTTTAAATGAACAATGCTACAATTTTAAAGGAACGGAGCTACAAAAAAAATTATACTATAAGTATAGGGAGTAACGATGACATTAATGATAAAATATCTATTTAAAACAACAAAAGGCAATAAAAAAATCTCGTAATAATGAATAGCAAATAATATCACAGAATGCATAAAAAAATAATAGCAATAACAATCTACACCAATAAATATTCATCAATTATTACAGTAGTAAAAAAAAATTTACCTTATAAGAATTAAAAGAAAGTCACCTGCAATTTTAAAGGAACAACGCGACAAAAAAATTATACTATAAGTATCGGGAGTAACGATGACATTAATGATAAAATATCTATTTAAAACAACAAGAGGTAATAAAAAAATTACCCTAATAAGTTTGCCATGATGTTTCCTGTTGTTAACGGTGGTGGATACTTCGTAACTATAACGTGATAAAAAAAACATTATCAAAGAATTATAAATTGTCCATGTTTAGATTTATTATAAGGGTTAAATATGTTTTTAGTAACTCGTCTGTAAAACATACTTTTTTAATCCTGTATTTTAAAATATGTTGGAAGTGGTCCCTAAATCAATATTTCCAGTCTCTCAATTTTGACAACCACATATTTTTAGTTCCTCTTTTTTTTTTACAAAAGTTCGATTTTAGTCCCAAAACATATTTAACCCTTATTATAATTATATAAAAAATTATACATAAAATCTATGATTGATTTACAGTGTAAAAATCTATCGTGATAATATATCAAAACGGAACCTTACTTTTTTAGAGCGTGTCTTAAAGAAATTAAGATATAAAGTATGCATTATAAACATTGTGTATATCTTATTAATTAAAGTAGGCTGTAATGAATTTAGCAAAAAACAAAAAATTCTGTATTGATTGTGTCAAGGTAAGTAAAGCCTGATCAATAGTTATTGCTATTAAGGATCGAACTCGTGTAAAGCACGAATCATTCATCCTTAACAACAACACATTAACCTCTGTGTCCAACTGCTTGATTAATACCTATATCTATTAACATTTTAATACTTATACTTTTATTTTAAAAATTAAGACAGAAATGATAATATCGATACCGGATGTTAATGTAAAATCCCTTTTTTTTATTTTGTTTTTGAACTTAAAATCCCCTTTTTTATATTCACATTGTATAAAAATTAATCACATATCTTATTATATATTTTAAAACTATTTTTTATTGGAAAAAAAGTGTCATAGACAACTCGATAAACTGGTCTTGTAAGAAATTAGTAACAGAGAGACAAGAGGTCGAAAGTTTAAGTTGATTAATCAATTTATATAATTAAAAGGTAGGGACATCTTATAAAAGTGAGGAAAGAACCACTATAAGGGGGAGTGAAGATAAGAACGGGTTTGGATATTTGAAGGAGATGGGATTTCCAGGTCTAAGGATTATTATGGATATTTGAAGGAGATGGGATGAAGTTGCGGGTACTAGTAAGGTTTACAAAATCGGATCGGCCATCGAATCGGTGAAGGTAGCGGTTCGAGGTTCAATGATCCCATCGAGGTTGAACCATGGTTGAATCGGTTATAATTAAATAATATTATTTTAATTTTTAATATAATATTTGTAACAATATTAAACAAAAAAACAACATAACAACTAAAATTATTAAGCACAATTTTTTTTTATTTTGAAATTAAACTAAATAAATATAAAGATATATGTTAAAATCATCTTCATAGGGAAAACCAACCCAAAATCTACAATCAGCCCACATATGTTAGAAAACAAAAGAATTGGGTTTTGGCTAGGATGACCCAAATCCTTTTATATTAATATTTTTTTTTTAGGAAACCAGTTCAGGCCGGTTCACTATCGGTTTTGAATCGATTCTCCGGTTTTTCCACCGGTTCAATACAGGGACGATTTTCCATATAAACCGGATCGGTCAAGATCACGGTTCCCGGTTAACCCGATCGGACCGGCCGGTCCGATCCGGTTTTCAAAACCCTGGGTACTAGAGCGATTTAAAATGGAGTCATCATTTTAGTTTATAAGTTTGTAGTGGTAATAAGTTGATCACTTCCATTAAGAAATGGTCAAAATTGTTTTTCAAATTGGAAAAAGTCAATTACATTAATATTGAAAATCACAACATAATAAACATTTTTCAATTTTGTAGATATTTTTACCTATTTTTTAACGTGTGATCAATTTTTCACTGTCTTGCAATTTCAGAAACCAAGATGATGATTCACTACTTAAAATGAAATGAAGAGGAAAGATAAAAATATATTTTTTTATTATATAAAATAAAAAGGTAAAATGTAAGTATCATACTTGGTTGTTTGAAAATTAAGGAAGAAATAAAAAAAATTACTCCATTGTTTGAAGGTTATAATAATATTTAATTGAGTCGAGTAGATTTGGTCAAGTTGGTACGGATACGGTTCATAACCCACAAGATCGTGAGTTCGAATCTCACTACCGTTGTAAGGACCTCGTTGGTGGGTAATCTGTAAGTATCTCTATAAGCGTTCATTGAGCCCTTGAGGTCTGCCCTGACCATGGTGAGTCCCGAGACCCAACTCACCTAAACTTTTCATCATAAAATAAAAAGAGAAATGAAGTGATACATTTTTTTTTTATAATCATAGTGATATCAATTAAAAATATAAAAATAAAAATTTTAGGAATTGGGTGATATGAAACATTTTAATTTACATACTTAATATTTTATTTTATTAGGTGCAGAAAACAGTGAAGTTAATACTTTGAAAACCTGAATTTTTTATTTATTAATAAATATTTTTTTCTTAATTCATTAATAAGTGTAGTTATAGTACGGATTAGCAACACCCAAACTTTTTTACCGTCCTTCAACATCACTTTCCAGTTGCCACTTCACTTCATTCCTCTAAACACGACCATTTTGTGTGTGTTTATTTTCCCCAACTAACTCTTGTTTACTGATTATAGCATTGGATCAGAGTCGTGGGCGAGCGAGACACTCCAAGCGGTGGACCAACGTATTGTGCCAAAAAGTGCACTCCTCTTATGCGTATTGTAATTGCATTCTTTGTATGCTTTGTAGAAATGTCATATTTCTTTCTTTTTGGTTAAAGTGTACAAAGGGGCAAAGGCCAACAAAAAAGAACACAATTTATATTAAAAAAAAATAACATCAATACATCAGCAACAACTAGGTTTTAGACAAATCCCCCAGCTGGTTAGGAACCTCATAAATTTCAAAGTCCTGGTCTACACTCCCGGACTCAATTAGTATTTACTCTCACGAAAAGTATGTATGTAAAGGAGACATCATTTTTTCCCCATCCCACTGAGAAATCTTGCCACAATTGGGTTTTAAGCGTGAAGTGAATTAGAACTCTTATCCTTTTCGGTATAGAAACGAGAGGTGAAGAATCACTCTCAATAACAACTTTACGGAAGCTTTTATTCCAAGCAAATCCCAATCCCTGAGAATACCGCCACAGCACCGCTGCTAAGGTCGAGCAAATACATTAACATTTCCAGGATATAAATGATGATATTTCTAAAGTATTACTGTGAAAATTAATCATATCCTAAAATAAACACCGTCTTGTAATTTTGTTACAATATACTGTTATGTTTTGATTTAAAATGACTAAACACCAATTTTAAGACCCTAAAATATAGACATTAGACAATTGTCTAGGTTGCCTGCTGTACTTGGATACCAACTCATATAGCTAGCAGTCCTTTTTGTCTTATTTGTTATCTTGTGGACAGGTGGGCTTAAAACGAGACAAGAAAAAGTATTGATCGACAAAATATTAGACGAATATTGACAATAGTTGATGACTAAGCTACGCGAGTAGGCTGGCCTTATTGAGCTCAAGCCCAATAAATCCAAAAGATAGAACGATCTAGATTAGTATTAAATTCCTAAAAATTAAGAATCAATAACTTAATTAGGAAAAAAGGTGGTGAAGATTTTCTTAGCCCCATTTTTTACCAAAAAATAAAAAAGGTGGTGAAGTGCCTTCCTCCTTGACGAGATTCAAGCAGCAATCTCTCGTTATCCATAAATGCTCACACAAAATAATGAATGTCTTTTGTTCATTATGTTTTTTATCATCTTGATCCTCTCGGATAGACAGTATTTCGAGAATCTCACTTTAACTAGAACGTTATGTTTTCGGGCCGAGAAATTGGGCATGTAGCAACAATAAGCTCACTAAAAATTGCATGGAAATTGTAACAAAAACAAATAAAAAAAAGCTTGGAAATGTATTTTTTTACTAGAAAAAAAATAGTTATTTTATAAAAAAAAACTAAATATTTTCAATTATAAATTGATTTGAATCAAAGCAAATTACTCAAGACACGCCATAAATATTCCAAATTCCTGATCAAGTTAGCCAAACAAAACCTCCGCTCACTCTGGCTTGCTTCCATGGGCCGGTGGATGCTAAGGGTTTTGTTTGGTAAAAACTAACGGATAAGTTAGTGGATAGTAGATAAGCTAGTTGATAACGGATAACGGATAGCGGATAGTGGATAGTGTATTAGTTAGCGGATTTGATTTAAAGAATTTGGTAAAACTAGGGATTAGACTACATGATAAATGTAAAATGACATAAAAGGTCATATTTACATGTTTTTTTTATATAACTTATATTTATATAATTTATTTTAAAATAATTATCACTTTTATCACTTTAATTTATTTTAAATTATTTATCATTTCAAAAATTAAAATGTAAATTTTTAATTTTAGTATTATTTTAGTTTTGTTTATTTTTAATAAATAAAATGGAATAATAAAAATAAAATTATATATTGATATGATTTTTATATAAATTTTATTTTTTATAGATAAAAGTATTTTTTATCTTAAATATAAATCTAAATAATGAAATTAATTCTTATTTATATACTATGTTAAATGCTTAGTATTTTATTTTATTATCCTAGGATAAATGAAGAATTAAATTAAGATAGTAAAGATAAAAATGAAAGTAAAAAATGATAAGCTATACGCTATAAGCTCATACGCTACTTCAAGTAGCGTCTAGAAAAAAACACTATATGCTAGTGAAAAAACGCTATACGCTAATTAATTTTAAAAACAGTTGTCAAACAAGGCCACTTTTCCATCCGTTGTAAGCTACGCTATCGGATTTGACAAACCAAACACACTTAAGTTCGAAGAAACCCGTTATTAATTTATTATTATGTTATGATTATGATACCCTTGAAGAGAAAGATGGCGGCTAACTGCTGAGAACGTGTAATGCGCAAGTTAAGGCGACTCAAATGCAGATCAAGGGAATGAAGGATTTGAAAGCATTCAGGGATTCTGAAAGGTCAAAACTAAAAAAGGCTGCTGATTTTTGTTGTTGCAACAAGAAAGGAGTATAAGTTTGTTTATTGGGTCCACGGATGTTTGAAGTGGTTCGCACTCATTTTCCCTCACACCAAGGCCTGTCCAACCAACTAAGGGTTTAAGCCTTTTTACTCACTCAACTCACTGGGCTCAAAATACACCATTTCCCATTATGTGATATATTCAATGTTACCTTCTCATATCTCTATCTAGGTCAAGATGGCCCGGTATAAGCATAAGACTAAACACATTATAAGGCTAATAACCCCACAAGAAAATTATAATTAGGTTGAAAGGAAGTATAACTATGATAAAGATACGTGATATCTTGAACCAAAAACTCAAATATTTTAAAAAGCAATAAACGAAAAAAAATTGATTCAATATTATCTCAAGTTTTATAATAAATCTGTCATTTAAGTTTTTCATATAACATTTATAAATCTATTAAATGTCTACATTTTTTTTAATAATTAATATAACTACATTTGAACAAATTATCCTCTGAATCTATCAATTCAAGATCATTTCATTTATTAAAAATATTAGGAGATGATACAAAATTTATAGAAAATAATTAACGTATTATTAGTTCTTGAAAATAAAAATTAACAATAATAACAATCAAGCATTTTTTTTCACTACGTGTAATCTGTTGTATAGATCAAATGATATCAAAATATATTTTCTATCATAAATCATGTTTATAGACAAATCATTTATATATAAATCTTCATCAACGTTTTTGCTTATAGTTTTTTTTTTTTATCTCCTTCTATTTTCAGTATATTTTTTTTTGACAGTTTCTATTTTCAGCAATATTGGACTACCTTTGTCTGATTTACATTAGCTCTCAAGGATTCTTAATTTACAACCCGCCCTTTGCCTCGGAATCAGCTCAGACGATGGTTAAAAAAAATTCGTAAGCCATTGCTTAATAAGTGAATCATTTGACTAAGAAAGAAAGGGATGATAAGTTTTTGCATGCTCATCTCTCACGTAGGACTATACTTACATTAATTACATTATGGCACTTCAGTCACGATTAATGATAAGAACAATCACTATGATGTATTTGATTGAGATTTTAAAAAATTATTTTGATCTAATAAGTCTAGTAGATTTTAAATGACTATGTAGGAATGTAATGATTTTTAATTTTTTTTTTTAAGATTGTTATAATTAAGATTCTCTTGTTTGGATTTTAACGGATTTATATTATAAGACTTTATAAAATTTGAATGGACTATAAGGATTTGTAAGATTTAAAAGAAACACATGGATTTTTAGCAAATATTCAAAGTTACAAGAGTTAAAAAAAAAATGCATATTTTTTAATAAAAAATTAAAACCCAATATAATTTTCTAATTTTTAACTGATAGCCAATTCTATCCATAGTTTTCACATTGAGAAGATTTCTACGTTTTACTTGCTAAGCGATCCATTAACATCACATAATCCACTGTTCATAACATCTAACAATGTGCAACAACTCAGTCTAAGATTCACAGGTTTTTTTTTATCCTTTTCTTAATCCCCTTCAAATTACTATTACAACATATATATGAAACCTATTAGTTATTTTAAAAAAATACCCATTATACCAATCAATAAAATTACAATTTAGAACGAGTTTACCATAAAAAAATAACATAAATTCAATCATTACTATTTTTTTATTTTCTTTTTTAAAAAACCACACACACACACACACACACATATATATATATATATATATATATATATATATATATATATATATAATATGCAAAAGCAAGAGAAGTAACACACAATACAAGCAGACAAGCGCCACAATACAAGCAGATAAGCGCCATATGCCAATGTAATTCTGCACCATTAGACCAAAGGTGGTTTCAACTTTCAACAAAAAGGTCATTCCAATTGAATTCTTTTTCCTAATACGCAGGCACCATTATTAGACCAAAGTAATAAGAGGAGTAAAAAGAAAAAGAAAAAGAAACCGTAACTTTAGAGAATAAACATGAACGTGTTTCAGAGAGAAATAGGGACTGCACTTGTTTATGAGAAGAAAAGCCTGGGAACGGCAGATAGAGAAGGAATGAGAGAATGAAAAAGTCTGATAGATTTGGGTGCGATTTTGGGATGGGTTTCGTATTTATATCTCTTACTAAAAAATGGTTCGAAATCAATTACACAAGAGAATCCACGTGAATTGGCAGCAAACTTTTGAATACCAAATAATTTTTTTTTGTAAGTTATAAAAAGTCTTGATTGAATATCATTGGATTTGAACACCCTCTAAAAAAAATTCTAATGGTTTTAATTGAATATCACAATACTTATTTATATTTTTTAAAAGTCCAATACACTAATTCACATATTTATCATTTTTATTTTTGTAAAATGAAAACTATAGTGGAAATAATGAATATTTAAGGGTTTGTTTGCTTTGTTTCCAGTTTTATGTTTTCATTTTCTGTTTTCATAAATAATTACAAAACTGTCACATTGTTTTTATTCTATTTTATGTTTTCAGAAATTTGTACAGGAAACAGTGAAAATAGAAAAAAGTTGTTTTAGTGTTTCCTATACAAATTTTTGAAAACAGAAAACAGAATGAAAATAATGTAACAGTTTTGTAATTATTTCTAAAAACAGGAAATGAAAACAGGAAACTGGAAACAAAGCAAACAGACCTTAAGTTTTTAATTCTACTCAAAATTATTAGTGTTCTAGTTCTATTCGACACTTACACTATGTTTGGTTTTGAGGAAAATAGATGGAAAGAAAATGAAAGGAAGGAAAATGCTGCTTTCCCTCATCTGGTTCTCTAGTGAAAACTGAAGGAAAGGAATGAGATCATGGGCCCCACGTCAAAATTGCAATCCGCCCAAATCGGAAAGAAAACAGGGGGAAACCATAGATATGGAATAAAAAGACCGAAATACCCTCCGACCCTTCTCCCAGAAATCGCCACTGGACCACCTCCTTGTCTACGAACAGATATGGCATCAAATAGACCACCTCTTGAAGGTTGCTTCCGAAGGTGTAAAGAAGACCTAGAAATAGAAGCCAAATGAGTTGAACAAAGAAGGCAATGTGATGAAGCTGACGAAGAGGATTAGGGCCGTTTGGTGGTCAGGATAAGAGAGACAGGATAGGATAAGCTATCATATCTTATCTGAAACTATTGTTTGGTGAGCCAGCAGGATAGGATAAGGCAATCCTGTCACTTATCATATCTCATCCATCTAGTTAAAATTCTATCCTGAGGGGAGGGCTGGGTTAGCACTCAACAGGATAGGATAGTTTTTTTTTTTTTTGCTAGTAACAAGTAGGATATAGTGATTTAAAGTATAATAAAATATAAAAATATATAATATATAAAATAATAATTTAAAGTATAATAAAATTTAACATGGTTACCAAAAAGAGGTATAATAAAATATAAAATATTTAAAATAATAAAAATATTAATAATTCATTTTAAAATTTATTTTTATTTTATAACAATGCTAATTTTTTTATTTTATATTATTTTAAAAAACTGTAAAATATAAAAAAGTATTCTAATAATTTAACTATATGTAAAGTAAAAATAAAAAATGAATATTTAAAAATATAAAAAATTATTTTAGTTAGACAATATTTAAAAAATTTTAAAAACTATATGTAATTTTTTCACAAGGATAATTTTGTCTTTTTATATAATTTTAAATAATGAAAATTATAAAAAAAACTAAAATCTAATAAAAGATGAAAACATTTAGAATAAAAAAAGAAAAATTTAAAATTCATACTTAAATTATGATGTTGTCTGGTTGGTTATCTAGTGGACACCAAATGTCAAATATGATAACAGTTTATCCTGTTCATATCTTATCTCACTCCTATTATGTTCTCTTATTATATCCATCTTTATCCTATTCTGACCACCAAACGAACCTCTTAGCGGAGGATGAATGGAAAAGAAGAAGAAAAGGTGGGCGGAGAGAACGACGATGAGAACAGTGAAAAACTGAAAATAATGAAGGAAGTAACGGGGCCAGAGTGTTATCTGCATATTAAATTGCATATATGCCAATACTTGGTCACTGCTTTCTAATAATAATTTTTTTTTAATAAGAATTTCTTCCCCTTTTAATTCTTTCTTTAAAATGAATATTGATAAGGTTCAGAGTTCATACGTTCCATGCTTTTTTTTTCTTGCTTTACTTGGTTATTAGCTAATTGGTGTGTGGTTTGTATTGCTCATTTTTTAAATTTAAATAAAATGGTAATATAAATATTTTTAAATTTATTATGAATAAAAAAGTATTTTAAATTTATTAATGTTTTTAATTATCTTGGATTCTTAATTTGTATCAATGAAATTATATTTTATATTTTTATTCTATTTATTGTATTTCATTTTTACTAAAGGGTATTTATGCCATTTCACAAATATAGTTTTTTCTTTCCTCTTACTTTCTACTCAACCAAACAAGAGGAGAAAAAAGTTTTACTTTTCTTTCCTTTCATTTTCTATCAAACCAAACAACTAAACAATCTTCTCATTTTTCACTCTTTTTCTTTCCTTCCCCTCTCTTTCCCTCCATTTTCTTTCCTTTCAATTTCCCTCTTACAACCAAACAAAGTGTTAATACACCCATACCTCCCTTATATCTTGGAGTGATTTTTCATTTTGTGGCTCAATTGAAATGGGGTTACAATTATTTCGCCAGTATCAGAAATGTACTGGCCGAGGTTATTAACCCGGCCACCGAGCCCAAGTACCCGGCCCAGTCCAGAAATTATAAAAGGGGCAGTACCCCTCATAAGAAGAGGACACTTTTTGACTGAACACCGGTGACTCTCCCTTAAGCGTGTTAGAGGAACTAGCGTCGACCAAGAGACTATCAAACAGTCATTGCTCCCTAGCACTCGTCCGATACAAAATTAAGGGATCGAGATCACCGCCCCGCCAAGAGATGAACCTAGAACTACGTCTGGCTTTGATTCCCATTGGGATACGTAGGACCGGAATCACTGAATTCTGTCAAGCCCAAATCATAAAATAAACCCCTTGGTTTCACGTTCTATGTCGAGATTCTGACAAAACGGATCTTGGCAGGAACATTTGGCGCCGTCTGTGGGAATCGAAGCAAATATTTTCCCATACCACAAAAAATGGTGGAGACCAGGAAAGGGTGTCTCGATCAAAGAAGAAGCTGAAGGAGTTCTTGTTTCAGTTCTTTCACCCCCTCGATGTCCGTCCAGAGAGTCCTGAAAGGGGGGACCACAGGTCGTTTGATGGCAATATGCTTATCCTGGGAGTGATGCAAGAGGGTGATATCCCTCGTAAAGTGCCTCTGAATGCTGTTCCATTTTGGATCCAAGTCCATAATGTCCTTGTGGGTTTCATGACAGAAATAGTAGGAAGGCACACTGGCAACTTCATAGGCGAGTTCTTGGAATATGACCCAAATAACTCCTCCGACTTCTGGAAATCATACATGCGAATCAGGATCTTGATTGATGTCCGGAAACCCTCAAAGAAGGCAAAACGCATCAAGAATATCCAGTGAAGCAAAGGAGGTGGTTTTCAAAGCATGGGGCCCGCAACTCAGGGATGAACACGGAAGAACCACCAGTGATGGCGGAGCGCGGTGGCTGCGGGAAGAAATTAAGGGATCCTGGTCAGCACCAAATTAGGAAGATATTTGCTCCAAGAATCTCGGTAACCATAGTGCAACGAATCCCAAAGATAAAGGGAAGAGTATCGCGAGATATGAGGAGGACTAGATAAGGAAAGATATAATGGCAATGATTTTCAAAAATCCATAGATTCTCTTTCCAAATCCCCACATGGGTATCTCTCATTTAGGAGAGATAAATAAGGATGACAACACAAGTGCTGGGGGGGACATCGAAAGAGACAAAAATAAAGGCAGAAGCGAGGAAGAACCGGAAACGCAAGTCCATACCATGCACGTAGACAGTATCAAAAGCCCAACCCTTCCCTCGGGAAACCTCCAGGCAGTTCCAACATTGAGGGATCTGTCCCGTTCTCACCACCCGGACGTGATCTTCTGAGTTAAACGTTGGCTCACGTGAGGAGGAGGTTTAGCTTTGTTTTGGAAGAATAATGTGAGGTTAACTATCACCGGCTATGCCCAGAATTTCATAAATGCAGTAATAGAGGAGGATGCTAGGGACCCATGGAGACTTACTTGTTTCTACGGCTTCCTAGAAAGGCACCTCAGACGCGATTCCTGGAATCTGCTGAGAACACTCGCGGGTATGTCAGAGATCCCTTGGTGTGTGATAGGTGATATGAATGACATGTTGGTTGCTGAGGATAAAAGAAGTACCCTAGATCACCCTTTGTGGGTTATCCGTGGGTTTAGAGAAGCTGTAATGGACTGTAACCTTGTTGATATCCCTTTGGAAGGGTACCATGGAAGAAAGACTGGACCGTGCCCTAGCAACTCCAGTGCTTGCAAGACAAAATAACAGGAATTTCAAATTTGAAAATCAATGGCTATTTGTGGAAGGTCTGGCTGATATTGTTAAGGATGGTTGGGGGGTCAACGAGGTGCATAGCTTGCATGATAAGATCACCAACCGTGCGCGTCTTCGTGAGCATTGGGGCAAAAGCATTCGACCCAAATTTAGATCTGATATCCAGCGTTGCAAGAGGAAGCTAGAGGAGTTGCACACCTTGAATGACGAGAACTCTAGAGTGACCTTCGAAGCAACAAAGGACCAACTCTCCAAGTTGCTTATTCATGAAGAATCCTATTGGAGGCAAAGGGTAAAAAACCATTGGTTGATAGGTGGGGATCTTAACACAAAATACTTCCATGCTTCTGCAACCTCTAGAACAAAACGTAACTTGATTGAGAGGCTTACTAATGATGAAGGGGCCGGCGCGAGGAGACCAAGTTCCTCTCGAGGAAAAAGTTAAAAGGGATCTACTTCGGCTCAAGTTGAAGAGAGTGAAAGCTGGATGGAACGAAGCTCAGAAGAAGAAGGAGATACATGTTGGAGAAGGTCCCAAAGTCATGCAGCTCATGGAAAATTCCCTTAAAAACAAGGGGCAAAAAGTCAACGTACCAGGAGTCAGTTTCCATGGTCAGTTTGGCGCCCAACCACCGAGTATATCAACAAATAAGAATGAGGGAGACATAACGAGGGCAGATCAGGGTAGTGATCAGGCTATGTGTATAGAAGGTCCAAAGGAGAAACATGTGCATGCAAGTAAATAAGCCAGGTTCCTCGTGTCCTCTCTCATCTCGTTTATTTATGATGATGTTTAAAGACTTTACTATTTTGTCGTGAAATATCAGGGGTGCGGCCAGTGACTTGGCTAAAAGGCATCTCAGAGAGTATATTAAACAACAGAGACCTTCCATCATTATTATTATGGAGACACATGTGCAGTTTTCCCATGTTAAGCGGTTCTGGGATAAATTTGGGTTATTCAGTTATCCACATTGTGGAGGCTAGGGGGCATGCGGGTGGAATTTGGTAGTTTTCATCAGTAACAGATGTTGATATCAGGGTCATGGAGTTTTGTGATCAAGCTATAACTTGTAAACTAAGCAAGGGTAATTTTTCCTGGTGGTGTCTGGTCCGAGCAAGAAAGAAGAAGGATTTAGGTGTGACCCTGACCTGAGGTTGAAGGGTCATGATAAAGAAGCTTGTGGTATTTGTTTCCCGAGATGATATCTGTTATGCAGTAATGGCCCTTATGATGCACACAAAGTGTTTGACAAAATTCCCAGGTGATATTGCTCTGTTTATTAACTGGTTATAATAGTCTATCACATATGCTGTTTTGCTAACTTAATGGTTTCAGTAAACCAAATCTATTATGTTTCTCTCGACCTACGTATTACTTGGAGGCATGAGATACATTTGTTAATCGGTCAAAACATGGCATATGTTAATGATTGCTTTATGAATCACACACTGTTCCACAAGTCATTAAAGGAAGCATTTGAGGTATTCTGCAATAAAATTGTTGCTGCCTGTTCCAGTGCAGAACTATTAGCTATGTTCTGTGATAATGTCCTTAAAAAGGGTGGAAGCGAGAAATGGAGTGCGGAAGCAATTGAAGAAACCCTTGAGAAGGTAGTCAAGCTTCTTGCTTATATCAGTGATAAGGATCTTTTTGCAGAATTTTACAGGAAGAAGCTCGCCCGCAGACTACTTTTTGATCGGAGTGCCAGAAGTTATTAAAGGCCAAGTTTGAGCCTAACGGCCGAGTTCGAGCCAGTCAAATTTCTAAGGCCAAGTTTGAGCCTAATGGCCGAGTTCGAGCCAAATCTCTAAAGGCCAAGTTTGAGCCTAATGGCCGAGTTCGAGCCAAATCTCTAAAGGCCAAGTTTGAGCCTGGTGGCCGAGTACGAACCAATGGCCGAGTTCGAGCCAGTCAAACTTCTAAAGGCCGAGTACGAGCCAGTCAAATTTCTAAGGCCAAGTTTGAGCCTAATGGCCGAATTCGAGCCAAATCTCTAAAGGCCAAGTTTGAGCCTAATGGCCGAGTTCGAGCCAAATCTCTAAAGGCCAAGTTTGAGCCTAATGGCCGAGTTCGAGCCAAATCTCTAAAGGCCAAGTTTGAGCCTGGTGGCCGAGTACGAGCCAATGGCCGAGTTCAAGCCAGTCAAATTTCTAAAGGCCAAGTTTGAGCCTAATGGCCGAGTTCGAGCCAAATCTCTAAAGGCCAAGTTTGAGCCTGATGGCCGAGTTTGAGCCAATCAAATTTCTAAGGCCAAGTTTGAGCCTAATGGCCGAGTTCGAGCCAAATCTCTAAAGGCCAAGTTTGAGCCTAATGGCCGAGTCCAAGCCAATTACATTCTAAAGGCCAAGTACGAGCCAATGGCCGAGTCCGAGCCAATTACATTCTAAAGGCCAAGTTTGAGCCTAATGGCCGAGTTCGAGCCAATTACATTCTAAAGGCCAAGCGAGCCAATTACATTCTAAGGGCCAAGTTTGAGCCTGATGGCCGAGTTCGAGCCAGTTCAATTTTTAAAGGCCAAGTTTGAGCCGCGAAATTATTGAAATCAAATCAAATACGTATATCAAGAAAGAACAAAGTTTGTGTGGCTGAAGAATAAGCTCGGTTTCGTACTTATCAGCTCCTTCGCTTATTCAAGCTCGGAGCTCGGGGGGCTTGTGTGTACTGGTCGAGAATGTAAGACCGATGACTCGTCTATACACTGGGCCAACCGAGCTTACCCCCACGAATGGGCATTGGCCCAAACTCCTCCGAAGCCGAGGACATGTCAGCACACCTGACATCCGAGGATAACTACTCGGCCCCTTTCCATGACAGGCCAAGCACGAAGATACCTCGGCCCCAAGCTATCCATCTCTTTAAAGTTGACAAATTTGATTTTCTTATCTGCATGGCCGCCTTCCTTGGAGTCGCCTTTGTAAGCATGGATGTTGGCCTCTTGATGTCTGTTGGACTCGGTGTGCTTAGAGCACTCTTATATATGGCTAGACCAGCGGCATGCGAGCTTGGAAAGTTAAATGACTTGGGTTTATATCGAGATGTTGAGCAATATAGTGCTTCAAAAATCCCGGGGAGCTCTAATTATACAACTTGGTTCTCCCATTTACTTTGCAAAATTCTATCTATGTCAAAGAAAGGATTATGAGGTATATTAGAAGTGAGCAAAGACATGAGTGGAGATGTTGTTGAGTACATCATAACTCGATTTGTCAGGAGTGACATCAATTGAAACAACTGCTATTGGAGGATTATTGGGGATAAATAGAACATTGGAAAAGAATGGAATTAAGGTGTCATTGGTAAACCCAAGGTTGGATGTTATGGAGAAGCTGATATTATCCGAGTTTGTTGACAAGATTGGGAAGGAGTCATTTTATCTAACATTGGATGATGCAGTGTCAGCAAGTCAATATTCACTTCGTACATTGAAGACAACTAGCACTAATTATGAATAGACAGGGGAAAAGACAAGTCTGAAAATTCTGTCAGCTCTGTTGAACTAGACCCGAGAATTGACATAGCCTATTCAGGAGTTGGAGAAGTTCCAGCTTGGATCACAGCCCGATAATTGCACTAAGCTGCAGTTGATGTATATAGTCGGTCTTTGTACTCTTTTTCCTACCTCGGTATTTTGTCCCAAAAAGGGTTTTGACCGGGAGGTTTTAACGAGGCACACCATGGACTCCATCCAATAAAAGAATTTATTGTGAATATTGCTTTATTTTCTCTTATCTTGCCAAGTATTTACTCGGCAGCATCTTATTTTGGTGGCCGAGTTCGAGCTACCAAATTCTTAAGGCCAAGTTTGAGCCTGGTGGCCGAGTGCGAGCCATTAAATTTCTTAAGGCCAAGTCTGAGCCTAAAGGCCGAGTTCGAGCCATTGAAGTCATTAAAGGCCAAGTCTGAGCCTCAAGGCCGAGTACGAGCCACTAAATTATTGAAGGCCGAGTACGAGCCATTGAATGTTTAAGGCCAAGTCTGAGCCTCAAGGTCAAGTACGAGCCATTAAATTGTTTAAGGCCAAGTCTGAGCCTCAAGGCCGAGTACGAGCCATTAAATTGTTTAAGGCCAAGTCTGAACCTGAAGACCGAGTTCGAGCCATTGAAATTATTAAAGGAACCGAGCACAATGTCGAAGGTAAAAATGAGGCCGAGTTCAAAGCCTTAAAATACAAAAAGGAAGGCAGGTTCGGTTGAAGTAACAGCTTGAAATAAGGAATGAAGAAAGTCCACATGGCCGAAATATCAGCTCGGTTTAATACTTGTCAGCTCTTTCGCTTGTTTAAGCTCAGCTTGGGGGGCTTGTGTACTGGCCGAGGTTATTAACCCGGCCACCGAGCCCAAGTATCCGGCCCAGTCCATAAATTATAAAAGGGGCAGTACCCCTCATAAGAAAAGGACACTTTTTGACTGAACACCGGTGACTCTCCCTTAAGCGTGTTAGAGGAACTAGCGTCGACCAAGAGACTATCAAACAGTCCTTGCTCCCTAGTACTCGTCCGATACAAAATTAAGGGATCGAGATCACCGCCCCGCCAAGGGATGAACCTAGAACTACGTCTGGCTTTGATTCCCATTGGGATACGTAGGACCGGAATCACTGAATTCTATCAAGCCCAAATCATAAAATAACCCCATTGATTTCACGTTCTATGTCGAGATTCTGACAAAACGGATCTTGGCAGGAAAAAGAAATATAGTGACACGTGCATGTTATTGTTACCTTTCTTCCCGTCTCCATCAACTAAATTTGTTTTGCAATTACAGCAATCACATCAAGCTCCGCAATATAACTGAATGTTATTCCACGCCAACTGAACCTGAACTCTCAACACAAGATACAGTGTAAGAGTTATGATCCCTAATTCCCTGTATCCCACATTAAAGCCCGGGTCTATAAATAAAGTAACCCTTGTAATAACCCGAACATAAGCAAGTAAAGCCATAATATTAAGTTGATATCACATAGTAAGTTGATTCAACTCTATTTTTCAAAAAGGATTTTTATACTATATGGAACTTTACATATGTTAAGGAATCATAAAATATAGAAATATTATATTGAAAATAATAGTTTTTAAGTTCTCAAGGAATTAAATACACTACTTTCAACACAATATTTCTATTTTTAATTTCTTAACATATACAAAATTGTGGAAGCTAGAAAGATAGTTTTCAAAATATGAGGAATGAGCATTCTCTTACATAGCAACATTCTGAATAATTAATTAACCATTTCTACCCTATGTAAAGTTGCACACGTTGATATGTATTTATTACTCATTTTGCATTAATTTTAACCAACTCATTAATGATGAATTTTTGAAAACCAAAATTATTTTATCTCTCCAATTTATGATTCATCTTTATCATCTTTCTTCTTCTTCTTCTTCTTGTTTTTTTCCTTCCATTTTTTCTGAACCTTTGAACTCCCCTTCTCCCCTCTTGTCCCTACCTCTCGCCTTCGACTACCACGGTCTTCGAAGATCCGGCGAGTAATGCCACGGCGGTGGCGCCAGCGAGGATCGTGCATCAGTTCTTAGCACAACAGGAGGGCTTGCAGTTCGGGGGAGTCGCTGCACGACGGGAAGGATGATGACAAAGAATCGGAGATGGTTCCGCCACATGAGTACTTGGCGCGAAGCCGGAAAGCGGCGACGAAATCGGTGTTCGAGGGGGTAGTCGGCACTATTGCGACCGGAGGTGTGGGGAGGCGCGGTGGTCCTCTTCCTGATGGGGGGTTGGGGGTTACAGATGAGAGGTAGGGAGAAGAGGGGAGAAGGGAAGTTCAAAGGTTCAGAAAAAATGGAAGAAAAGAAAAAAAGAAGAAAGATGATAAAAATGAATCATAAATTAAAGAGAGAAAATAATTATTGTTTTCAAAATTCATTATTAATGAGTTGGATACAAAATGAGTATAATTAATGTATATTAACCTGTGCAATATTGCACAGAAAAGAAAAACCCATGATAATTAAGTAGTCTTTCCTATTAGTTGTCATTCCGAATTTATCATTGTATTCTCATCAGGGAAATCACGAGGAAGTGCAAGCTTTTAATTAATGATTTTGTTTATACGTGTGAGCTATAATTAATGTTAAGTAGGGCTGGACAAATTTTCGCCACCGATCGCAACCCGATCAATCCGCCAGGATCGTGAAGGCATATGGGCGGGTGCAGGGCCATGGGTTGAGAGACTCAGTTTCACACAACTACAAGTAACAGTCTCAAACCTACAGTCCCCCTTCTTTTCTATATGTTGTTGAACCCTAATTCTCCCAAACCACCATTTTTATTCCTCTCCATTAATTCGGTAGAAATTTCTCGCAAATCACCCCTCTTCTCCAAAGTTGAAGTGAAGTGCGGTGCCCTTGGTGTATTTTTGAAAGTTAACGGTGCCCCATGGAATTTGGTTCGAAAGTGTGCAGTGCCCCTTGGTGTATTTTTGACATCAGATACTATTAATGTTCGTATCTGTCTTAGTAGCTTCTGTCTTGGTGTTGCTTTATAGTGTGTTGTTCGTGCCCATCTTTTTTATTCACAGTGCTAGGATTAATGTTTTGGGTGGGCTTACAGCGTGGCTGTGTTCTTTATTTCAGTTTTATGCCCTGCCCTGTGCGCGAATTGTGGACACTGAAATGAAAGAGAAGATAAAAAAGAGGTTGGGATAAAAGTAGTCGGTTACATTACTGGGGTGCGTTTGAGTAAAAAACTTAATTAAGAGGTTATCACATAATTTCTTATCGCATGAGAGTTTATGTCATAAGCGCTTAAAGAAAGAAAAATAAAGAAAGGAGCATGAGAGGATTCGAATGAAAAACACGGAAAGGGTGTTCGAGCAGTCAAGTATCATGATAATTCCATGTTTTCTCCCAAGTGACTTATGAAAATAAGTCAAAAACTCCTTATGGGATGACATATGTTATTTTTATAAGCTCTGTCAAACACACTGCATAAGAGCTTATGTCATCAAATAAGTCAAAAAGAGTTTAAATAAGTTTTTCCAAACACCATAAGGAGTTTTTGACTTATTTTCATAAGTTACTGGGAGAAGTTTATGGAATTATCATAATAGCTTATACACCAAACACCATCTCCGTGTTTTTCACTATTCGAATCCTCTCATGCCCCTTTCTTTCTTTTCCTTTCTTTAAGCGCTTATGGCATAAGCTCTTATGCGATAAGGTCTTATATGATAAGCTCTTAATTAAGTTGTTTACCCAAACGCACCCTAAATGAAACGAAACCGAACTATTGGCCCGTGAAAAAAGTGTTTCAAAACCCTTGTTTTTTTCCCTGGGTACTCTAGCAGTTCCCTTAGGTAGTGTTTGGTATCTGAAATATTTTATTCTCGAGTAGACTACATTTCCGGGAACGTGATTCCTGGAAATAAAGTTTTCTCACCTTTACACATGGGAATAAAGTTTTCACAAGTTTATAATTATCATTCACTAATTTTATTCCCATGAATACTCTATGCCTGCGAATAAATTTTTAAAACTTGTAACAAACATGATAAAATTTTATTCTCATCCCAACATTCTCATGAATACTTTTTTAGAACTTATATCAAACCCTACCTTAGATTTTTCTGGCATATTATTATAACTATAATAATTAACAATAGTTGTACGGATAGAAAATGACATACTACGAGTTTACACTCTACACTTATTTGTCCGGTACACGATAGGAAACAAGATAATGAATTTATTTTAAATTAATAATGTGACCCACGAAAACATTGTCAAATCAGTATTATACGTACAAATATGTATTTGGTTAGAGTCGTAACTGGCTCGGGTTCTTTAGCACGTGATTAAAAGTTTGATCTTAAGTTATTATGTATAAAAAAAATCTGGTTGAAAGAGGTCAATCTTTTAATATAGTCTAATATCTTGAGGAATTAGTCTTCACGATTACGTGTGGAGGATACTTTAAAAAAATAAAAAAAAATAGTATTATTCTTCCATCTCAAAACACAAGAAAAATATTCAAGATTATAGTCAATGAGAGAAATTCCAGAAAATATTATTAGCCCAATGTAATACTATCTATTTCTTTTGTTTATTTGAGGTCAATATTAGACCTTTGCAATATTCTAAAGGTGCTCTTGTTTATTCTTGGGGCTCCAAACGGGTAGTCTCTACAAGATTCTCGTGTGTAGATGAAAATTATCATCTCTATCCTTTGCTCCTAAAGTTATCTATTTTTTTTTTTTAAATAATCTTTGCATGATATCGAGTATGAGATTGCATCGACAAAATTGAATATAAAATACACCTTACCCGCTTAACTCCAGTTTATATAGCATATATTGTATAATGTTTGTCTGAAGCCAACAAAAATACACTAGTGCAATAAGTACTTTTTACGTCAGTTAAAATTAATTTTTTACGTCAGAATATTGACTGACGTAAATACAGCTGACGTTAATAATTAATATTTTAGCGTCAGTTGAGAACTGACGTTAAATATAAAACTATTAACGCCAGTTCTTTAACAAAACTGACGTTAATTTTATAAAAATTAACGTCAGTTTTTTAAACAACTGACGTTAAATATAAAACTATTAACGTTGGTTCTTTAAGACAACGGACGTTAATTATGTTAAAACCAACGTCAGTTGTTATAAAGAACCGACGTTAAATGTTTAATTTTAACGTCAATTGTAATAAATCACTGACGTTAATAGTGTACTGTATATTTTATAAAATACTATTAACGTCAGTTGTTTGATACAACTAACGTTAATAGGGTTTTTTTTAATTTAGTTTTAAAATGTCACTCCTCTCAGCTATCCCTGCATTCAGTAAAAATCCCAGTAACACAGAATATCACACACATTACAGAATTGCAAAGGAAAAATGAACAATGGGGGGACTTAAAACCAAAACCCATGTATATATATAAATAAATTTTAGTTCCAATGTCTAAAAAACAAAACTACCAATCTAAGGATATATATATATATATATATATACATACATGTTATTAATTAGTTTATAAAGTCTAACAAAAAAACTATTTATCTAAGTATTGCGGAGGTATCCTATCAATTCCTTTTTCAGCCGCATACTTGAAGAAGAATTCAGCGAAGCGCATCCTCAAGTCTCTTAACTCATCTTCTTGAATAGGCGATTGGTCGATAAATGCCTAGACACGTTCAAATAATAACAATACCATCAATGCAAGTCATCTTCAAAACTATAATATATAATTTAACAAGTTGTTTAAATATTACCTTATTCCATCCATCCGTAATAGATGCGGAGACTATGTTCAGCATATGAAGCATCACATAATAGCCGCACGACCACCCGTCAATTTGAAATCGAGACTACCAACAAAATTAATTTCAACGTCAGTTGAATATACATATAAATTAGTAATTATAATATTAATTATTTGATAAATAAACTAACAAACCTTGAGGATGTTCCATACAGGATTTGCTTTAGCCTTAGAAGTCCTACTTCTCCCGTTGGCGCAACTTATGCTACTCGCCTTCAGCGCGCTATCATAAATAAATAATCATGTCGATCAATTAACAAATTCATATATCATGTGTGTAATAAACTAAAAACAACTGATATTAAAACTTAAATTAAATTTAAGATTAGTTACTTACTTATTTACAGCTTCCACCACCTTCGGTGGCGGATCTTGGTGGAGAGAGCAAAAGAATATGACAGTATGCTTAGACGGGTGGAGTACGAACAACTGCCAATGGCTTTTCATACAGTAGGGAGCCACATATAGTTGTTTCGGATTGTCTCCCAACAAGTTCCCTAAGTATTTACTCAATGCATCGCCAGCAAAGAAATCGGGCAGAAGGATTGACGGATCTAACAAACCGTAAATTGATGCAACACCCTTATCAAGCTGAAGACGATGGAGATACCTGAGATATGAAAAGGTGTGGATGTTAATTACATAATATATATATTGAAATTAAAATAAATTATTAAATGGAAAAATACCAAAAATAAATAAGTTATAAAATTAAAATTAACTTACGTGCACCAGAGACTGAAAACATTGCTGTTCATCCAGACGTTATTTCGCGGGCGTTCAGAGATCGTCACCACAGAAGGTAAATATCCTCTGTTGATCTGGGCGTGCCACCCATCCATCGTGCTCCAATGGACATTCAAAAATCTCAAACGCATAATCCTCACCAAGTGAGAACAAACGAGTGATAGGTGACAGCGACATCGACATCGACTTGGTCTTCAGTTTAGGAAAAATAAAATAGATAAGTTTTTGATAATTAAAAAAAAACACAAGTAATTATTTGACTAATTTGGACATTAATAATGAATACATACCTTGGTTAACATTTCGAGCTCACGTCGATTGGAGTCCAACTCAAGCTCACGCCTTTTCATTTCCAACTCATGCTCATGGCGTTGGACTTCGAACTCCCGCTCCCTAGCTGCCAACTCATCGTCCTCCACATGTGCCCTACTAAAACTCTCTTTTGTGCTCACATGTGAAGGGTTGGCATGCCCTGCGGTGTCCTGGGATGTACCGACGGAGGAAAACTCTCTGGCAAGCGCCTGCTTGAAGTCTGGGTTGGATATTAAGCCTTGCATCAGATGTGTTGTAATAGCTGGGTTGGACATGAGGTGCTGAGTAATGTCAGCCAAAATTGATGCTTCAGCGACCACCCGCTTTCGTGAAGCAGGCTTGCCATAATATTCTTTGATGGTCATGTTCTCAGGAACATCGAGAACCCGACCAAGATGGTCTTTCTTGCCTATAGCAGTCATCAAGACGTCCCGCCGTCCAGAAGGGACGAATGTGACCTGGGAGGATTGTGCTTTAATATCCATCTACAATGAAAAAAATGAAAAAACGTGCAAGTGAAAAGTGTTGCAAATATCTATACAAATATCAATTGAAATCAAGTTAATTATTTACTTACAATCTTATCTGTCACTTCGCGAGTGGCATCAACTTTAAAAGATCCCGTCTTTGTCATGCGGCCGGCTAACCAGGCATCCTCGCGGTCGATGTCTGACGGAGGACTTAATGGTGTGCCCTCAGGCACCTCTCCTCTTTCAATCCTAGCAGAGTGCTCTTCTTGCTTCGCCCTCAGCCTATCCACCATCATCTGCTCGATCCGAGTCTGGTACCCACCCTGAGACATGGTGTGGCGGTGGACGTTCTTCGCCTGATTCTGCCTACCCTTGTTTGCCTTAGCCTATTCAAACAAAAACACATAATTAAATACAGTTAAATGATCTATAATAAGCATACAAAATTTCCTTAATCAACCAACCTGAAATTCTCCATCCTGTCGACTCCTGCCAAACATATCCCAAGTATCCTGATCAATCCAAGGATAATCCGAGAACATTTTATCAAGCCGCTTCTTCGCAGATACATAGTACCTGGTAAGATCATGCTTGAACCCATTCCAACGCTTTGATGCCATTTTCATACATTTATGACGATGATCCTCGTCATTTGGCACAGTCCAAGCTACCTACACATTAAATACACAACAACTAGATGGATTATAACTCGGATAATTATCTAATAATGTAAATCAAATGAATGTAAAGGTAAAATACCGTGATAGCCTCCCAAATCTGATCCTTAACGATCTGTGGAACGTCATTCCAGTGGTTGTAGTTGATGCTTACGTGCTGCTTCGCTTGTAGAAACACCCACTTCTTAAATTCTTTAGCACGGGGTCCCTGGGCATTTAGATTAGCATCGAAGGACACCTCAAGCTTATGTCCGCTTTTCCTGTCCTTCTCTAGTTTCTTCAACGAGGTGGCTCCTCTACCCCGTTTCCTATGAGCCTGTGATGTCTGTATGGACAAAAAAAATGATAAAATAGAGGGTTGTAGCATTATAAACTTACATTAAAAAGAATGACTAAAGATAGTATATAACATGTAAACTTACACTAGAATCAGGCGTAGGCGTGATCGGGTCCTGCGAAGCCCCCACAGTGTCCTCCCGTGCATGTGGGCTATCCGATTAATCCATATGTATGCCTGTTCATAAACAATATATATGTATTAACATAGGTTATAACTCAAAATAAATACAGAAGTATAAATAAAAATAACTAGATAGGTCCTGTAGATATACAAAACATCTATCCAATATAAGGACAATACGGGAGATTGAAAACTATAGTTTTTGAAGAGTGCCAAGCACTGGTTACGGCCTGGCCGTGATGTCCATCACGGCCGTAACGTGCCAACTGAACCAGACCCTCATGGGCAGAACTGATCACAGCCTAGCCGTGATGAGCATCACGGCCGTGACAGATTAACCAGCAGAGCAACATGCACTCAAAACCAAAAATAGAGACATTCCAAACAACTCAAACTCACGGTTTCAAGTTTCAACTACTGAGACTACAGTTTCAACATACACTCAAAACCAATAATAGAGACATTCCAAACAACTCAAACTCACAGTTCCAAGTTTCAACTACTGAGACTACAATTTTAACATACACTCAAAACCAAAAATAAAAAAATGTGCCCTAAAGACTCACCAGAAATAGGCACTCGCGTGGTGGTGGGGGGGAAGCTCGAGTGGTGGCACAGGGACAAGGAGAGTTAGTGCGCAGGAAGGGGAAAGAGAGATGTCAAGTTATTGCAAAGAATGAGCGAGAAAGACAGAGTTAGGGGTTAAGAGTGTACCTCACGGTGGTGGTGAAGAAGCCATCGCAGTGGTTGCGGTGGAGATGAGCTCGCGATTAGGGTAGAGTGAGAGTGAGAGTGAGAGTGAGGGTTGAGACTGAGGGTTGAGCGTGATGAAAAGAGAAAAGAGACGTACAGAGAAGTGCAGAAGCCGCGCAGGTGTAAACGTTATAATCAAAATAAAACAACATTTTACGTCAGTTGTTAGTAAAAACGGACGTTAAAGGTCATATATTTAACGTCAGTTGTCTTAAGAAACTGACGTTAAAAAACACTCACACTTCTAACGTCAGTTGTATTACACAACGGACGTTAAAAGTTTATTAGTTTTTGCAAAAATTAATAAACACCCACACTTCTAACGTCAGTTGTCTTAAGAAACTGACGTTAAAAACACTCACACTTCTAACGTCGGTTGTATTACACAACGAACGTTAAAAGTTTATTAGTTTCTGCAAAAACATTCATTCCTTTGACTACTGTGCTACTTACCCATTCACCTTGTAACCTAATACTCTTAATGAGCATTAAGTTTTTAGATAAGTTTTCAAGAAAATCAAAATAGCTTAGTAACTTCATCCCCTGCTCCTATAAATAGCTTCCTTCCATCCTTTTAATTTTTTCTGCTTCACAATATGGCTCTGCCACGGAGATTAACTTCATCACTCTTTCTTCCTATGCATAGACTCAAAGATCTTTGTCTTAATGGTCAAACAACTTCTGAGGTTGTGTAAATCACATAACATGGATGGTAAGGTTGGGTGAATCACGTAATGTGATTCTCTCACTTTATTTCATCCCCGTCATCCATTTCACTTTGCTTTGGAAGCAAGTGACTGTGGATTCAAGACGATGCATCAAGGAATTCCAGTGAAGAAGAAAGATGCAAAGATCCATTTCACTTTGCTTTCGCTGCTAGTGATCGAGGATTTACTTTGCATCATGGAATTCAAGTGAGGGAAGTGATGCATCCATTAGAGTTTACGATGACAGATCGAGAAGAAAATGATGTTGAAGCAGAAACTTTTTTATATTTTAGGGCTATGTTGCAGAAATTTTTTATCTTTTAATCATGTAATTTTAACTTATGAATCGCTTCAATGAGATACGATTTGATTATACATATAACTTGTTTTATGTTAAGTGTTTATTTATTTTAATTTGCACAAGAATTTGTTTAATAATTCAAGCTAATTAATAAAAATTGAAAATAAATTTGTTTAAAAAAAGGTTTAGAAATAAACTGCACTATATGGAGTGATCTACGTTAAGAGGGACAAAAGGGACATGACAACCAATGAAATGAGTTTCATAATTATTTACGTCAGTTATTTATAGAACTGACGCAAATAGTGATTTAATATTTACAAACTGTCACCACCTCATTTTTAACGTCAACTTAATTTATGACTGTCAAGTTCCCGTTTATTAATTACATTATTTCCAATATTCATTATGCACGTTTATAATATATAGGATTATTTACGTCAGTTATTTATTTAACTGAAGTAAAAATCACACTTTTAACGTCAGTTGTATAAAAAACTGACGTTAACAATAAATATTTTTTATTTTAAAAACACTTTTAACGTCAGTTTTTTTAAACAACTGACGTTAAAAGTGTATAGATATCTGCAAAAACATTCATTCATTTGACTATTGTGCTACTTACCCATGCACCTTGTAACTTAATCCTCTTAATGAGCATTAAGTTTATAGATAAGTTTTCAAGAAAATCAGAATAGCTTAGTAACTTCATCCCCTGCTCCTATAAATACCTTCCTTCCATCCTTTTAATTTTCGGCTTCACAATATGGCCCTGCCATGGAGATTAACTTCATCACTCTTTCTTCATATTCCTAGACTCAAAGATCTTTGTCTTAATGGTCAAACAACTTCTGAGGTTGTGTAAATCACGTAACATGGGTGATAAGCTTGTGTAAACCAGGTAATGTGAGTTGCTCACTTATCATCCTTCCGGAGAATCAGCTGTTGGAGGGCAAAGCAGGTGCTCGGGCGTCACAGTTCCTAAACCTCAGCTTTGGCATCAAGTGACCGTCATGGAAGTCTCTAGAACCACTGCCTTTGCTTGAAACAGATCTAGTGCACCTGTTTTTGCCTCTCTTGAGCTCTCTTATGCCCTCCAGTTTTCTGAGGTCTTAAAGGATGCAAGTGACTATTCCAAGACCATTGCTAAAACAGATCGAGTGCACCCTTCGGAGTATAGTTTTCCCTTTGGCATATTTCATAAAACTCTCTGATGGGATGTAGCTTTAATGTCCGTTTAGGATTTTAAACCATTTCAATGTAACTTTTTATAGGATTTTAAACCCTTTCAATCTTCTGTATCAGTCTGTATTACACTTCATGAATGAGATCCGGTTTGGGTTATTGATTCAACTTATACTTTGCACATATATTTTAGTTTTCAAAACAGAAACACAAAACATCAAAGTAATTGTGAAATTGAAACTTTGAGGAAGGCAATGCGGAAGGGTACGTATACTAGATAAAAAAATTATTAAAATAACCTTTAACGTCTGTTGATGTAAGGACTGACGTTAAAAGTGAAGTGACTCACTTTTAACGTCAGTTGTTTATTGAACTGACGTTAAAAGTGAGTCACTTCACTTTTAACGTCAGTCTTTAAAACAACTGACGTTAAAATTGAATTAATGAAGTCTGATATATACAAAACTGCCACCGCCCCCTTTTTAACGTATAGCTTTTGGTTAACTGACGTAAACCTTTACCGTCTAATGTATATTTTCCACTAGTGATATAAAGTAAGAAAATTTATGACAAGTTAAAACTATTGAGATATCAATACAGTAAAACTAATTAACTTAAAAGGGATTTGTCCAGTGAAGCATAACAAAGTCTCATATCTGATATGTTGCAGGTTCGAGTCCCTACTAATCTCGTGAAGATGAGGTAGATGTAATTCCCTTTGTAAGTGCTCATAGAGTACGAAGGTTTTTACTGCCTTGAATTGAGGCACCATCCCCTCACCCTAAATTTTTTGACATAAAAATAAAATAAAATATAGTAAATCTAATTAAAGATATATATACTTTTACTTTTTCACTTCATATATATTTTCAATTTTTTTTGACGAGATTTATTTTCATTTTAAAAAAGCCTAATCCTAACTCATTGATACATTAATAAATTTTTTTAAGGCGAGATATTAATCATTTATTTACTAACAAATATCTACAAACTAAAGTACCTATTTTTCTAAGAATTTAATATTAATACACTGTTATTGTAAAATTATTCATACTATTAATCATTTACAAATTATCTTACATGTAATTTTTACGATATTTATAATATGATTTAATCAGTATATATTGATAGTATAATTTTTTTTTATATTATCAACTAATTAGAAATTGATACCTCATTAAACTTATTATAATAAGAGCCTAATATTTTTAACATTTGTGATAATTTATATTTGAATGAAATATAAAAAATAAGAAGTCTTTATAATGTGAATATATACAATATAAATCCTTTGTCTATGGGAATGTTTGGTAAAATCATTTTTATGATTGAATAGTCAATTTGTCAATCTAACGTAATTGACTACTCATACAACTGCTATCAGTTGAAAATATTCCGTATACCTTTTGGACTAGTTTTGTCGACCGGATATGATAGGAACAGGGACGATAAGACAGCAGGATTTGTATATGATAAGATATGAGTAGTATAAACTGTTATCCTATCCGATATTTGATGTCCATTAGATAACCAACTGGATAGCATCATAATTTTATTATGAATTTTAAAATTTTCGTTTTTATTTTGAAAATTTTCATATTTTATTAGATTTTAGTTTTTTTTTATAATTTTTATTTTTTAAGATTATATAAAAAAATAAAATTGTCATTGTGATAAAATTACATATAATATTTTAAATTTTTAAAATATTATTTAACTTAAATTAATTTTTTTATAATTTTAAATATTCAATTTTAATTTTTATTTTACATATAGTTAAATTATTAGAATATTTTTTATTTATTTTTCAGTTTTTAAAAATAATATAAAGTAATAAAATTAGTCTTTTGATAAAATAAAAAATAATTTTTAAAAATAATTATTAATATTTTTATTATTTTATGTTTTATTATATCTTTTTTGATAATCATATTGTATTTTATTATATTTTAATTATTTTATATATAAAATATTTTTATATTTTATTATACTTTAAATCGTCTTATCCTATCCTGTTAAGTTCTAACTCAGCTCCCCTTCAAAATGAACATGATATGATATATGACATGATTGGTTTATCCTATCCTATTGGCTCACCAAACAATATTTTCAGATATGATATAATAACTTATCATATCATGTCTCTCTTATCCTAATTATCAAACCAACCCTTGTGGATCGAAGGTTATAGGATAAATTCCCCCCATATCAATTAGTTCTAATATAAGAAATGTTAGGTGGCCCGGTTTGCAGAGCCATAAATTCAATATACTCGTCATGAATCAATGCATTCCAAAATCCATTTTTTTTCTTAAAAAAAGAAATCCATTTTTTTTACAGACAAAGAACTTTTATTCCACAACAGGACAAAATCCAAATTGAATTGCCTTCTATTCTTATAATTGTTATTCTAATTCAAATAGAAAAGTGTGTAAACTTGCTTGATCCATACGTGGCATCTCGCTATCCACATATTATGACCTATAATCAAGTAGCCAGGTGCTTCCATGTAAGCAGAATTAGATCATTAGATTCCACAGTTGTATTAAACAACGAAGAAATAAAAAAAAAAGACACTGCAGTTAAATTTGATTTAACAAACATGATGCTGATATATTTTAGAGATTCTCATAAAAGTGAATTTAGATTCTATTCGCCTAAGGACTAATTTATTGGTGTCGGTTTGACCAAGTCCATTTCTTTATAAATTTATATAGAAAAAAAGATGAAGTTAAACGCTCAAGATGTGGTTAGACTAATGTTTATTTTTAAAGTAATGAAACTATATTAGATGAAAAATGAGTCATTACAGATAATAGAAAACACAGGGTCAGGGATATTTCCCACCCAAGTTATAGAATCACTTTGCCTAGCTACACCAACTAAACTATGAGCAGCTTTATTCCTATCTCTTTTGGTGTGAGCAATCTGCAAATTTGGAATTTGGAACAACAAGTCTTTGCAATCAAGGATAATAGGATCAATGGCAGCTAACTTGATATTTCCTTGGATACACTTGACCACGACTTCAGCATCTGTCTCAATGATCAGTCTCCCTAAATCCTGCTCCTTCACCCATTGCAGGCTCCATCTAAGGCAAAGTGCTTCTGCCATAATGGGGCTGATGCTCACTCTTTCCATTCTTGTTGCAGCAAAACTGACAACTCCACAATGGTTCCTGACTATCATTCCCCAGCCAATAATTCCGTTTTCAAAGCACCCTACATCAATGTTAATCTTAGTTATTCCAGGATTCAGAGGTTGCCACCTGAGATGTTGTTGTGCACTAGCATACCTGATCCCTCCTCTGTTAGCTTTGTTGTACTCCTGCACAAAATCAGAGATTACAGCTGCTATTTCAATAGGCTTGAAACTGGTGTTGTTGAACACTACTTGATTTCTTGCCTTTCAGATCTTCCAAAGGGTGACACTTAAATATTGTTGAGCCAAGGTATCTGAACAGGAGAGCCAATGCAGCATCCAATCAGTGAGATACGTCTGTTGGGGAACATGCAAACCGAGAGGAGATGTGAACCACAGAGCCCTTGTTACATGACAGGTCATGAAGAGGTGCTCTTGCCTCTCCTCCTCAGCATTGCAGACAGGGCAAATGGTATCCAGCTCTAATCCTTTTCTTCCAAGATTGCTCCTTGTGGGTAGAATGTCCCTTGCTACTCTCCATAAGAAATTCCTCACACAGTTAGGAACAGGAGCTTTCCAAATAGCTCTCCAAAGCTTATGATTGCTCTCATTGGAGGACTCTGCCTTGTCTCTATTTCTGTACTCATGCATCAGGTGGTAGGCTGACCTGACAGAATATTCTCCATCTCTCTCCCAATGCCAAATGATTTTGTCCTCTGGAAATATGATTGAGATAGGAATGTTCATGATTTGTTGGGCCTCAAAATGATTGAAAACATTGAAAACCAAGTATCTTTTCCACCTCTTAGTGTCCTGATCTATAAGATTACACACTTTTGCACTTTGATTCAAAGTAGAGACTGGACTCCACACCTTGAAATTCGATTGTTCAGGTAGCCACCTATCAGTCCAAATGCCTACCTTTTGCCCATTTCCAATTGTCCATCTGGTGCCAAGTTCTATCACTTTTTTTGCACTAGTTAAGCTCCTCCAAGCATAACTTGGTTGGAAACCTGAGTTTGCCTCCAAAAAATTGCTTCTGGGGTAATATCTACTCCTGAACACTCTTGTCACGAGGGTGTTCTCACCCACAATAAGCCTCTAGCATTGCTTACTCAAAAGAACAGTGTTAAAATCAGAGAAACCTCGGAATCCTAGACCTCCTCTATTCTTTCCTTTCCTCATTCTTTCCCAACTAAGCCAATGAACCTTCTTGTTTGAATCCGAGGAACCCCACCAGAACTTGGCCAGCATTCCTTCAATTTCTTTGCAGCTCCCTTCTGGAATTTTATAGCAACTCATAATGTAGTTTGGTATAGCTTGGGATACAGCCTTAATAAGGGTCTCCTTCCCAGCTCTAGACAAGCATTTCTCTTTCCAGCCCTTAATCTTTTTCCACACACGGTACTGGACAAATGAAAAGACATCTTTTTTGGACCTCCCAAAGATGATTGGAAGTCCAAGATATCTTGTATGAGATGACACAGTCTTTACTCCCATCTTTCCACAGATCGTTTGCTTCTCATCATCAGGCACGTTTCGACTAAAAGACACCTCAGACTTGTCCAGACTCACCAGTTGACCCGAAGCTAACTGGTAAGATTTGAGAATCCGTATGATGGAATCAGCTTCTTGTAGATTTGCTTTGGCAAAGAGAAGGTTGTCATCAGCAAAGAGAAAATGTGTAATTTCAGGAGCATTCCTTGCTACTTTGATCCCATGAATCCTCTTCCTTTGTGCTTCCTTATGCATCAAACCCGAAAGGACATTAGCACACAAAATGAAGATGTATGGTGATAGTGGATCACCCTGCCTTAAGCCCCTCTCTGGATAAAACCTGCTACTAGGCTGCCCATTGATAAGAACTTGATAAGATACAGTGGAAATGCAGGACATAATAGTGCTTGTCAACTTTTCTGGGAAACCTGAGGCTAATAGAACAGCTTTGATGAAGGGCCACTCCATTCTATCATATGCCTTAGCCATGTCCAGCTTGAGGACCATCATACCCTTCTTCCCCTTAGTCTTCTTCTTCAACCAGTGAAAGCACTCCATAGCTATCAATGCGTTATCAGTGATTAACCTACCTTTGACAAAAGCACTTTGCTCCTCATCAATAATCTCAGGCAGCAAACATTTGAACCTGTTTGCTATTGCTTTTGTGGCAATTTTCATCACCACATTGCATAAGCTTATAGGTCTGTACTGTTTGGGAATTCCAGGGTTCTTACACTTAGGAATTATAGCAATGAAGGTCTTATTGATACTCTTAGGAGAGTGTCCTTCATTGAGAATACCAAGCACATGAGACTGAACCTCCTCACCAACAATATGCCAATATTTTTGGAAGAAAAGAGCTGGAAGGCCATCAGGTCCAGGAGCCTTTAGAGGGTGCATCTGATCAATTGCAGCTCTAACTTCTTCAGAAGTAAAGTTCCGGTCACACCAATTTTTTTGGTCTGCACTCAACTGTTTTTGAATAACATAACAGATCTGTTCTATACCCGAGGGATTGTCACTTGTGAACAACTCAGTAAAATAGGATAGAAAAATATGTTCCACATTATTTCGACCAAATTTCCATATTCCACTCTCATTTTTCAACTTCTTGATTTCATTAGTTTTCCTTCTTTGACTTGCTTTTCCATGAAAGAACTTGGATTTTTTGTCACCCTCTTTGAGCCAAAGTGCTCTGCTTCTTTGTCTCCATAGGATTTCTTCAGATTTGAGGAGGTCATCATGTTTCTTCTCTAACTCCTTATGCTTTCTAATGCTCTCCACCTCTTCAGACCACATGTCTTCCTCTTTTAGCAGAGCTTCAACCTTTTTGATCTCCTTCCTTACCTCGCTAGTTCTGTATTCCTTCAGGTTATTATCCAAAGCTTGTACAGCTTCCAGCTTAGCTTCACAGCCTCGGTTGCCTCCAGTCCAGACCCTTCTCACCATATCCTCGCATCTAGCATCCTTTGTCCAACATTCCTCAAACCTAAACAGATGCTTCCTTCTACTTTGTCTGTCTTGTGGGTGAGCATCCAAAACAATCCTCATAGCCAAATGATCAGAACCAAATCTAGCCAAATACATTACTTGGATGGGAGAAAAATTATTGATAAAACCTGTAGTAGCCAAGCTTCTATCAAGTCTGCATTGGATGTTATCAAAGCCTTGTCTTCCATTGGTCCATGCGAATGAGTGTCCACTGAAGCCAAGATCAAGAAGATTACACTCTTCCACCGCATCCTTCCCTAAACTCAGTTGATCAAGACTTCTAGGGTTTCCCCCTCTTTTTTATGAAGCATAGAGGATATCATTGAAATCACCAAAGCAAACCCAGCTATCAGAAACAGAAGCATCAATATTCTTCATAAGTTCCCAAGTTTTATTTTTGTTAACTTCCTCAGGAAAACCATAAACACCAGTAAAATACCATTCTCTATCCTCCTCTTCTCCTTTGTCGTGGATATGGTTCAAAGAATAGGAGAATATAGAAATGTTTACTTGATCATTCCATAATAAAGCTAAACCCCCAGACCTCTCTCTACCTTGGCCATTGCAGCTAACCAAAAGGCCTGATTCAAAACCACAGCGAATTCTAACTCTTTCCATCTCAAACTCCTTTAATCTAGTCTCCATAAGGAACACTAGATGGGGATTTTCCAAACGGATGAGCCTTAGCAAGGCTCGAATTGCACGAGGGTTCCCCAACCCCCGACAATTCCAGCTAATGATTTTCATTGTTGTAGGCGGTGTTGGTTCTCCAACATCACCTCTGCTGAGTTGTTAACCACCTCCATTTCTTTCCTTCTCCTCCTTTCCTCCCTTCTAATGTCTTCTGGTTGTCCCTCTGAGATGAGCACATCAATCAGTCTTCTTTTTCCCAGCTCTAGTTCCCCTTTCAATTGAATGTTACTATTACTTGGTTTTCTTCCTTGCTGCCTAGTCCATTTTTGCTTCCCTCCCTTATTGGCCTTCTTTTTCTTTAAGCCTTCTTTATCCTTCGAGGTTAAGTCAAAAGATCCCAAAGACTCCACAACCTTTTCAATTTCCTGGGACGTCTTATCAGTCTTCTTGGTAGCAACATTGGGAAAGAGTCCCAAGTTGTTTGCTTGTTGAGGTTGTTGCTCAGGTGCCCCTTCCTTCCCCATTTCACTCCCGTCCTCCTTTGCCCTTCCCTTTCGAGATTTACCATCTTCATCAAATAAATTACTCATTCTTTGTTCCACTTCCCCTTCCCCTTCTCCCTCCTTGCTAATTGCTGCTATTGTTTTGCTACTACTGGTGCTCACAAACAGACTTTTACTGCAGGTGCCAGAACCACTGTCTTTCTTAGGTTCAGTAAACATCTTTGGCAACGGGGATGCTCGCAGCCACGACCCAAAGGGGAGTTCCTTTTCTTCAGTGTTATCATAACCCTCTTCCTCTTCAACCTCATTCTCTTCACAAGCTTTTAGCTGGTGGCCGATTCTTCCACACACAAAGCAGAAGGTTGGGAGTCTTTCGTATTTGAAGAAAACTTTTAGGTTTTTCCCGATACCTGATCAACGTACCTCGTTTAAGTGGCTTCCTCAGATCTATAGACACCTTGATTCTGAGAGATCTTCCCATCTTCGTTCCATCCCTTTGGTCCATTTCCTCAAACACCCCAATGATAGCTCCGAGTCTCTTGGTCATGGGTTCAGATCGCAGTTTGAGAGGCAGATCGTACACCCTCGCCCAGAAGGAGACCGTGTGCATGTCTAGATCTGATGGTTGCTCATCTCCCGAAACCCTTTTGAGGATTAGAAGATTTCGGTCGAAACTCCACGGTCCATTCTTTAATACATTCTCGGCATCCCTTTTGGTAGCAAAACGAAAGAGGTACAAATTCTTGCTAAGATCTTGAATCTCCACCTCGTTCTTCAATCTCCAAGATTGGGTAATGGTTTGTTTGAAAGCCCTAACATTGTAAGAACTATCATACCAGAGTTTCCCTGCCATAGTTCACCTGAATATTTCATCTTCATACTCATCTCCTTCCTCCACCGTAATCCCTACCTCCTCCTCCTCCTCCGTAAGATCTACATTCTTCCACTTCTCCATACCGAAAATAAAGAAAAAAGAAGCACAAGACGTGGTCCAAAGCCCAAATGAACCAGGGAATAGATCCTAGGAAGGATGAGAAAAAACCAGGAGAACGTGGGAATAAGCCTCCACTAAGACCTTAGGAAAACCCTAAGGGAGCTCGAGAGGAATAGGTAACTCATTATTGAAACTTGTGGTTAGACTAATGTTAGAGACAAATGTGTGTTGTAAATTGTAATCGTGTTAGAGGCATCATGTTGATCCAACCTTTTTCAAACGCGATTCGATCCCGGGGATCAAGGTTTCTCAAACGTAATTTTTCTTTAAAAAAAAATAAGTAAATAAGAATGTAAGACACTTAATTTGATAAAATGCATATATATATATATATATATATATATATATATATATATATATATATATATATATATATATATCCTTATTTACTTATTTTGCAGACAAACTCTAAGCATCTTCGAAAAAGTTTCTACCATTTAAAGCTTGTTATTTCATAAGTTTCTCTTACAAATTTATTAAAATAAACTAAATTGAGCATATGGGATGTTATACGCTATTTTTACAAGATCTTTCATATATCTGCTTAAATGCATATATGATAAGATTAGTATAAATAAACTCTCTATAAACCCTTTCAACTAATTCTTATTCTAGTTAGAATTTGGTACAACATTTGGCAAATATAACAAAATGATTTTTTTTAGTCTTTGACTGTGTTTGGAAAAAAACTTTGTTGGGGGAGATTGCATCCACTTTGTTCTCCCATCCTTGAAAGATATCAGTCTCTAACTATGAGCTTAGGATACCCTTAGCACATACATACAAAAAAAATGCCGTGAGTCCCATGTTACTCCATATTTGAGATGGGTGTGATCGGGTCAAATTAACTTGAGCTTAAAAGAAACTAAACCGATCGAAAATCGTTGGTTTAGTTCGCATGTTTTTTTTTATTAAGATTGAACTAAACCAAACCGAACAACAACGATTTATTTCTGTTTAGATTCTGGGGTCAATTTGCATTTTTTTTATGATTATTCTAAAGGCAAACAAGGATGATACATAAAAAAATCTATAAAAATAAAATAAATCTTAGATAAGATGTTTATTAAAGCCAAACTCCCAACGTAAATATGATTACAGAAAATTTATCACAAATATATGAAAAAATAGGATCATTAGGTCGAGTCTCATGTTATAAATCATGGAACTCGAGAATTAAATTAATAGGTTCAATTAGGTTTGGACTATCATATATTAAACTTTATAAACCTAACCAATTGTTTGATTTTTTTTAGTTCACGAGGTCGAACCGAACAAATTATTATCTTAAGATTTAATCATTGAAGGACTACTTTAGCTATCAAAATGTTTTTGAGAGAAAAAAAAAACCTAATTATATTGTTTGTTACTCCTAATTATAATTAAGTTAATCAATCTTTCATCTTCACTTTCTTTCTCCTGAAAAGCAATGAAAATGATGCAAATTAACCCAAAAAAAAAATGCCAATGGAACCATGTCGGCAACAAACGATATCACTATAGTAGCAAATGCAACATAAAAGGTAGATGATGTTGGTCGACAACATGGGTTGATGCTATCTAAAGGTAAACAATGACAAACAATAAAAGGCAACACATCTCATAGGTCCTCCCATAGCAAAGTTACAAGGCTTCACACAACTTAGGGTCGTGGATCTTGAGAATTTTGGAATTGAAGGATTTTAGGGGGTTGGAGCTTTGTACAAAGATAGTGAAAGGAGATGCCTAACCATTAATCAAGTGACGAATGAAATAAATTAATAATTTAACAGGGTACACAAGTCAATCATTGAGGTTATCAAGATGAGATTTGCAACATATGCGAACTGAACCGTTTTTGGTTGAGTCAAATTTAACTCAATTATCCAACCAAAAAACCAAACAATTTGGTTTGAATTGATTTTTATGGGTTAGTTAGTTCGATCTAATTAACATTCTCAATTAAACCAAATTACAATATAATGGTAGATTCCCATTCATGAACTTGTGATAGAGGGGAAAGCATCGGCATTGACTATCAATTAATGCATTCAAAATCAAACTACAACTAGTTGATTTGTGAATTGGTTATACCTCTAGTTTAAATGTTTAATCATTATTTTGTTTCTTCACAATTGAATCATGATCTAATCACAAATTAAAATTCAAAGCTGCTACGAGATCAATCTATAGCTCTAAGATAATGTTTGATATCAAACATATTTTTATATTATCGAAAAGTGGGACGAGAGTAAAATTTTCTGATAAAAAAGGATAAAAAACATTCTCAAATGTAACATATGGTCAAAAATAAAACTAACGAACGAAAGTTAAGATTTCATTTGCACGTGTGATGGTGAGAAAGATTTAAATTTTAATTTATATATACGGTCAGTTTAAAGATGTTTATATTGACAACCAATTAGAAATCATGTAATTGATGATTTTTAAGGTGATTAGGATAAGAATCAAATATGTCAATTTTTGATTGGTTGACAGGGTAAAAAAACTTTACACTGTCAGTATATATCAATTAAATCCAAAGATTTATTTAGTAGAAAATAACTTTTTCGAAAATATACTTTTACATAAAAACAGAATATTCAATTAATCAAGCGTTACCTATTTTTAAAATATTGCTTTTAATAGTCCATTTTAACTTAAACATTATATTATTTAAAAACACGAAAATTTAATGATTAAACAAAAATGTAACAAAAAGGTATAGTCAAATTTAATGAATTTAATTATTTTCCTAAGATGTTTAATTTTAATTAGTAGAACGATTAATAATAGTTCTTATTTTTCCTTCAAAAATAATAATAGTTATTAACTTCTAAAAACAGGAGAAGCGAGGACTTTTTTAAATCCACGGTTATGCACTGTACAGCTTCACATGAAAACAAAGAAAGGAAAAGAAAAAGGCAATAAAAGCAAAAACGTGTTGCTATTGAAGACCCGATGAGCTGGTCCCACCTCAACAGCTTTTCCCAAACCCCAACCTAAAAAAATTAGAATAGCTTTTCCCATAGTAAAAAAAAGCACACACTAAAAAATACTACTACGTTCCTTGTCATCGTTTTATAAATATAAATTTCCCCTCTCCGGCTCTCCCTGTATATATATACATAATCGCGTTTTCAAAATTCTCGCACCAAACGCAGAAGCGAAATGTCCTAGAAAGCGAGTCTCTCTCTTTCTCTGTCTTTCTTTCTCTCTCATAATACAGTCAGCAAAAACAAACAATCTGTTGGAACACGAAAGTCGAAACACACACTTTGTTCTGTTTTGAATTCAACTAAGGAAACGACAACGAGGATGTTTCAGGACACCACTGTACCCACGCGGTGGCCGACTCAGTGGTCTCGCTACCAAGACAAGCTCTTCGAGCGAGCTCTGTTGGTGGTGCCGGCGGACACGCCGGAGCGGTGGGAGAAGGTGGCCGAGCACGTTCCCGGAAAGTCGGCGGCGGAGGTGAGGGACCACTACGAGGCATTGGTTCACGATGTTTTCGAGATCGATTCGGGTCGGGTCGAGGTTCCAAACTATGCCGATGGAGGTGGAGGGTTGCCTTCATGGGATTCTGATAATCAGATCTCGTTCGGGTCAAAACCTAAGCATGGCGATAACGAGAGGAAGAAGGGAACGCCATGGACAGAAGAGGAACACAGGTATGTATTGCAGCTGAAGGATTTTTGTTCTTTGGGTTTTGATTTAGGGGCTTTCCTAATTTGAAGGAAGAGAAAGCAGAATTGAAAGCAATTTTGGGTTTCTGTTTGATGTTGTTTTGACCTAAAAAAATCTGTTAATGGTTTGAATTTTTTTTATTTAGCTTTACCATCAGGAAATTGTTTCTGAAAATCCGTTTTATCTTGAGCAGAACTTAGTTGGCGCCCCTATATGAAAAGCCACAATTTTCATTTCTCTTTAATTCAATAACTCTCTCACTTAATTTTAGGTCTTGCGGTGAAATAGGCTGATGCGTCTGTTGTACAATTGTTTAAATTATGTGAACCTTTCTTATGTTTACTCTATCATAATCATAATTAATTTTCATTGCCTGTTAGTTAATGAAGCACTCAAATTTTGGTGGCTAGAAAACTGGACTTGGAAAAGCTAAAATTTAAGGTCTAGACTCTAGACCTTCTTCAAATATCTGCATTATGTTGTGCATTTGAAGATGGTCTAGACCTTAATTTTTTGCGGTTTCTTAGTGACATGTAATTTCAGTTCAAAAGAAAATCTGCACATTATCCGTATATGGTTAAATTTTCTTCATGGATACGAGGTTTTAATGCATTTTATTTTAGATTCTGCGTCACAGAATCATGTTTCAAAATCACATTAGCCAAAAGCTAAGCTTATCTCGTGTAGCTTTTGGAAAAAGTCGTGAGAAAAATGTCAACCGAATAAGCTCGGTCCGCATTAACCATTCAACGATATGGCATTCTGATTGTATGGCACATTGGTGCAACCTTAGTTTGCTTACATTCTGTTGTATCATATTTGGGAGTAATGCTTGATGCTTTTTCTTTGTTTTTCTTTCCTAGTTGGACCCTTTTCCACTATTTCTTCGTCCCTACCAATAACATGTTGTTAATATTAAAAATATAGATTATGTGGCAATATGTAATTGGTGGGGATAGAGAGTGATACATCAAAATGAGACATGTGATCTCCATTCCTTGCGAAGATGCTAATTACATGTTCCCGCTACCATTTTCTGGTTGCTTTTGCTGATCTCCTATCTTTGTGTGATAGGCTATTTCTCGTTGGGCTCAGCAAATTTGGCAAGGGTGATTGGAGAAGCATTTCGAGAAACGTTGTTGTGACGAGAACACCAACTCAAGTTGCTAGCCATGCTCAAAAATACTTCCTTCGCCAGAATGCAGTGAAGAAAGAGAGGAAAAGATCAAGCATCCATGACATAACCACAGTGGACAGTAACTCTGTATCTGCGCCCATGGAACAGAATTGGGTTGCTCCTCCGGATGGTGGAATGCAGCAATCACAAGAAATGCAGCAATTTAACCAAACAAATAATTTGCATGATCAAATGGGTGGGTTTGGGTATTCAAACTATGGGTTTTGAAATGTAAAAAATGCTAGAAGCCGTCTGTCCTGTATATAATGCAGCCAGTTTAATTCATCTGTTTTTATTTGTAAAGGTTATGGTTTTGCTAGCTGGCAGAGAGTGATTAGGAGTATTGCTAATTGCTAATTGAATTTGCCAGTGTAGATTTTGTCTGAACTCCTTTGTTAAGCACAGATATGACATGAGTAGGGATAGTGAAAACAAAATAGGGAACTGTTAGGAATGGATTCAGCAGTAATGGAATTATTTGTTTCCGTCCAATTCAATTACTGTTTTGTAATTTGAATTGAAATATTGAAGAAATCCAGAGTTTATGTTGTTCAGTTGAGTTATGAGTATATAGTTAAAATTTTCTTTCTGCATGTCACTTCAATGTTCCAAAAGATCACCTCATTGCAGTGTCTATGTATTCGTGGTATTCAAATTCACTACTTGAGTTATAGAATGCTAGTGCAACCAGTAAGCAAAACCTTTTTCAAGGGTCATAACCAGCATTCAAAACCTGTTTTGGTCATTATTTCGTTGTCTCTTGATGGCTCCTCTCCTGTGGTAAAAGCCTGAAATCCTACTATAGTAACGAATCGCGTATGCATAAAGACCACCGTCTTTCAAAAGCGCACATTGTTTTACTGATCTTACCTCCACGAAATCATTTTAATTTATAAATTTTAGATCCTCCCCCATAGTTATATAGGTTATGGGCAAGACTCTTTTTAAAAACAATTATGACATTATAAAGTGAATTTATCCGCTATTGCATTGTTAATAACCTCATGATTTATTTTAAATTAAACTAATAACAAATACAAATTTTTCCTACTTCTTATTACTTGGTAGCCGATGGAGGCCACTGCACTTCATTTTCTAACAAAATTGCTTTCGTTCTCCATATTTTTGCTACTATCCTTCATTATGGAAACAAATTTATTAACCATAAAAAACAAGCCCAATCCGCCCCTGCATCTGCCTCAAATAACAGTCTGAACAAATATTTCTGGCGATATTGCCCACATTTCAGCCACACTAATCAAAAAAATTATAAGCTCACTCCATACCCACGAAACCGGTGGGTATGGCAACTGCCTTATTGTTTTTATCTTGCACTGGGATGGCACTAATTGGACCAGATGATCATACTGCGTTCACATCTAGTTATTATCTTTTATCCTAATACTACAACTAGTTAAACAAAGTCTATGCATCCAGTCCCCTTTGAGCATTATATAGTTGCTTAAGAAGAACTGAGAAGCTTTGATCTATTCAATTGACCATACTCCTAAATTGAATTCCACCATCCACAGTGAAACTTTACGTTCCCAACTTTTTTTTTCTTCTTTCTCAAAGCATACTGGTTAAACGTGAAAATATACAGGAAAAGATCATTTCATAACAAACTTACCAAACTTGCTTCAAGCGACACTTAGTATATATCAACATTGAGGAAACTACAAGCACACAAGAAACACAATCTAGTCAAAAACTAGAGACACTCAACGTCTGTGTGTTTTATTCCAATACTGATTTCCACAAGTAACCTTGACAGCTAGCGGGAAGGACAAACTCAGCCCTTATTAGCCCCTTCAGGTTTCTACAGACCGAAAAAGAAGAAAATGTTAAATTGTGGTAGAAGGAGTAACATAAGATTCACCTAATTGCTACAAAACAGAAGCAATTAATAATTCTAGGCCGGCCTTGTTCACAGTCAGATTATAGGATCCATGTAGAAACAACACGTCAGCTTCATGGAAGATTCCAATTACCCCAGGCTAGTTGTTATCTAAGTGAGTCATGGTAACCACCCTACCCACACTGCCATGCTGCATGCAAATGTATTTGTCCATTCATGAATGCCCCGTTAACTTACAGAAAACAGAATCCAATAACCAAAAAATGTGCAAAAGAATCCAAACAACTGAACAAGTTCATCTCTGTATCGAAACTCATAACTTTAAAAAGTAAATAAGTAGAATGAAGTCCTTAATTGAAGGGTATATCATTTTAGTTGATCATATACCGTTGAGTTGATAGCAAAATATAAGAGAGAGATAAATAAATGTCAGGGCTAAACTCATCTCATAAAATGATATGCTTAATTGAGCGGTGAAGAGAATTTTAAAATGATTCTCAGCTGGTTATCGTGTAAAAGAGGTAGACAGGCTACCCTGTGACACCCTCCCCCGCCAAATATAAAATAAATTTACAATAATGATAGTAACTCAGAAGTTAGAAACTAAAAAAAGAAAAGAAAAAGGAAGAACAAGGTTGAAATCGGACCCAGATTCCCTACATTACAAATTTCACGGATTCATGGATTTATCTTAATCTATGGTCAGAATTTCATATACTCATCTTTATATTAATATATTTATGATTAAAGTAATACTTTGGTCTCTACACGTGACATGAATTCTCGATTTGTTCTCCATAGATAAAAAATTATTAAAATGATCCATAAAAAGTATCTACTTGGTCCCTATACATTATCCATTTGATCCCTATACGAGCAAAAAATTATTAAATCAGTCCCTAAAATTTTATCCGCCGAAGAGCATACAGTTGAGTATTATGCAAAAGTAAAAGTTTTCAGGCAGGACAAGAATTGCATACAAAATAATAATAATAATATCCATCGTATGAAAGTTAAAGAAGTTAGGGAGCCACAAAAAGAAATAGTGAATTTGACGGTGACTGCGGATGATAGAAAAATTGAGATAATTATAGTTTTGGGTAGATGCGATTGGCATAAGTTGAAATATTGGTAGCAATAAAGAGAGAGAAGAAGAAGAAGATAGGTTGAAACGAAAGAGATATACCTTATCGGCAGCGTCTTTGTCCTTTTGGGACTTAGCCTTGTCAGCCTGTTGCCTCTGTTTCTCCAACCTTTCCCTCTCCCATTTCTGCAGAGAAGAAAACAAACAAACAATACATAGAGGAAGGAAAGTTATGTTGAAGGTTCATCGAATCGAATAGAATAGAATACCTGGATGTAGACGTTCTCTTTGGCCTGTTCCTCCTCGCTCAGAATCCTTCCTTTATCACTGTAGAAGCGAGACAAAGCTCCCCGACTTGTTGACTCCATCGCTGCTGATCTTCCTCGACTCACCAGAATAGATCTCATAGCCATGATCGATGATGATATTGATTATTCGTGCTGCCACTCACAACCCTTCTTCCACTAGTTTCGCATTTTATTATCACTCACATCGGACCGCAAGGTTCACACTGGACCCGGTCTAACCGGATAACCTTTCATTTCCCGTGGGCGCTCTCTACAACCTTCCTGGGAACGATTCTTGGATTTAGTTTAACCCTTTTTTTTTATTGGTTTCTCCAAGTATCATCTATACAGTGCATTATGGTGATTCAATAAATAAATATTTCAATCAATTATTAGAAGGATGGCTTAGCTGGATAGGATATGCCACCTTTGACTTCAGTCCGTTTAACCCATTTGAGCACGAGTCTAAAGTAGCCAGTGGCCCATTTTTATGATTGGGCTGGACAGCCGAAAATCGATAAGAGGGCTCGTCTCAAAAAGGAGAATATATTAGCTGTAAAATAATATGTATTTTAATTATTTTAACTAGGCTTGTGGACCCGTACGATAGCACGGGTATAGTTTTGTTAAATATCAATAATATTTTTTTACAAAAATTATTAGTTGTATTTTTTTGGGTGCTAAAAAATATTTGTATTTTAATATATCAGTTGTTAGTTCTCTTTCTTTTCTACAAATTTAAATGTCAACCCTTCAATTACTTTGAAATATTATTTTTTTAATTAAAATCCTTCAAAATCTTAAATATAGAAATCAAATGAAATGAGGTATGCCAAGATAGCTGAATAAAATTATAAAATTATAAAACTGTTGCTCATGGAGAACAAAATGATACAAACTCGGAATTGGGGACAAAAATGCCAAATCAATTGACTGCTCAAATATGAACTTCCATAATGCTATCACCATAGCAAAGCCGAGTCATATTTTAGTTTATTATCTATTTTTACAGAACCCACCTCAATCATATACATTTATATCAACTTTATGTAAAATAAAAATTCTTGGTTGCTGCTTTGGTTACCATTTTTCACGTGAATGTAACTTCAATTTATCAAGAAAAATGGTGACGAAAACAAACGGTAAAAACAGCAAGTTCTACGGTTTCCATGAAAGTCAACTCAACAAAGATGACAAATAAGAAGAGGAGAGACCTCATATAGATTCATTCGGAGAAAAATAAATAAATAATAATATAACTTGCCTATTTGAGTTAGAGTCAAAATTATGATGTATAATATATCTTACTCACACCAATTTTTTTGGCAGCTATCATAATTAAGTATATAAATAATAACATAACCTTTGTTTAAGGGTAGGCCAGAAAGAATGCATCTCATTCCTATTGCAGATAAGATCAAGTGCAGACTTGTTTCTTGGAAAGACTCCCTCCTATCTTTGATGGGAAGAGTCCAACTTGTTAGATCAATTGCTCTGGGAATGTTAATCTATAGTTTTCATATTTATGCATAGCCAGTTAACTTATTAAACACTGGATATCTGGCTGAGAAATTTTGTTTGGTCAGGGGACATAGACACAAAAAGAATTGTTACAGTATCTTGGAAGCAGGTTTGCAAACCTTATCTGGAAGGTGGTCTTGGTATTAGATCTATAAAAGTTGTTAACAAATATGGTATGCTTAAGCTAGGATAAGATTTTGTTGCTTCAAATAGCCAATGGTTTACTTTGTTGAGAGCTAGAACCCTCAGACAGAATACTTCAGTGACTCATCACATTTCTTCTTCAATTTGGGCTGGTAATCGTTGCTGTTTATCTGAAGTTCTGGAAAATGTTTCTTGGAAGCTAGGTAATGGAATGACCATCAACTTCTGGTATGATAAATGGCTTTCAAAAACAGTTTCGGACATCCTGAATTTGCCTCCTGACATGCATTCTATTTTGACTGCTAAATTGAGTGACTTCATTGTTGATGGCAGTTGGTCTGTTCCAAGATCTTTACTCTTTCTCTGTCCTATAACCAGGGATGAAATTGAGAGAATTGTTATTCCCAAATATCCTGATTTTGATCAAATGGTGTGGACGTATTCAGATTCTAGAAATCTCAGTTTCAAGGAAGCTTTTGTTTCTCAAAATCCTGCAGGGAAGATTATCCCATGGGCCAAAATTATATGGAATATGTGTATTCCTCCCTCCAAATCTTTTATTCTTTGGAGAATTATGCACAATAAGCCGACAACTGATGAGAATTTGCAATGTAGAGGATGTATTGTGGTGTCAATGTGCAGCCTTTGTGGAAAGGCTTTTGAAACTACCATGCATTTATTTCTAGAATGTCATTTCGTTAAAAGTTTACGGTGCTGGTTGACGAATATTCTGAATTGCTTTATTGACTGTTCAAGCTTTGAAGCTGTTCTCTCGGTTTGCCAAAGAGGTTGGAGTCCTCAGATTCATGATATGGTTCATGCAGCTATACTTAACATTCTATATGCTGTTTGGCATTGCATAAATAAGGCCAGGTTTGATAATAAATTCGTGCACATCAGTTCTGCAATTGTCTCAGTCTCTTCTAATATCTCTCCTACTGGAATGTACATCAAAGGTAATATGTTTAACTCAATTGTTGATTTGTCATCTTAAGAGCCTTTAATGTTCAAAGGCATCTTAATACAACTCCTCGGTTAAAAGAAGTTCTTTGGCACCCTCATGTTTATAATATGATTAAATGTAACACGGATGGTAGTGCCCATGGTTCCCCTGATCCAGCAGCATGTGGTGGCCTTTTTAGGGACAATAACGCTGCTACTTTAGGTTGTTCTGCAGTGAATCTTGGTTCTCAATTCTCTCTCCAAACTGAGCTTCTTGGTGCTATATATGCTATAGAGATTGCTTATAAAAAGAATTGGTTTAATCTTTGGTTAGAGTGTGACTCCCAAATTGTGGTTCCTGCCTTTGCAAAGAGCAACATTGTGCCTTGGAAGTTGAGAAACAGGTGGAACAATTGTATCTTGGTCACCAAGCAAATGCGTTTTATAGTGTCCCATGTTTATAGGGAAGGAAACCATTGTGCAAATACTTTAGTTAATTTTGGTACTAGGATTACAGATTTTACATGGTGGGATTTAATCCCTGATTTTATTAGTGAAGATGTTTTCAGGAATAGATTTGGTTTACCAAACTATAGATTTCATTAATTCTTCATGGGTAAGGTTCATGTCCTCCTATGTTTCTTTGTATATTTTTCTTTCTTTTTTAATAATAATATTAAGGTGTGCTGCAGATGATTGGTAGGATTTGGGGTGCCAACCTAGTTGGGATACCTTATTTATATTGTGCTGCCTATACATGTCCTTTTGCTTTTAAAAAAAAAGTATATACACGTTCCAAATATAACAATGCAGCACATAGGAGAACTTGCAATATAAAATTCATATATGGTAGTCTACCTCTTGGTAGAGGACGTTTCTTTAGGATCTGCTACATTAAGTCCATTAACAATTGGTACTATTACAGCCGAGTAAGAGTACAATAGGCTTTGATTTGTACATAATTATATACATCTATATATACATATAAATATGTTTTTATATAATATTTTCAACCCTGTGTAAGATGCTTCAAATTAGAACATGAAGTCATGTTAGTAATAATGCTATTAGGGAAAAATTTCTTTCACCTACTTTCAAATTTAACATCCTTTTTCTTCCTCCCTGAATTCAAATCTTTAAACATAACTTTGTTTCCATTAGAACCATTGGGCTCTAACTTTGAGTGACATATTCGATAACATTAATAATCATTTTCAAGAGTTGTGTTCTTTTCATTTACTTTGTTTATTTATCTACTTCTTCCAATGTATTGGGACAATTCACTTAATTTCCCAAATTCACTAAATGCTCTCCCAAGCAACATGTGTGTCATTCTCATTTGTATCTTTATTTTGTTGTTTATATAAATGCATTGGAAACCAATGTATTTAAACATCTTTCTCAAATATACACAACACATTTAAACATCTTCTCGAGAGCAAAGAGAACCTCATGAGCTATGGTAATATTTGTTGTCTTGAATCAGTCTCATACAAATGCACTTTAGTTTTTTGTTAGAAATCTATTGTTAAATATTTATTGTATTTTATTTAGAAACATATATTTTCCTTCATTTCATTTATAATTTTGACAAAATTGACAAAGGAAAATCCATACACAGGAATGATTGAAGTTGGTATAAAAGTTACGGTTGTTCTTAAGTTGAGGGTCAACTGGTATGCATGTGTTACTATTTAGTTTGGTATTTAAAGTCACTCCAAAGTTAAATATTTCACATCATTGCCTTCAATCAAAAGATCATCAACATGAAGACTACCTCTAGAAGTAGCTTGAATCCTCCCACTCTACATTAAAAAAATTCAAGAAGTTCAAATATTAGTCATGAAAGAAGTTGTAAAAAAATATAGTTAAAAAATATTAAGCAATAATTATAGATAACACTTTCTCATCTAGAAACACCGACTTTACATTATCTCCTAATTGAGTTAGTAAGAAATTTGATTGTTTCCAAAGCCGTAGCATTCTATTTTGTTCTTCCATTTATCTTTTGATGGTGAAAGATCACCAATAAATTTAGTTTTACCCATGAGTGAAAAAAAAAAAAAAAACTCAAGATGAACAAACTTTCTCAAGATATGCTTAATTGAATTATATATTTTCATTTGATTGTCTACATTTTTATAGTATCTCTATTAGGTTGGATAAGGAGTAAATTCACATCCGAAATATAGGAGAAATAACTCAAAGATTTAAGTAAATTACATTGGGAAATCATTCATCGTCTTGGAAATCGTTATTTGCTTTGAAAATTTATTTAAATCTATAAATATTCTAATTATATAGATTCATTAATTAGCTCAAACATGAATTTTAACATATATCTATAAAGTTCATGTCAAGGAAAAAAACATATATGATATATTTATAAAGTAGTCTTATTTCCCCCAAATATCTTATAGTTATTTATCCAAAAGAATTATAAATATAAAAAAGTATTTTATTTACTTTAAAATGTAACACTGTAAATATGTGACGTATTTTATTGGTATGAGCTAAAGTTATGATAACAACTTTTATTCATAATAATTTATGAATCTTTATTTATCATAATTCATATACAACAATTAATTTTTAGTTGCTTTAATTAATTACATTGGAAATGATTGATAATCTTCAATACCAGTGTAGGTAGGAGAAGAAATTTTGATAATTTATAATTTTTATTTTGATTAAAAAATAAGTTTATATAAATATATATTACCTAAAAGTGGAAATTTTCGTCAATTGTTAGAAGAATTTAAATTTTATAGTAATTTTGAAGATGACGTGCATCAAAAGTTTCTACCTATGATTTTTTATAGCACTCTACTTTGATTTTTCGTTTATCTTTTGATGATGAAATGTCACTAATAAATTTAGTTTTAGTCATGAATGGAAGATAGAAAAAAATTATATATGAACAAATTTTCTCAACGGATGCTTAATTGAATTTATATTTTTATTTGATTGTCTACAATTTTATAGTACCTCTATTAAGTTGGATAAAAATTAAACTCACATTGGGAGTATAGGAGAAATAACTCAAAGATTTGATTAAATTATATTGGGAAATCATTCATCATCTTGGAATTATTTATTTGCTTTGAAAATATATAGAAATCTATAAATATTTTAATTACATTACACAGATTCATTAGATATGGATTTTAACATATATCTATAAAGTTCATGTCAAGGAAAAGAAACATATGATATATCTATAAGGTAATCTTATTTTCCGCAAATGTCTTATAATTATTTATACAAAAAAAATTATAAATATAAAAAGTTATTTTATTTGCTTTAAAATATAAGATTGGAAATATGTGCCATATTTTATTGGTATGAGCCAAAGTTCTGATAACAACTTTTATTGATAATAATTTATGAATCTTTATTTATCATAATTCATGTACAATAATTTATTTTTATTTAAGTAAATTAATTACATTGAAAATTATCAATAATCTTCAATACCAATATAAGTAGGAGATGAAATATTTGACAATTTATAATTTTTATTTTAATTTAAAAATAAATATATATAAATATATATTTCCTAAAAGTGTAAAGTTTTACCAGTTATCAAAAGAATTTAAATTTTATAGTGATTCAGACGTGTGTCAAAAGTTTACACATATGGTTTTTGCTTTATATTATTTATTTATATAGATATATAGATGGGAAGATGAAAAGCCAATAGTATAAATAAATAGAGAGAAAAAGAAAGTTTAGTCAGACATATTGATGATTGTCAAATGTACAATCTATTAAATGCAAGCCTTATAAATGAAACAAAGAAAATAATAAATTTAAAATAAACAAATAAAAAAATAAAAAGTAAAACTTTCCAAAAAAAAAGGCATGTTGCCACCCCAATGTACAGTGAAAAAACTCTCCAACTTTTATATTAGTACAGATTATTTTTTATCAGAAAATTATTTTAAATTTAAACATCACTAAAAATATATAAAAAATAGTATCCAAAAATTAAACTTAATGAAAAATGTTATAAATTATATGGAATTTCAATCTTAACAACTACTTCTTCAATTTTTTTTGTCTCGTAAAATTTTAAAAATTATTAACTAGCATAAAAGATAAGAAAATAACAATATTCTATTGAATTATTCTTCATTAAAATCTTGAAAATGTTATTATACAGTAATAATTTTACTTATTTATTAATATCAAACAATTAATAACTCATTAATTTTTTAAACAAACAAACAAACAAACTTGAATAAATTAACTTTTATAAATTGACAGCTAAAAATCTACCGAGGGAGTAAGAAAAAATATTTTTCTCGAAAAAAACAGCTGAAATTAAAACTTTAACTTGTTTAAATGAGATCCAATCATTTACGAAGGGTGTGTTTGATTTGCAAAAATTCAGGAAACAAGATAGCACAAATTTTTTTGTCCCCTATTTGTTTGTTTTTTTATATAAGTCTCCTGTTTGATTTGAAAATTGATAAGGAAAGATGACAAAATAGGGGTGAGGGACATGACAAAAACTCAAAATAGAAAAACTTGCCCTGATTGGAAAAGGCGCATAAACCAAATAATTTTCCATTATTATGGAATAAAGTGGTAATGATAAAGTGAACTGAGGGACCGACTTTTAATTCAAAAAAAAGAAGGAGGGGCCAACTTAGAACTTTTGAAAGAGAAAGGGGCAATATAGTCAACCAGAAATTTTTTGTTAAGTTGGGGGAAGTGCACGCTGCTTGCAAGGAAGTAAGAACCCCACCGAGTGAGGAATTTTGACTTGTACCCTTATTTTATCTCTCTGTATAGTTCATTTGTTCCTGAAGAAGAAGAACCAGGAGACTAACCCGAACGGCAGCGATTCAGAATTTCGATTTCTCGAGGCTCTGAAAAGCTGTTTATAACAACTGCTTAACAAAAAAACAATCAAATCAATTATTCGATTTTTCCCCTTAAATTAGAAGGGAGATTACAAAAAGGGTAGAAAAGGAAAGTCGAAAAGATGGTGTCGGCGAAGAAGGAGATGGTTGTGTACTGCTTCGACACACTGATCGCTCACTACAACAGTGACCAAGTTCCTCCTCCTGCCTTCGATGACGGTCAACAGTCAGTAATCCCTCTCTCTCTCTATTTTATTATTACCATTCTTTTTTTATCAATAATAAAATATTATTTGCATGTTCCTATAAATGGGAAGAATTTAAGGGTTGACACCTATTTTTGATGGGATGTGTTGTTGTTTAAATAAATTTTTCTTTTCTTAATTTTTTACTGGTTTATTTTCCCCTTGTTGTATTGCAAAAATTAGTGATCCTACTATATAGTTCACACACATCAAATGCCAACATTTATTTCGTACAAGTGAAATGGGTGTTCGGATGGAGAAAGAAATGTTAAGTTTTTAGATTGTTCTTGTAATGTTATGGTTTATTTTTATCCTTCATTTTTTATGTAACAGTTAACTATGATGGGCATTTTCACTATGCACAGCAGAATTTAGTTACAAAACTTCCCCACATGATTGTTGATTGATCAATTTGCTTTTTGGATGAAGATATATTTGGCTGTGTATAATAGACATTTTGTTTTGTTGTTTTTTGGGCTCTGAGTGTTTATGGCGACTGGGAAGCATTGTGATAATTTTTGTATGTAGCTTGTTCCCCATCGAAGAAAAAAATTATGTACAACTGTTCTTATCCTGGTACAAAAACCAAGGAGTAATGACTTATGTACATCTTTCTTTGTGAGAAGTCCAAAGTATGATTAGTAAATATTGGTTTGGTTTGTCAAAGTCAATAGGTATACTTTCATTCTAAAACATGAGTTATGACCAGAAGAATCTTGTTCTATGTTTAATGTGCCTTTCGGTGATGACAATTTTTTTTTATGTCTGTATGTACTGAATCTATGAATGTCTTCAATTGTCTGTATGTCGTGATTTGTTAGACCATTTTTCCTTTAAAACTGATTGTCATAAATAATAATTTCTGATTTCCTTCTAACTATATTCCTTGTTTGAACAATGCTCCCAGTGGCCTGTTTTAAGACTGTTACATGGAAGCTGTTTGGCAAATTAAATAGTTGTTTCAGAACTATTTACACAGTTGTTTTGTAAATCTAGATAAATTTGAACCGGATTCAAATTTGTGATACTAAAATAAAATGTTGTTTGGTGAGTCTTAATGAGCCATTTTTGAATTTTTCAAGTAAAGTAGAAAGAAAGAGGAGAAACAACAAACTTCTGGGTTCAAATGAAAACTGAATACATAAAATGATAAAGGATTTATTTGAATTAGTTTCGACTTAACAACCAATTAGGCATGAGCTGGTTTCTGAAAAATTGAGTGATTACCAATCACATAAGACTTTTAAGCCAACTGCACTCTATTTATGGTTTTTGGAGTTTGAAAAACACCCTCTTGGCCATAAGTTTTGTACGGCCAGAGGATTTGGTCATATGGGTTTCACATTTGGATTGCCAGGATATGTTGTTTTAGTGACACACCAGTCTTGCATGTTGATGGGTTGCCCTGTTAGTGTATTACTTGTGAATTATGCACATCAAAAAGAAAAGGAAAATGGGTTGCAATTCAGTTTTTCAACAACTAACTTGTATATTGTTGTGTAAATATATATCTATGCATACAAATACTAAATGGTGTTTTTCTTTTAACATTTGGTTTTTCTATTTTGATATTCCATTTGATAAATATCTGGCATATATTTTTTCTTGTAAATATGCCAGTCTGTTATCTGAATCAGCATCTATGTAGTTTCTATTTATGCTTTGGTCAGTAAAAGGTTTTGAGAATTGTTTTGTTGATTTTAAGAACTAAAATCTTTGTTCCTCTGATGAAGTCATGATTTATATTATAGCACTATGTTATGATACTCCTGTTTGAAGCAATTATGCTTTGTTTCAGCCCATTGTTTGTTACATGGAAGAAAGTGGTAAACGGTGGGGAGCCTCGTCTTCGTGGATGCATTGGTTCTCTAGAAGCACGTGGCTTGATCAACGGCTTCAGAGATTATGCGCTAAACAGGTTTGTTGATGCAGTAGTATATTCAAGGAAGATTCACTTGCAAGGCACCATCTTGTAGTGAAAATTAATTTACATGCTACATGCATATACCTTTTTTAGCTGATGCCCCATGGAAATTTGAGCATAAGGACTCATTGTTGTATTGTGATAGCATGTTCCTTAATTTTCCTTTCTCTGATTTTATTCACTTCTCTTGGAAAATTCCCAGGCAAGTGTCAGCTTTATATACTCTATATTTGATTGGCTTTACTTGTCCATGTTTTCCCTCCAAAATATCTTGCAGCGCTCTCAGGGACCGCAGATTTCCACCCATACAAGCTAAAGAGCTTCCTCTTTTGGAGTGTACAGTCTCTATTCTTACTGATTATGAAACTGCTAACGATTACCTTGATTGGGAGGTATGTGCCGATTTACTTGTTTTGGTTTGTGGTTTGTAACTGGCAGAAAATTACTGTAGAAATGTTATTTAACCTATGTGGTGGTCTACTGCATTGTCGTCCACTTTAGATATGGAGATGATTATTTTTATCTTTATCTTTTACTATTCTAGAGGGTGGGGAGAAGGGCTGTAGTGGCGGCTGAGCCTTTAAAATGGTAGCAAACTAAACAATATAATTTGCTTTGTATTCTAAGGGTTCCCCCTCTCCCAATTATTCTTTTTTAACACCTGATGATCATGTGGCTTGCTTTACTCCATTTATCTTTTTTTTAATATAATTTTAAACGAAACATCATATATTTAATTGTTATATTGTATTTTGCGAAAAGAAAATTCTAAGGCTATTAGTTATATACAAATAGATTTGGAGGTTATAATCCTCATTTGAAATGCGTTATGTGGAGAAGATTTTGTCCGTTGTACCATGTTTCAAAAAGATTTGTTTGCTACTGAGCTGAAAAAAGAGTTCTGTTAATCCGTTACATCTTATCAATTGTTTTCAGTATTCTTTTCTTTTTAATCTAAGTGACTCGTCAGAAGTAAAACCATTAGAATTAAAGTATCGTGTCATTCATACTAATGTTTATAATTTAAGTATACAGTTTGTGCCAACTCTCAGCATGACTAAGATATTATTTAAAATCAATCTAGATGAAAATGTTTCCTTGTAGTAAAAAATAAGCTTACCAACTCACCCTTCTAAACATCTATTAAAAATTGGAAGTGGAGGATTAGGATTCATATCCTGCTTTTGAGGAATGTTACCCACAAATTTGTGATGGAGGTGGTGAGGTCAGTAGTTTCAGAAAGTGGATATGGAGAAGGTTCTTGGTTTTGATGGTTTGTTACAGCTATGTTTTATATCCTTTGCACATTGTATTGTCGTTTGCACATGCAGATTCTGCTTGTTTCTTTCTTGCAGGTAGGAAAGCATGGTATAATTATTGAATTTTCTGATCCTGACTATAACACAAGGCGAAGTGCCACGTACCTTCCTGAAGTGGCTGCCAGTGAAGGTAGCTTTTGTTCAGTTTTTAGTGTTGTTTCACATTTGAGAAGTGAAGTTAGTCACCAGATTGCAATGCCATGAATACAAACTTGTCATAAGTATTTTATTTTCAATAGTGAAAGAAATTTCATTAGAGAAAAGGAGGGGAAATACATCTATAAGGAGGATATATAAGTAGGAAAAGATATCCTTAAAAAATGAAAGAGAAATACATCAGAGAACTAGAAATTCAGAGCAGACACCCAATTTATATGCATACTTGAAAGGAAAAAAATAACCCCCTCAAAGCAGCATTTAGCAGAACACCAAAAGGAGGCCATAGATACAATCCTATCTAGTAGCAAGGTAAGGAGCCCAGATGAGGAATTCTTACACACTCGGGGGTAATAACAGTTGCACTACACCTAATAGTTCAGATTACTTCTTAAAATCAATCTTCCAGTTCAAATTTACCTACTTTGCCAAGTTTTTCAGTCTGCATGGCATGGAAGCAACGCTAAGTATATAAAAATTTTGACCAGTGAGACACCCTTGAATGCACCAAGGGACTCCATAAATATGGGAGCATTCTGCTCTAGCCAAATGCTCCAAAGGACTCTTCAAAAGTGCAAATTTCTACTAAACTTTTACTTCCTTGTCTTTTTGCTTGAACCTTTATTAATCCTTAAGCAAAAAGCCTCCCAGACAAATTGTTCCATAAGAGAGTAGCTGCCTTATATATAGTGCAAAAAACAAGCGTCCAACAGTTTCTGAGCAAAGTTGTCAGGTCTTTTCAGCACTTCTATTACTTACATAACTTATGCTAATAAAACGAAAGTTCAAGGAAAATAGATTCTCCCTTTCCTTTGATTTTATATTTCCAAGCAATAATGCAATTTTAATTTGTAGTAGTTGGTTGAGGAGCTATATAAAAGAAATGTAACAATTTGAACTTTGGCCAGGCCAGACAGGTAAAGTATACCATTTTTATGCTATGAGCTGTGGGGTTGGAGTTCGGAATATGATCTCCTTGTTCTCCCTCTTTTATCTCTCTGTATTTCCTTTCCTTTCTTCTTCAGTACTCCTATCCTTTCCCCTAGTGTTCTGTTCATCCTACATCAGTGGCCATGAAGGAATTTCCTTCTTATGTATTCCTGTTCCATGAGGGAGAATTCTAAACTAAAAACTAAGCAAGAACAGACAATTGGTCCATTTGACATTGTATAGTAATAAAGTGTTACTTTTCTTATAACATTATATATCTACAAAATAACCACTTCAACTGGACCTAACTGTCCAAATTCTGGTTATGCTGCTATTATGTCAGTTTTTTACATTTTGGCCAAGTGCACGGTGGTCCTATATCCATTGTCTGCTAGAAGGTCTCAAACAAGAGTTTTGTTTTTAATATTAGTTAAAATCTGAAGCAAGAACGCTCAGTTTTTCTGAGTTGCTTGATATTCCCCGTCTCTCGTTTCTCATTCTTAGGGGGTCACTTGTTGCTTGGTTTATACTCCCTCTGGATTCAATTATAAGCAAAAAAAATACCTATATTTTGTGGACTCAAATATAAGCAACTTCATTTAATGTCAGTTTTCCAAAAGTCAAGAAAATTAACTTATTCAACCAATTATCATTTTACTTTTTTAAGAATATTACACACTCTTGAGATAATTAAATGGTAGTTTAGTAATTATAACTTTTTTTTTATATAAATTAAGACAATTAAACTAAATTAACTAACTTTCTAAATAAATGTGAAATTAATTAATTTTATTTATAATTGTGTTGGGAGGGAGTAACTGTGTAGTAAAATTGGGTGGAAAACCAACATTTATGCATTCATTGCTTGCTTATTTTTGTTTGGTTGGTTTGCAGGTTGGACTAAAATAGAGGCCATTGACTCTTTGATACGTAAGGCAGGGTACAATGGTCCGATCACAGAGCCACTCAGGAAGCGCATACAGCTGACCAAATACCAAAGTACCTTATTCACTATGCAATACGCCGAATATGCTTCCTATGTGAAGGAGGCAAGGGGTGAAGCTCCCTCTATTCTTGGAGCTAAGTTGCGCAACTAGCGATTTTTCCACACTACCTTTTCAAAAGATGCATAGCTTCTTTGCTGAAAGAAACAATCAATCCTATTTCCAAAAGAAACAAACTTGGTGAATTTGTTTTTCTTAACCCAACTATTGCTGTGATTGGTGCAACTACTCTTTACATTCTTCAAATTCATTCGATTTTGAAGAAATTAATAACACCGGACCTGAACGTCTTTCTATCGTAGCTAAAGAAAGTTGCAGCGCTGACGAACTGTTTAATGCCAATCTTCTTGATAATTGGAATTTCAGGGCTCGTTTGGTGGTCAGGATAAGAGAAACAGGATATGATAAGCTATTATATCCTGTCTGAAACTATTGTTTGTTGAGCCAGCAAGATAGGTCCTATCCTATCCATCTAGTTAAAATTCTATCGTGGGGAGCTGGGTTAGAACTCAACAGGATAGGATAAGGTGATTTAAAGTATAATAAAGTATAAAAAAATGTATACATAAAATAATTAAGGTATAATAAATTATAATATGTTTACCGAAAAAGATATAATAAAACATAAAATAATAAAAATTAATTTTAAAATTTATTATTTCTTCTCACAAGGCTAATTTTGTTACTTTATATTATTTTAAAAAACTAAAAAATAAATAAAAATATTCTAATAATTTAACTATATGTAAAGTAAAAACTAAAAATGAATATTTAAAATTATAAAAAAAGTAATTTAAATTAAACAAAATTTTAAAAAATTTAAATATTATATGTAATTTTATCATAAGGATAGTTTTGTCCTTTTATATAATCTTAAAAAATGAAAATTATAAAAAAAAAACTAAAATCTAATAAAATATGAAAACATTCAGAACAAGAACGAAAATTTTAAAATTCATGCTAAAATTATAATATTATCCAGTTGGTTATTTGATGGACACCAAACATCGGATAGGATAACAGTTTATTCGGCTCATATCCTATCCTGCTTCCTTATCCTATCCGTCCCTACCCTATCCTGACCACCAAACGAGCCCTCAATCTCTCTTTCCATTGAACTGTTTTATGTTTGTTCCCTTGATAACGGGAATTTCAATATCTTTGAGTAGCGAATAATAAATTCATGATTATTATCTTAAAACGGATGATCAATATTAGCAATTAGCAATAATTTAAAAGTTACATGATTTTATATATTTTTAACATTGACTACCGCGTGTGATTTGATGTCGTAAGATTTGATCCTCAGTGTGAATTCAATTTTTCTGAGTGAATCTTCCAAACAAATAAACGTGGGATACCTTGCAACAATTAAAAAATAAAAATATGATTATGTGATGCAAAATATATATTGATTTTAATTATAGGCACTTGTAATTTATTCTTAAATTAGAAAAACATATTTAAAACAAGAGAATGTCCACAAGTGTTTTTGGATATTGTTTAAGAAATCAATAATAAAAATTTTGTAGGAAAATAATGTATTTAGTATATCAAAAAATGTTAAACTTAATTTTTCGATACATGTTTTTTTTTATGTATTCCTTAACCAATGCTATGTAGCTACTCATCAACAAATCCTTTACATTACAATTGGGCAGGGCAGGCCAAGTTGGATCTTTCTTCATTACATGTTTAAGAATGTTTTTTTTTAACATCAAAATCTCCTTTGATTTTTGATTATTTTCGAAATACATATATACAAAAATAATAAAAAGTATGTGAAAAATAAAAATAAATTTATATGATATTACATACCGTGCCTATGCTTTGATGCAATTCTTTCACATTACAGTTGAGTTGGGAACCCATTTATTTCTCCAGGTTCCAATGCTTGTCGTGACTCTGAGCTTTATAACAAAGTGCACTGCTCTCTTTCAAATAAACGGCGCCTTCTACAATCTACGGTGCCTATAAAAAGAGGTGCACCATAAAGTGAGTATTGTATGGACCACCACTGAAATTGCCACGTGGCAGAAACTTTTTCCTTTAAATATTTGACCGAGTCAAACATGGTTAAGAGAGACAGGTGTTTATTGTTTCAATAATGATATTCTAACACCAAAAGTTGACACCAATTTTTGACACATTGATTAATCGGTGTAAATATTTGATTAATTCAGTTCATTTATGATTAATTATGTGTAAATATTTGATTAATTCATGATGACCCATTAATCATATAAAGAACTAAATTAACCAGATATTTGCATGTGATTAACCAAATATTTACATAGTTATGGAAAATATGCTTCATGACCCATTAACCATATAATGAACCAAATTAACCAAAAATTTGTATGTGATTAACTAAGGTGTCCACTGGGTGTTAAACCCAGGTATTAGAATATCATAACTCTTATTGTTTTGGTATTTGCATTAAAGGTCCTTGTACATCTGTATTTGTTAAAACAATATAATGAAATATTTTAATTTTTTTCTATGAAACATTTTGTTTAGGTTTAATGAACTTTTTTCTCCCTGAAAAGTAAGGGTGTTTTGAAATACGTCCCTTTAAAATTTTTTGTTGGGTTTTGGTCCCTATAAGTTCAGATTTTTTGTATTTTGTCCCCACCGTTAGCTTTATGCGTTAAGCGGGCCGACGATGTGCCACGTCGTGCGGTGCCATGTCACTTGACAATGATGACGTGACAGCCACGTCACATGCCACGTCATTTTTAAATTCGAATTTTTTTCCTAATTATTTTTTAAAAAAATAAAAAACCATATAAAAATTAAACAAAAAAATTTAAAAATATTTTTGTTTTAAAAAGCCCTAACCCTGATATCCCCCCTCTTCTATCTTCGTCTTCTTCCTTCGACCGTCACCCCCCACCCCCAGTTTCTTCTATTCTCCCCTCATCTTCTCTTCTCCCCTCGTCATCTACCTACCACCCGCGTCGCTCCTCCTTCCTTCTCCGTCGGCTCCATTCCTTACCCTAACAATGGGGTCCCATTTGACGAGCACATCAATGGCTTTAAGCTCGAATCCCATATCGGGTGACGAGACCAAGCTTTGCAGTTGTAAATTGCCCATGTTGCTACTGACCTCAAGGACTGACAAGAACCCTGGAAAACAATTTTGGAGGTGCCCAATATGGAAGGTAAACGAATTTTTCTTTTCAACTACTCTCTTATCTCCTCCCCAAAAATCATCGTATCTCAGTAAACCTAATTTTTTGACAGGAAAGGGATAGTTGTAAGGGTTTCGAATGGGTGGAGCCTGAGAAAGTTGTGGCTTCTCAGCTTGAGAGGAAAATTGTCAAACTGAAGACCAAGTTGGCCACTGAAAGAAAGAAGACTCAACTACTTAGTGGCCTTTTGTACATCTGTTTTGGAGTTGTTCTACGGGTCACCGTGTTTGCTGTTCTCATATGCAACTTGTAGTGGCTTAAATTGTGTTGTTAGGGTTTTTTTGAGTTGTAACGAACCATGTTATTATAATGAAACAAATGGTTTAATGAACTTTATGTTGTCCAAATTAGCTGATTGGAAAAAAACTTGTTGCTCGAAAAATTAACAAAAGGGACATTTCATTGGCATACTAATCCATCCAAACATTCACATTGCCCTATAGGTTTGTTTACATTTCAACCGACCAAAAAGTGGCTTTCACTAAACAACCTATTGACTTCTAGCAAAAAAAAAAAAAACAACTCCAAAAGACTATTCAAAATGTACATGTAACCATGCAACTATCATAATTACATCCAAAAGCATTCACATTAATGTCAAAATAGATAGACAGAATTCCTCAAAAAACTTTCATCCCCTAGCTTAGTTCAAATGCTATTTGACATCTTTGTGACCCTTTCCCTTCCCGACTTCATCCCAAAGACTTTGAATCTTCTTTTTTGCCAATTTTGTTTCTTTTACAGCACTAGACCAAGCATGCACCATCTCCAACAGTGAGTTCTTGGCCAGTCTGCAGGGTTGGAGACAGGCACCTTTGAGCATGGCCCTTTGTTGGAGGTTTTTTTCTGTTGAAAACAGAAACAACAGAATCAGAGTTGGAACAAAACATACATCCAAAACAGATATTGTATCCAACCTTACCTTTTTGGTAATTATAGACTGTGATTCAGAAACTGCCCCGAGGTCTACTTGGGATACTGATATTGTTGTAGCTTGTGGTTGCGAGTGTGTTACCTGGGCATCACCATGAGACTGCTCAACCACATGTCAACTCCTCGTGCATTTTCTCTTATGAGTGAAAAACATATAAGCAAAATCAGCAATATGTTATGTAAATTATTCACTATAAATCAGCACTATACCTTGGTTGCTCTCACACATGGAGCAAGAGCTGCTTCAGTAGCATTGTGCATTGTTTCAAAACCAGGAGGTTCTTCAGGAGTCAAACCAGCTGATGGTGCACCTTGCTCTTCTTGCTGTCCAGCTTCTGCAGTTGCTGCTCCTTGTGTTTGATCACCATTTGTTGCCTCTTCTTGAGCTCTCAAATTACTCAAAATTCTATCACAATAAAACAATACACATTAAAAATAGTATGTAAGGTAAATTGTCTCAATATAATGTAGCACCAAGTATATTTGTTGTACATTTCTAACTATGCAAGACAAATTATTGTGGCCTAATTCATTACATGTGCCACATCTATTCTTAGTGCCCGTCCTTCTCAACCTACTTGAATCTTTTCCTTCATCAAGCCCTCTTCTTCTAAGCTTTCTTGGCCTTCCAGGTCCTTTCTTGTAGTGTGGAGGCAAGATATCCGGACCATTTGTGGTAGGCCATTTGTTTTGTCCATTAATGGGTGTTATTATTGGATTATAAGTCAGCTCACATGCTTCCCTCTTGTAATATGCATGCATAAATGCCTTAGGTTGTTGTCTCCTGAAAGTTATGGCACAAACAACATGTCTACATGGGATGCCCACTAGTTCCCAAAAATTGCATGTGCAAGTACGTGTTCCTAAATTAACACTGAACTTGTCTGTTATGGTCATATGTGTTATCTCGAAAAGGTCCCCACCACACCATGTGGGAAACCAATTCCCACTCTTTAAAATCTCCCTATCCAACCTCTTCCTAGGCTTAGTCATGACATCACCATTATACTTTCACTATAAAAAAAAACCTATTTAGTGACCGAAGATTTCGGTCGCTATACATGATAATTCGGTTGCTATATTGTGTAGCGACCGAATTAAGGGGGTAGCAGAAACCCTAGTTGCTAAATGTTTAGCGACCGAATTTGTATTTCAGTCGCAAATTTGCGACCGATATTTCGTTCCAAAATTATATATTTTGGTCGCCGTATAGTTGGTCTCATGCTCAGATAACCGAATTTGGTGACTGATATTCGGTCGCTATTTCGGTCGCAAATTTTGATTTTTTTTTTTTATAAAAATTTTCCTGAAACTTAATCTTACCGACCAAATTTTGTTTTTCAACTATTACACCATTGATTTTTAATTTCTGATATAAACAAAATACACCAATATTTTTTTTGAATAAATAGAAAACGTAAATATGATGTACTAACGATCCAAAACACCACAGTCAATATGATCAAGAAAACACATACATTAATTAACGCAAGTTTAATAATTGTTTATATAAAAAATTTAAAAATATACTAATTAACGATCAAAACATAAAAACACACCACAGTCAATAAGTACTAATCAAAATATCAAAACTTATCAATCTTCCAAAGGGATGAACATGTAGAAGCGAGAACCCCCAAGGTACTTAAACTTTGCCAATACACCAGTGGACAACAAATACAACTCCCTGATACCATTTGTGTCTGTTGCAAAATATGGGCGATCCTCATGGATTGCTATATTCCCATTGAACAGATTTCCGCATTTGTCTTCAATAGTCACAACACGCGGTATTCCTTTTCCCCAACGACGGTAGAATGATCGCGGGATTGAAATCAAATCCTGCAAATACATAAGAACAATTTAGTAATGATTAGTTTATGCCTTAACCATCATTACGTGAATCCGATCGTTATTCTTAAGTTGATGAGATACTGTACCTGGTCTAAATGGATGACTGTCTCAAAACATTTAGTTGGATCCATTTTCTGCTAAAACGATAAGGAAAACAAGTCATATGTCTAAATTTCATCAAGTGATAATAAGAAAAGATGGAAAGATCCATGTAGCATACTAGCATGTTAAAATAGAACAAAGAAATGCAAGTTCACATGCAACTTTACAGATTAGCAAACATAGTAGTTTTCAGGAAAGCAGATGCTTTTACGTCGTTTTGAAGGATGGTCATAGAGAGGACTTTTCCTACTGGAAATGCCTAGATAACCTAGTAAGGATGGTCATCAACAACTATTTCTGGAAAGCTCCATTGCCTAGTGAAACAAATGAGTAGAAAACCAGAGTTGCTTTCATAATATTGTGTACAGAGCTGCTTTCTAATGTGAATAATGTTTGAATGATGACGGCACGTCATGTGCCTGGCAAATTGTGTCCCACCCTTCATTTTATCTAACCCTATACTTAATCCTTCATTATCTAAGACCTTGGCCTCAAGGCATAATTAAAGAAAAACCTCAAACTTCAAGAATCCTTCAAGCACATCCAAAATATTGAATGAGCATGCGTGCCCTGAGAAGGTACGCATGCTCATTAATATTGAATCTCAAATAGGAAACTAAGACTTTCGTAGGTTAATAATTAACTCTAGCAGAAAATAAAACCATTGACTTATAAGGATTGCAACATACTTCAACAAATATATATTGAAGCATATTTCAATACAAACTTGGATAAAATATAGTAGCAAACATCCTGTACTGGCCGAGAATGTAAGACCGAGAACTCGTCTATACATCGGACCAACCGAGCTTACCTCCGCGAATGGGCCTTGACCCAAACTCCTCCGAAGCCGAGGACATGTCAGCACACCAGACACCCGAGAATAACTACTCGACCCCAAGCTATCCATCCGCAGCTAACTGGGCCGAATATCTCGCTGGCCATAATGCCACTCCGGACAATCAGGCTCCGGATATCTCTCCCCATGATCGCGATCTGATCCAAATATTCCTCCGCTTATTTCGGAGCCTGATCCTGAGAGAACAACTATAAATAGGGGGCTTACCCCTCATTCTAGAACTACGTTTGCTTTGATTCCCTTTTGGATACGTAGGAGCAGAATCCACATTCTGTCAAGCACAATCCAAAAACACCCCACTAATCCTCGTTCAGCCGAGTATTTCATACCCGAGATATTTGGCAGGAACATTTGGCGCCGTCTGTGGGAATCGAAGCAAATATTTTCCCATACCACACAAAAATGGTGAGGACGAGAAGTGGAAACTGCAGGAGGGAGGAGCCAAGGAATGCCAACAACGGAGTTAACGGAGATAATGGAGAACAGTCCGTAGGCCCAGCAGGAATGACTGACAACCCAGTGGTTCAGGAGCTTCTCGCACAGGTCGCAGCGCTAAGAAGGGAGAATGAAGAAATCCGCCGGCAGAATGACCGTCGGGAGAGAGAGCCGAGTAGGGAGAGGTCGGTCTCCTCCTCACATGAAAGAGAGCGCCGACCTCCCGAGATTGAGGGGTCCAGAAACTTATATCGGGAAGGAGGTCCTCGCCTCCGGGCTTCCCACCACAACAACCGAGCAGAGGAAGAGGGATTCCCTAAGCAGGCCCCAGAATCTTCACTCCAAACGAACAGACTTAATGACAGGGCCAGCCTGCGGAAGCCGAGGCATCCTTTCACGAATGATATCATGGGGGTCCCCTTGCCAGCCAACTACAAGCCCATCAACATTGACAAATATGATGGCACCTCGGACCCCGAGCGCCACTTGGACGCCTTCACCACGCAGATGTACCTTTTTACGGATGACGACGCTGTCCTGTGCAAAGTTTTCCCAACCACACTGAAGGAGGCAGCGTTGACTTGGTACACCCAGCTACCCCCCTCGGCCGAGTACGAGCCGTTGTCAGAGGGGCCAAGTATGAACAGTCCGTAGGCGGCCGAGTACGAGCCGTTGTCAGAGGGGCCAAGTATGAGCCCGGCGGCCGAGTACGAGCCGTTGTCAGAGGGGCCAAGTACGAGCCCGGCGGCCGAGTACGAGTCGTTGTCAGAGGGGCCAAGTATGAGCCCGGCGGCCGAGTACGAGCCGTTGTCAGAGGGGCCAAGTATGAGCCCGGCGGCCGAGTACGAGCCGTTGTCAGAGGGGCCAAGTATGAGCCCGGCGGCCGAGTACGAGCCGTTGTCAGAGGGGCCAAGTGTGAGCCCGGCGGCCGAGTACGAGCCGTTTGCCGAGTTCGAGCCAGTCAGAAAGGCCAAGTTTGAGCCTAGCGGCCGAGTACGAGTCGATGGCCGAATCTGAGCCGTTTAATTCTCAAGGCCAAGTTTGAGCCTGGTGGCCGAATACGAGCCATAAAGTCAAGTATAAAGGTCAAGCACGATCTTACTAGCCGAATCCGAGCTACTACTAAGTTATTGACGTTGAGTTCAAGCTACGAAAATAGTAAAGCGGAATATGCGCAAAAAACAAAATTCGTAAAGGCCAAGTATGAGCCATTATTTTATTAAAGAAACCGAGTACAATGCACAGGGCGAAAATAAAGCCAAGTTTGATACATTCAAGGAAACCGAGTACAATGAGCAAAAATAAAGCTAAGTTTGACTCTTGAAAAGTACATTCACGGGACTGAGTGCAGCGCTGAGGTTGAAAGCCGAAATTGAAAATAAGGGCCACTCGGCCCCCAGTCCCCCCGATTCAACGCCACCACGCTCTCTTAAGGGAGGCTGTAGTTCACACTCCCCCCTGAGAAAGCTGGACGATGAGGTGCTCGGTCGACTCCGGGAGTAGACGACCTCTACCCCTTTCGCCACGCCCGAAGACTGCTATTCTCCCAGTTAACATCCTTTTTGAAGGATTAAACCATAAAAGGAATTCTGGATCTCATCTCCCACTTACATCCTTTTTGGCGGGTGTGAAACCCAAAAAAGGATGTTAACTGGGAGAGGGGAACGTAAACCCCTGATGTTAGCATAGAATTACTCGGGTGGAAGAGAAGTAAGAAACGAACTTGGCTGATAGAAAAGGATGAGGAATGAACAAGTGAGAAGGGCCCTATTTATAGGCAAGAAAGGAAGTAGTATGTGTGAGAATTTGTCGGGAAAACAAACCTCGAAACCAAGCAAAAGGCAGCGATTGCGTGAACCCATTACGGTTTCCAAAAGCATTTAATGCATGACGATTGCGTGAACCCATTATGGTTTCCAAAAGCATTTAATGCATGACAACGCAAAATGAAAAACATGTGCTTTTCGTGTAAGGATCACCGTCCATTTTGGACGGTAGAGTATTTCGGCCTTAGCCGAAGATTCGATGAACAAGCCAAACACAAGAATCAGCAAAATGATAATGATATTCATTCAAGTAATCAGGTTACAAGGGCATGAGCCCAGTACAAAGGATGAACAAAAAACAATCTACTCCCCCCTATGACTTTCCTCGGCCTCTACATGATCGTGCGGAGAGTCCCCCACTACGTCCACCTCTTCCTCCCCCGGGAATGATGGGAACAAGTTCCCCATTTACCACCTCCATGTTCACATCGGCCCCCGAAAGGTCGATGCCGGGAACCAGAACCTCAGCTTGGGCGATGCCTTTGTCAAAACCTTTCCGGTGCTCGATGACAATGCAGCGGGTGGCCTCCCTTACGTCCTCCTCAAGCAGTATCTTGGCCTGAATCTCAGCCTCCAAGGCAGCCTTGAGCCGATCAATCTCAGCCTGAGCCTCTTTGATCTTTTATTCGACACGAGCCTTGTATTCTTCCACTCGAGCTCTGCTTTCCTCGGCTGATTTCGCCCGAGAATCCAGCTCGGAGTTCCGAGTGTTGATATCAGCGATGGTGGTAGTCAAGCGTTCATTCTCGGAGCCAATCCGGGAAAGATCCCCCTTCAACCTCTCTATAGCAGCGAACTCAGACTCCAATTGCTGAGACTTCCTCTCGGTCTCCGTCACCTCTCGGCTACAGAAACGAGCCAAAGCCGCAAAGACGAAGGCGAGGGACCGAGAGGGCCTCCATGCTGGATCGGGCCCCTGCTGCTTGATAAGCCAAGATCGGCGGCTTTTAAGAGGGTCGAGTCGAAAGAGGAGGAGGGGTTGAAGTCTTCACCCCAGAGAGATGAAGTCCCCGCCTTCAGGGTGGTGTTGTACCATTTCGGCTCGAGGGGGGTAGAAAGTGGCTGTTCTCGCCCCACGATTTGCTTCCCTTGAGTAGTGGGGCGAGGGGAGCTTGGGCCAGGAAGGGGAGAATCTTCGGCCACCACTTCAACCTCTGCCCTCTTCCTTTTTTGAGGGGCAGATGACGAAGCCCCTTTCGCAGAAACCTTGGTGGGAGGAGGTCTTTTCTGCTTCTTCTCTACCAAGAGGGACCCTGACCCTCTTTACCAACACCAGCCTTGACAAGCTTTGAAAAGTCGAACTTTCCCATGATGACTATCAAAAAGAAAGAGTTGTTAGTATAACAACACAGGCAGAAAATACTTAAGAAACTAAAAAGCCGAGCACTTACTTTTAAGATCGGACCTTGGGGTGGAGGAGAAGGGGAGTTTCATAAGGCGTGCACAATGGAGGGGCCGAGGAAGACCCTCTAGTACATCTATATCCCGCTTTCTCCTCGGCCGGCGAGGAACGATACTCGAGCCGACGAATTTTGTGGGAGAGGATTGCCAGTATAAAGGAAACTTGGCATGTTTATTCTCGTCAAAATAGTGGGAGGTATGAGAACTCGAAGGGCGAACACGGAAGAAGCCAACCTTGAAGTCTTTATAAGACGAGGCGAATAAACTAAGAAGACCTCTTCGGTTCAACCCATTAAGGGATACCCATCCCTTTTTCTCGCCAAATCTGGTTTGATAAAAATACAAAAACTTCGGAGTGGTAGGCTCTATCTTTATGTATTTACATATAATCTGAAAGGCTTTCATAAAAGCCCAGCTGTTAGGGTGAAGCTGAGTAGGTGCGACGTTCATGGTTCTCAGAACGTCGCACTCAAACTCAGTAAAAGGAAGAGACACATGCAGTTTGTCAAAAAGTGTTTTATACATATATGTAAAGGGGGGCTCGGAGGGACGAGCCCTTAGAAAGACATACTCGGTGCTCAAGCACGGAGAGCAGATAATCTCGGACTCGTCCGCAGAGGCCGATATATTGATCTGTGACCGAAGTTCAACGATAGAATCGGGAGTCCGGTAGTCGAAAAAAAGGTTCCAACCTCCCCTTTAACCCAGTGTACCGGAAGGGTAATATCGGGAATAGGGTCTTTAGGAACCCTAAGGCGTTGTTTGCGGGCGGCGGGCTTGGACACTCTAGGAGGGGGAGAACCGGACCTAGACGAATCGAGAATCGGAAGAATCTGAATCGGTCGAAGATGACCCGGAGGAGGATGGTTCCGCCTCCCCAACGCTCGCTTCCCGAAGGAACAAGAAGAAACGTAAGGGATCCCCCAATTGGGGAAACTTCACCCTCAACCAGAGGCGAAGTATTTGACTCAGAAGACATAGATGAACTCATGTCCGAAGGTCAGAAACAGAGCTTAGAAGCACGAAGGAAGAAAAGAGACGGAGCGTACCTGGAGGATAACAAGCAGAGGAACAAGGGCAGATGCTTGGAAGACGAGGGTGAATGGCAGAGAAGGGTAAGCAAAGTAGGAGGGAGTTGGCGCCGGAGGAGGTATTTATAACCTGCAATTGGTGGCCCATTGTCCATTGGGCCCAAAAGGGGCGCGACTTTTGATTTTCCCCCATTAAATGGGCGCGGAACTCTATGGTTTCTTGTCTGTGGCGTGCCGAAGAAGTTATAGGGGAATAATTGCTTTCTCTGACAGAGAGAGAAGACTTGATTGAAATGACAGCTGAGAATGTGGATAACTGCATAACCGAAGAATAAGCTCGGTTTTCATACGTATCAGCTCCTTCGCTTATTCAAGCTCGGAGCTCGGGGGGCTTGTGTACTGGCCGAGAATGTAAGACCGAGAACTCGTCTATACATCGGACCAACCGAGCTTACCTCCACGAATGGGCCTTGACCCAAACTCCTCCGAAGCCGAGGACATGTCAGCACACCAGACACCCGAGAATAACTACTCGGCCCCAAGCTATCCATCCGCAGCTAACTGGGCCGAATATCTCGCTGGCCATAATGCCACTCCGGACAATCAGGCTCCGGATATCTCTCCCCATGATCGCGATCTGATCCAAATATTCCTCCGCTTATTTCGGGAGCTCGATCTGAGAGAACAACTATAAATAGGGGGCTTACCCCTCATTCTAGAACTACGTTTGCTTTGATTCCCTTTTGGATACGTAGGAGCAGAATCCACATTCTGTCAAGCACAATCCAAAAACACCCCACTAATCCTCGTTCAGCCGAGTATTTCATACCCGAGATATTTGGCAGGAACACATCCTATTGAGCTCCGCTCTCTACTAACAAGTAACACATAATTGTCAAACACATGCATAACTTCTAAATTAGCAACACACAACAAGCATCCCGCCTTTTTGACAGGATCACATCCTATTGAGCTCTGCTCTCCACTAATGGCAATGTTGGACGAAATCTAGGCAAGTATACCTAGTCGTACAAGTAATACGGTGGTGAGACCGATATCGTTCCCACGAGGATTGGTTGCCAAATACCAATTCACAAGTCAAACAACTATCTAGACTAAACTATGAAGAGAGATCAAATCATAAAATAAAGCAACAAAAGCAATAAAAATATTTTTTGTCTTTTTGGGATTTTTAATCAAACACTCAGAGTGCAGAAAGAGATGTGATAAAAATTGTTAGGATTAGACTATGCTAATCCTCCCTTGATTGCAATGAAATGGTTAATAACACAATTCCTAATTCAATTATGACAATCAAATCTTTTGAAATACTCAAACCCTAATGTCTTAGGTGGAATGAGCCTAAAATCCCAAATTAAACCCTAATGTCTTAGGTGGATTAATCTGAGATTTTGCATAAGAACCAAGACTTATAAGATTGCAAGCACCCCAAGACCTATGTCTAGGTTCATGAACTACTTGACATTTGATTCATGAGCATGCCTTAACATCAACCTTTCAATTGCCTATCAAAGCAACAAATCATTCCAAAGATGATCAAACTTAGGAACGCATTAAGCATGGAATCAAATACTCATAAAGAATTAGAAACTTGTATTAAAACCAAATCAAGAAACAACCAAGTTCAGAAAAGCCATCATCTAACCCCAACAAGAGGGGGTTTAGCTACACATAATCATAGATAAAACCAAAAGAAAAGAAATAGGAATAAGGGAAGGAAAGAACTCCATGGAAGGATCCACAACAGCCAGAGAGTATGTTTTAGGGTTCAGGATCCCCTTTCTGTTCTGCCCAGAGGCCTTTTTATAACTTATGTGCGCGTCACGGCCGTGATGGCCATCACGGCCAGGCCGTGACGTGATCTACCAAGGGCGCGCTTTCAAATTCTGGAGCATCACGACCGTGATGCTCATCACGGCTAGGCCGTGATCAGTTCTTCCTCTTAAGGGTCTGGTTCAGCTGGCCTGTCACGACCGTGATGGGCATCACGGCTAGGCTGTGACAGCTTCTGACTTTTGCCATCTTTCTCTTCAGCTATTGCTCGATCACGGCCATGATGGTCATCACGGCTAGGCCGTGATGGGCTCTGCTTGGTTCATTTTCCTCACCTTTCAGGCTCTATCTTCATCCAAGCTCCATCATGGCTCATCTTGGGCATTTAATCATTAATTTCTGCAAAACAACACACAAACCCGCCTCATCTACTCCAAGATAAAAACTAACTAAAAATAAAATTAAATATGCCTAACTACATGAAAATGCATGCAAAATGTACATGAAAAATGAGGTGAAATCACACTCATCAGGCAATCAAGGCATAAAATTGACACATCCATCCTATTGAGCTCTGCTCTCCACTAACAAACAACATATAAAGTTTACAACCACATGCATCAATTTTAATCTACCACCACACAACCAGTATCCTATTGAGCTCAGCTCTCCACTAACAAACAACATATTCAATTGCAACCACATGCATCATTTCTAATCTACCAGCACACAACCAGAATCCTATTGAGCTCAGCTCTTCACTAACAATCAACAAATCAATTCAAAGTCTTCAAGCACCACTAGCAACAAAGAAAAAGATAGAGTATTTGACCTACCTCAACTCCAAGCAAATAGTGAAAACGGGTGACGACTAGAGCGGTTGTCAATCGACAAAGAAAACTGTAAGAAAAAATAATAACATCATCAAAAGCTATTGTGATAAAAGTATAAACTTGGAAATCATTAACCTACTCGCACACTTGCCACTCATGAAAGTATAAACAAAACATTTTCATTACATATCAGATATCTACTCGTGGTTGTACATGCTAATGTAATGGGAAGTAATATCTACTAGCTAAGCTTAGGAAAATGTAAGAGCTAAGCTATTATTGAAGAATACTAATTTCATTCATCATCTTTCTTCTCTATTATTCGTTCATCAAATATCTACATATATATAGCACCCTGAGCATAACAGAAAACAAGCCTAATCAAGAAGTTCATATATGCAACTGAATCTAATAACAAATGCAAAACAGAATTGGTGACTAGTGTAGTGACTCATCATAACAGAAAACCTGCAAAACCTGCAAACAGAGCCTGCAAACCGAATCAAACCTGCAAAGAGAGAGAAAAGCAGAGGGAGAGAGAGACGTGAAAGAGAGAGAGAAGGAGAGGGAGAGAGAGACGCGAGTGAGAGAGAGAAGGAGAGAAGGAGAGGGAGAGAGAGACGCGAGTGAGAGAGAGAAAGAGAGGGAGAGAGAGACGTATGCTTATCGTGTGGAGGAGGTAGTGGCCGGAGAGGAGCTGGAGGAGGTGGTGGCCAGAGCTCGTGAGTGAGGAAGAAGGAGAGAAACGGTGAGAGAGAATGAGAGATTCGGGCGAGTGAGGAAGAAAAGGGGCTGCACTGGTTTTAGAGATTTCATTTTTAGCGACCGAATTATTCGGTCGCTAAATTGGTCTCTAAATGGGTTAATTTGAAATTTGAATTCATAAATTTAGCGACCGATTTAAAATCACGTCGCTAACACGCTCTATTTTAATTTTTTTGCGCGCCGTTTAGCGACCGATTTAATATCGGTCGCAAAGATAGATAAAATTTAACCGTTGCATTTAACTCGGTCGCATTTCGGTCGCTAAAAAGTCAGCAATTTTTGGCTTTTACTTTCCTTTATTTTGCGACCGAAATAGAGACCGATAACTCTGCTACGCTTTATTTCGGTCGCAGTATCAACTCTAATCAGTGTTTGATTTAGATCCTACAATCGGTCGCCATTTCGGTCGCAAACAGCAACCAACAAATTCGGTCACTATTTTCGGTCGCTAAATGACCTTTTTTTTGTAGTGTTTGTTAGGTTTTCCCTAAGTTTTGCAAACCTACACATTAGATATCTCCTGATCCACTCAAGCATGGTTACTATAGGCTTATCCCTAGCTACTAAAATAGTACTATTAAAAGCCTCACTTAAATTGTTCATCAACACATCACACTTTGGATAGTATGAAAAAGCATGCTTGCACCATGATCATTTAGGAACACATTTACGAACGAGTCATTAAAATACTGTTGACAGACAATTAAAATAAATTTAAACACCTAAACCAATTAAAACAGTACCTGCATCAGCCAATTATATGCCTGCTCATCCAATGCCTTAATCTCCATCATCTTCTCATGCCAAGCCTCTTCATATGTGGCCTTTGCAGTTGCCATCATAAAATCCCTTAGAAGTGTTCCTCCCCCAAACTTCTTATTCATGTTGTTGTACAGATGCCTTAGACAAAACCTGTGTTCAACACCTTCCAGCATCTCCTCAAAGACATGTATCAAACCCTGCAAAAAACAAATCAACTGTAAGTAATGATTATGGATTTAAGGAAGACTGATTACAAACAACAGTTACCTTTTGCTGGTCTGAAATGAAAACCCATCGGTTGCTCCTAGCATCTCCAATATCTTCCAATAACAGAGTAAGGAACCATCTCCAGCTTTCCTTAGTCTCCATTTCAACAACTGCGAATGCCAACGGAAAATATTGATCATCCGGATCCCTCCCAACTGAAATAAGTAACTGCCCTCCATATGCAGTCTTCAAATGGCAACCATCTACACCAATGAAAGGTCTACAACCAGCTATGAACCCTCTTTTACAAACATCCAGACACATATAAAAGCTTCCAAATCTAGGTTGCAAGGTAGGATCAGGCCTTTCAATCCTCAACTGTAATGTGTTATCTCGATTCTCCCTCTTCAACTCAGCACTATACCTCCATAAAAGACTATACTGTTTGGTTGCATCTCCTTCGGCAGCTTGTTCAGCAATTCTTTGAACTCGAAATGCCCTCCATGCAGTAATCCCAGTTGCATATGTTCTCCTTATCTCATTTTGTATTTTGGACATCTTATACTTGTGGTTTGACCTTATCTTCTCAGTTACTACCTTAGCAACCCAAGCAGCCTTAGCATTTTTGTTGTCAAATACCCTTCCACATGTGTGTTTTGGCTCTAAGGTCTTCATCCTATACATGTAGGAATTTCCAACCTGGCTTACATAAGCCATAAAGGGACACTCTGACTTACAAACAACTCTCACCCTAACCTGGTCATTTTTAACAAACTTCACACTCCTACTATTTAGAACAGAGTGCTCTAGAATGGCATCCTTAAACTGCTTCAATGAGGTGAACTCCATTCCAAGTTCCATTTGAAATCCTTACACATATCCTCTTCTCTGAACTTTGAAAGCCTTCTGTCACCACCATCAGAATCTGAATCCCACTCTGCACCACTATCTAGCTCCTCACTGTGGTAACTGTCCTCAATGGCATGCTCAAAATCACCACCCTGCTCAAAATCAGCAGCTTGTTGACTTTGTTTGTTTCCTTTAGATGAGCCAGAATTACCGCCTAAAGGACCAGTGTGAGTAGGGGCACTATCACCAAAGTCAAAACCATCATCTAAACCCAAATTTCTTAATTCCTCCTCACTGTCATATGTCATAAAAATGTACATCTCTGGCACTATCCTCACTACAAACACTGACATCAGTATCAGTGCTATCTGCCTGTGTCCCTGGAAGTAATGACTTTCTTCACTTTTCCTTATACCTCTTCACTGCCTCCTTATCTCTGGTCCCACATTGCTTTGGAACTTGCTTAGCCTTCTCTACATCCTTATTTGTCTTCCCTTTTGACTTATCAGTCTTCACTGCAACCTTATCGCTGGTCCCACATTGCTTTGGAACTTGCTTAGCCTTCTCTGCATCATTATTTCTCTTCACTTTTGACTTATCAGTCTTCACTGCTTCCTTACCCCTTTTCCCAGCTTGCCCCTTAACTGCCTTACAAGTCTTCTCTGCCCCACCTTGCTTCACAATATCCTTATCACTTTCCCAGCTTGCCCCTTTGTTGATTGTATGCTTATCACTTTCTTCAGTGGGTGGAGTTAACATCCTCATAATTTCTTCCATTGAATTAACAGTGAAATCCAATATCTCTTCCTCATGTTTCCTAGGCTTACTTAAGTTCTCACCTAAGTCTTCAACTGGAATAGAAGGAAGCAAATCAATTTCCTCAACTATCTCTGGTTGTGACACAATATCATGGTCTATATACAGCTCTACTTCAACATCATTTTCTATAGCATAATTAGCCATCTCCAAAGCATGGTTGTCCAAGGTAATTTCTTTAAGAACCGACCCCCCATCAGGCTTCCACCATAACCTGTCTGGTTTTGTATACCCTAAATCCCTAAGACAGGCCGGGGCCTCGAAATAGGACCACCTATCAGAGTCTATGCTAATGATGCATTTGAGCTGTCCTCCTACATACTGAAAGGGAGGTCCTTCATCAATAACACCCCCATGGTAGAAGGCAACGGAAAAGTATGACATTCCTACAAGGTAAATATAGTAAATGGTTAATAGAAGTATAATAAACAAAAAAATGAATGCAACTATATTCATTGTTAATTTGTTAAACATGTTCCCTAAACCCTTAATAAATCAGTTCAACAATTTCGAAACAGAAATCCCCAAATCAATTAATAAACCGGTTAAAGATGTTAACTAATTGCATGAAACCCTAAATTAATCCACAAGTTGGGAACCCTATATGAAAACCCTAAATTACCCCCCAAACAGAAACCCTAGACAAAAACGACAACCATATGGACCCACACACGCGTGTAGATGCTCAAGACTAACAAAGCAAATGGTCCCCCCAACATTCAGAAGGATTAAACAAAGAAGAAGAAAAAGAACATAACCCCAACCACATTACAAAACTCAACATTCGAAGAAGAGGGACCACTCACATGTGTTCAACTTCGTTGTTATTCACACACGTCGCAAGTCGAAGCAACCACCCCTACCGCGAAGACGAAAAGCACAACCCCACCACGAACAGAGTGACGAAGACAGAGTCAAAGAGGGACAAGAAGAAGAATCCTAATGTTGCTTCTGATTTGAAAGTTCCCCCTGTTTATGTATGAACCCTAATTTGACCCATGATATCCCCTTTTTCAGCTAATTAAACGGAAAAAAAATCAATTAAAAATTTATTTTTTATTTTAATATTTGTTATTTTTTAGGTTAAAATTTGTTTTAAAAAAAAATCGAAATTTAAAAAAATGGCGTGGCAAGTGACGTGGCTGTCACGTCATCACTGTCAGGTGAAATGACACTGCTGACGTGGCACACCGTCAACCACGTCAGTCAATTAAGGGTGGAAGCTAAGGTGGAGATGAAATACAAAAAATCCAAACTTATAAGAATCAAAATCCAACAAAAAAATTTACAGGGTATATTTCGAAACACCCATACTTTTGAGTGACCAAAAATTTCATTAATCCTTTTGTTTATGATATATTTGTCACCGGAGTTCTCTCTCACCGGTCCGCTTCTCCGGCAAGGTAATGGCTTCTCTCTAACTTTCCTCCTTTGCCCACTCTATGCCAGGACAATGCATTCATTATCAATTAGATTTTAGATATAAAACTCAGCATACTTTTTTTATTTATATTTAGCCACACGGATTTTGTTATCCCTGTTGGTCTCATATTAGCTTGCAATTTGGTTCAAAGCCGGCCATTTTTCTACTTCAATTATTCTCTGGAATATCTGAAGGTTCCTCTTTCATTTAGTGTTCCATTCTTGGGAAAAACGTCCTTTTATGTTATTTATCTTTGTAACATTTCTTATTTATTTCCTTGCATGTCAATTTGACTTGGAGCAGGAATATCTCATTGAACCATATTTTTTTAATTATGTACGTATTTGTCTCCAATCACTAGTTTCGGGAGACATTTAAATTCATACATATTGTTGAAGTTTTTACATGCATTTTATGTCCCCATCTCTTGTTTTTTTTTTCCCCTTTCTTTTTAGGGTTGCGCCTCTTTGGACTTGTATTTTAATTTTTGACGGATTATAAGATGAGGGGTGATGAATATATGATACAAAGGAAGACACGTGCTCAGCTTGCAGTTTAGTTGAATGTTATATACCAGCGTTGGCTTCCAGTGCTGTAACTACTATACTGTAAGTATACTATTTTTTCATATGATAAATTTTTCTTTCCCTTAATCTTCTTCACCATGCTTTGAGATTAATAATACTATAGAAGGGACGGTTTTTTTTTTTTTTTTTTGATTCTTTTTATTGATATGAACTGGCTACCATACTAGAAATTTATTGCCATTTCATTTAATTAACTTACTCACTCCCTTGTATATTTTCTCTGGTAAATTTCATTCTGATTGAAGGAAAAATTAGAAGATATATTTCTTTATGATGTGTGGCCATGATGATCATGAATGCAACAGAGCACACTGATTTTAATGGTTGCAAATTGATCTGTCATGATTACAGCTGGGCCCTCATGCTGTGTGATTTTTGTCATTGTGTTTGGTTGCATTTGCCTCTGACACATGTTGTTATTTTTGTATGTTAGCCTCACACGTATACTAAACCATTAGGCTTCAAAATCATGCCCTTACAGCTATGTAGCGAAATCAATGTTGTTCTGTGCATGTGAGTCTGTGAGACAGGAACCCCCTTCCAAACTGCATTGTTGTGGTTAACCTTGATGCACTGTCGTCCTTTGTTTGTTTCCCTACTGCTATAGTCCATTGCCTCTGTCGCCTTTTAAACCTGAGAATAAAAAACATGCACACAATATTACTAGATGCTTTTTTGTCAAAGATAATACTAGCCACGAGGCATGGTAAGTTAAATTGTGCCTGCACTGCAGGGTATTTGAATAATACTATAGAATTCTTTACTTGTAACTTTTTGAACAAGTTATATTATGCAATCATTAATTACAAAATTAACCACTCAACAAGACATGAGTAATTGACTAATTGAGTGAAGAGTAATTGTAACATCAGGCAAAGACGGTGGCTGCCAAAAATGGTGGGATTGTGACAATGCAAATTCACGACTTTGTGCTAATTTATGATAATAAAATTTTAAAAAAATTAATAGGAATATTTTATTTTTGTCAATTGTGCACCGCTGAGCATAGGGGTGCAACCTTGCCTTTATTGTTAAATAATTGGCTGTAATGTCACCTTAGAGGAGAATCAGATACATTTTTTACCTGTTACTTTTGTTTTCTGGTCATGGTTTTTCTCTCTCTCATCTGCTATGACTGCCATTCATTTTTGTAGTTTTCAGTACCATTAGATTCTTCTTCACTTTCTGGTTTAAAAATGAGGAATTGCACATTCAGATACTGAACCTAATCCCTCCTTTCTACTTTCATACAGGGTCCTAGCTAAGGAGACACAATGGGAGGTGGAGGATGTGTCATTGCCCCTGAACCCAAGTTTGAAGTTCAGCAGAAGAAGCCTCTTTCAAGGGTTCCACACACCAAGCCCCCATTCACTGTTGGCCAACTCAAGAAAGCAATTCCACCACACTGCTTTAACCGCTCTCTCCTTTGTTCATTCTCCTATTTTGTTTATGACCTTACACTAGTCCTCCTTCTCTACACTGCCACTACTTACTTCCACATACTTCCTCACCCTTTTTCCTCCATTGTTTGGCCTATATATTGGGTTCTCCAAGGTTGCATTCTCACTGGGGTGTGGGTGATTGCTCATGAGTGTGGTCACCATGCCTTTAGTAAGTACCAATGGGTTGATGACATGGTTGGTTTCATCCTTCACTCTGCACTTTTAGTCCCATATTTCTCATGGAAAATCAGCCATCGCCGCCACCATTCCAACACAGCCTCTCTTAACCATGATGAAGTGTTTGTTCCAAAACCAAAACCCAAAGTAGCATGGTACAGTAAATACTTAAACAACCCTTTAGGGAGGGCTTTTACTCTTCTTTTCACACTTACACTAGGATGGCCCTTGTACTTGGCCTTCAATGTTTCTGGCAGACCCTATGATCGCTTTGCAAACCATTATCACCCTTATGCTCCCATATATTCTGATCGCGAAAGGCTTCAAATTTTTGCTTCTGATGCTGCTGTCTTTGCTGCAACATATTTGCTCTACCACTTAGCAACTGTGAAAGGGCTTGTTTGGCTGCTATGTGTTTATGGGGTCCCATTGTTCATTGTGAATGGCTTTCTTGTGACAATCACCTATTTGCAGCATACACACATTGCCTTACCTCACTATGACTCATCTGAATGGGATTGGCTGAGGGGAGCTTTGGCAACTGTGGATCGAGATTATGGGATTCTGAATAAGGTGTTTCATCACATAACTGATACTCATGTGGCTCACCATCTCTTCTCAACCATGCCACATTACCATGCAATGGAGGCAACCAATGCAATTAAGCCTATATTGGGTGAGTATTACCATTTTGATGACACCCCATTTTACAAGGCATTGTGGAGGGAAGCAAAAGAGTGCCTTTATGTGGAGCCAGATGAAGGAACATCTCAAAAGGGTGTTTATTGGTACCGGAACAAGCTTTGATGATGATGAAGAAAGCATAGTGACTAGTGAGAATTGAAAATGTGTCTTGTATTACTTTATTAATAGAGAGTTAAATAAGTACTATTACTGTATTGTGACTTGTGAGTTGTGACAGCTTGCTGTGATCATGGTTATAATCAATAAATAATAAAATTTTCACAAAGCTTTTTATAAGTTCACAAAATAAAATACGAATTAACAAAAATGTAATGCTAATCATTAAGCTGGTTTATCATAATAGTGACATAATTGATCTATAGTATAATCTTCTCGCATCTATGGAGTCCAGTAGAGCTGATGATATGCTACCTTACATGGTTCATGATCTGGAGCCTGGCGTGAAGTGATTTGTGTTTCTGCTTTCTTGTCTTGATGGTGTTCTTCGCGACCACATGGCTGGTGTACTCATTCCTCCTCGCCTGGTGTAGTTTGTGCTGTCTTTGGTTCTTGAGAAGTCCTTTGATTTAGTGAGTTGGGAATTCTTGGATTACATGCTTCTCAGGTTGGGTTTTAATAGAAAGTGGAGATCTTGGATTCATTGATGCCTAGCCTCGGCATTGGTTTCGGTCCTAGTAAACGGTAGCCCTACTAGAGAGTTTAAAATGTCCAAAGGTATTCGTCAGGGTGACCCGATAGCTCCTTTCTTGTTCCCCATAGTAGCAGAAGGTCTTAACGATTTAATCCGTAGTGCGGTGGACAAGGGTATATACAAGGAGTATATTATTTTCGGCAGAGATCAGGAAATTGGAGTATCCCATATCCAATATACAGATGACACCATCTAGGTAGGTGAATTGCTAAATTCGAATGTTCGGGCAGTAAAATGTATCTTGAGAAGCTTTGAATTGGTGGCTGGCCTGAAAGTAAACTTATTCAAAAGCAGGCTTTTTGGAATCAAAAGTGGATCGGGATTCATAGAAGGTGCTGCCAACCACCTAAATTGTAAAATTGGGAGCGTTCCTTTCAAGTTCCTTGGAATATTGGTTGGAGCAAATCCTAGGAGATTCAACACATGGGCTCCTTTAATCAATTCCTTACAATCAAGACTTCTTGGGTGGAAAAACAAATTTCTTTCTTTTGGAGGAAGAGTTATCTTGATTAATGCGGTGCTTTCAAGCCTCCGGTGTATTATCTATCTTCCTACAAGGCCCCACAAAAGGTAATAAACAAAACCATTCAACTTCAATGAAGGTTTCTTTGGGGTGGAAGTGAGGAGTGTAAAAAGATTTGTTGGGTAAAGTGAGAAATGGTTTGCGAAAAAAGGGAGATGGGTGGTCTTGGGATAAGGGACATAAATGCTTTTAATTTAGCATTACTAGGAAAGTGGAGGTGGAGGTACTTCACTGAAAAAAACACTTTGTGGTCTAAGGTCCTTAGAGTTAGATATGGTGATCCTTCTTTATGGAGATCTCCTTGGTGTGAAAAGCCTTTGAATGGGGGGGAGGTTTCTAGGTGGTGGGAGGATTTAGGTGGCATAGAAAATAGGGTATCAAACAGGGAAGGATGGTTTTCAGCTAGTGTATCTAGGAAGGTAGGGAGGGGTAATACTATTAGTTTCTGGAATGAAAGGTGGATTGAGTCGGGTGTCTTACTAGCAAATAACTTCCCGAGACTTTACAGTGTTTCTCTGTCAAAGGAGGCAAAAATCTCAGATATGGGAGAGTGGAGGTAGGGGCTATGGTGCTGGAAATTCTCCTGGAGGAGGAGACTCTTTGTTTGGGAGGAGGAGTTACTTGAAAGCTTGGAAAATACAATTGCAGGTGGTCAAATACAATTGTGGTGCTGGTTGGGGAAAGCTGAAACTCATTATACTGTTAAGGAAGCTTTCAATCAGCTGATAGAGGTAGAGGGCAGGGAATCGGACTGTGTGTACAAGGTGCTGTGGGACAAATATATTCCGTTGAAGGTAGAGGCTTTTTGCTGGAGAGCTATACAAGATAGGATTCCAACGGCTGAAAATTTGTCAAAAAGAGGCATTACATTTATTTTCAAATAACTCTAACTTGTGCAGGTTCTGTAATTCCAAGGTAGAGACTACCTTACACATCTTCTTACATTGCAAATTCTCTTACTTTGTGTGGATGAACATCTATAATTGGGTAGGGTTGGAGTTGGCACTTAACTGGAAACTTCAAAGGATTTATTATTGCAACATGAAGGATTACTTGCAGGGATGAATTCAAACAAAGTATGGAAGATGTTTTGGTTCGCAACCATTTAATTGGTCTCTTTGGATGCATAGGAATGATTTGATCTTTAAATAAGGTGTGGTGGATTTTGAAAAAGTAGTAGATCTCATTAAAATCATAGTTTGGACTTGGGTTCAACAATAACTACTATTGTTTTTGGGATTGGTGCATCAACCCTATGCAATGCTTAAGGGATGTTCATTGAGTGGTGACTCTAGCTGTGTTAAATTCAAGAGGTCAGGTGTTTCTACAGGCTGTTGGTGTCTCTGCAGGTTCTAATTCTTTTCTCTGCAGGCTGTTGGTGTCTCTGCAGGTTCTAATTCTTTTCTCTGCAGGCTGTTGGTGTGCAACCCTTTCTGGCAGTTTGTAGCTAGCTGTTTATTTGTAATGGGTGGTGGGAGTTCGCTGGTCATGCTATTGTGAAGTGGATCTAACTTTTCTTGCCATACACCACTATTTTTTGGTCGTTTGGCACTGTGCTATTAGAGGGATAAAAGATTGCTGGTGTATTTTCTCCTTTCGGTCGGGCTGGGCACTTGTTCTGGGCTTATGTTCTGTTTGTGCTGGATGTTTGTATTGGGCACTTGTTTTGTTCTGCAGGTTTGGGCCTTTGTAAAATTAATACAGGCTTGCTAGAAGTTAGTATTTTATTTACTGTTTGGCTCCTGTCTTTTTTTCCTTCTTTGCTTAACAAAAATAAAAATATATTTATATTTAGATTATGTAATATATTAAAATCTTGATATATTTTATCACGTGAATGATCCAAATAACTTTACTTATTAGTTATTTGTTTTTCCCATATCTATTATTTCTATTATATGGTGGAGCACTGGAGCGTAAGGCTGTGCATCATGCTTTTGGTCTTAAATATACACTTTAACATCAAAATTAGGTCAAAAGCTTTAGATTATATGATGAGACTATTTTATTAACTGTTTAATGTATAATAAATTTTTTATGATTAGACTATTTTATCTAACCCACCCATGCCTGAGATTTTGCTACTGGGCTCATATATACTTACCATCTTATCTATGTTTATTTTTTCTAAACAAAGTTAAATTGAATTTTTAATTTATTTTTAACATATATGAGCAAGCAATGAATTTTTAATTTATTTTTGTAAGACCAATGATTTTTACGTTTCATAAAAGATCTCATATCGAAGTTTCCTTTAGGCATAAAAATATGTTGGATCGGCCCGGCTTATTTACACAAACTCAAGGGGTTTTATTCCCGATATAGTTAATGAATTAAAGAATTATCAATAAGGTAAGGTTGAGTGGTATTTAAATTGTATTTTTAAAGAGAGAACTAAGGTTTAAGTCCTGAAAAAATAATTATTAAGAAGATTATATAGTGGTGTTATGTATTGTTTGGAGTAGGAAAAACATTATGAAAAAAGAAGTATGATAGCAAGAAGTAGAGAAAAAAAGAAAGAGGGTAATCAGATTTTTAGATTGAAAAAATCAAAAATAAAGTGAAAGAAAAATAACAAGTTTTCTTATAAGTAAAGAAAATGTACGGTCTAAAGAAAATGTGATATTTGTACGGTCTAAAGAAAATGTGATATTGTCATTTCAATTTCCCACCTCCTTTTCATGGTCTCACGACATGTTGGAAGAGATTATTTGTTGGTTAAAATAATCTTTTGGTCTCTATACGTGACATTCAATTTTAATTTGATCCATATATGTAAAAAGTTATCAATTTGATCCTTATACGTGTCACTGATTTTCAATTGGTCCCTATATAAGAGGACCAAATTGTAAATTATTGTCACGTGTAGGGACCAATTCAATAAAAAAAAATTTGAAATCGGTCCCTACATGTGATAATTATTTTCAATTTGGTCCCTATATGTGATAATAATTTACAATTTGGTTCCCCTATATAGGGACCAATTAGCGGTGAGGACAAAATTGAAAACCAATGTCACGAATAGGAACCAAATTGATAACTTTTACGTATAGGGATCAAATTAAAAATCAGTGTGACGTATATGGACCAAAAGATTACTTTAACCTTATTTTTTTCTTGTGGATCCCACGTAAGATTTTCTCTCTTCTTTATTTTCCTTCCTTGTCAGATAATGGAAGCGACTTTTTTCTCTCCCACCACTCTTTTCTTTACTTCTCTCTCTAAAATCTATTCATACAAACAACGATAGTGTCTAATAAGTAAAGTCTAAAAAGAATGTATATTGAAAGGATTTAATTGATATATATATTAATAGTGTAAAGTTTTTTTTATAATGTGAATTAATTAAAAATTGATATATCATAACAACTCTTTGATTTTTATTTTAATCACCTTAAAAATCATCAACTTCATGATTTCTGATTGTTTGCCAGCGTAAAAATCTTTATACCGACAATATATAGAAATTAAACTTATATTAAAATAGTATGTTAAAAAGAATTTTAATTAGTTCATGGATCTCTAAACTATTTTAAAATTTTCAAATAGATTCTCATACTTTAAAAGTTTATAATTCGGATCCTAAACACATAATATATAATTAGATCGTCCATACAGTTTCATTTTAGGGTTTCGTTGGAGTTACAAAAAGTATGATGACCCATTTGAATTTTCCTAAATTGGATAGGGACCTATTTAAAATTTACCAAAAAATTCAGAAATCTACAAATAACTCACAGATGAATTACTTAATAAAACCCTAACTTATACTAAATAAAACCTTAATGAAAAAATGTATGAAAAATCCAATCACAATTTCTTTTATACATTCATAAATTTAATTATAAACTTTTATTCTAAAAAATATATAAACTTTTAAAATATAGAAATTTATTGGAAAATAAATTGTATGAAGTGTTAAACTTGTAAATGAAAAAAATAAGAAATAGTCAACAGGGTTATTGTCTTGATCAAATCTCATCAGCGAAAATGCGAAATCACGCACATTAGCTTATTCTTTATTTGTAAAAAAATTAAAAAATAATAATAACATAGAAATACCAAATTGTGTAGCAGAAGAATAACACGTCGAGCACGTTGCTTGAGGAAACTGATAAAACCGCTGTTCTGATTCAGTGTTTGCACAGGAAGGAACTGAACTTGATTTTCTTGCTCCAGGTCCTTTTCTTTTTCATTCATTGATTTTCCCCCAGATTCGTAAATCTCCCCATTAGATCACAGGGTTAGGGAATTGCGGCACTTTCGGTAAAGCTTTCTCCTTTTCCATTTCCCTGTATACCCTCATAAAATCAAGAATCAAAGATGAATTGGGTTTGCTCAGTTTGATCGCGTTTAACTTTTATACGGAATCTAGAGCTTTGTTTAGTTCCATATGACTCTAGATTTTCCCGAATCCAAAGTGTGACTTGCATGCATATCCCCCCTTTTGTCAAATTGAATTAACTTCTGATCTGAATTAGGGTTTAATTGGTCACTAGTTGCTATTATAGTATCTATGGCTTTTCGTGAGTGCTTCTGATTAGTTTTGTTATTTACAGCTTTTTGGGATTGAGGTGTTGGTGTGATTGTATCTGCTTGTGGTTTAGCTTTTTGGAAATTGGAGATGAGTCAGAGGGGTTTGATATATAGCTTTGTTGCCAAAGGAACTGTTGTTTTGGCAGAGCACACACAATACACAGGAAATTTCAGTACCATTGCTGTTCAGTGCTTGCAGAAGCTGCCTTCAGATAGCAGCAAATATACATATTCATGTGACGGCCACACATTTAACTTCCTCATAGACAATGGATTCGGTATGATTTTTCTTGGTTGTTTTTATGTATTACTAGCTCTGCTGCTTTGGTCATTATATTTATGCCAATGTCTGAGTTTTTCTTTGTTGTGCAGTTTTCCTTGTTGTTGCAGATGAATCGGTGGGAAGGAGTGTTCCTTTTGTATTTCTTGATCGGGTTAAGGATGACTTTAAGCAGCGCTATGGTGCTAGCTTTAAGAATGACAGTACCCATCCACTTGCTGATGATGATGACGATGATGATTTATTCGAAGACAGATTTAGCATTGCATATCATCTTGATAGAGAATTTGGGTTTGTATATGCTTGATCCTTTTTAAGTTTTTGTTCACTTTTTTTGTAAAATTGGTGTCTTTAGTATTTTGATCCTGTTACACAGACCAAGGCTTAAGGAGCATATGCAGTATTGCATGAACCATCCTGAAGAAATGAGCAAACTATCAAAATTGAAGGCTCAAATAACTGAGGTCAAGGGGATAATGATGGACAACATTGAGAAGGTATATGATACTAAGCCTAATGACACACTCTTGCACACTCTTTTTGGTTGCTGTAATATATTATAGGCCCTGGTTCTCTCTAGAAATTTAACTTCTTGTCTCTAAATTTATTTTTATGCATTTTTACTTGGAAGTTGTTTTAATTTTGTGGAAGTGGAGAGTGGGGAAGGAGTTGTAACTTGTAAGTAAGGGATTATAACATTGGTCTTGCAGTGCTGTTACAGACTAGTGGATTTAGTGTCGCTTCCCGGTGGGATTAATGGAGTAATAACATGTGAGATATAATAATTTCTTATTTTGATCCAACCAAGCGCAAATAGAATTGTATAAATCACACACTGGCATAATATTTTAGCATCCCTCTTGTTGCCAAAACCTTGGAAAATGACATGTCTGGCATTCACCCAGAACTGCAAAAGTTATTCAATCAGAAAGTACCCTCTCGACAATGTGAAATTAATTTGTTATAAACTTATTGGTTGTTCAATGAAAATATTGATTATGGTGCTGTCTTCTTATTCTTACATATTCTTTTATTATGGTCATTGTCTCATTGAAGACCTTGTGCAGAAAGGTGTCCTTTTTCAGAGATAATGTTTTATCCGTTGCCAAGGGATCTTTGATTCTTTGTGGTGCTTTGCTACTGGCTGTTTTAGATCCCACACCCCACTCCAAAAAAAATTTTTTTTTTTAATAAATAACCGATATGCAGAGAGCTAACACACACACAACAGGCTAGGAGATTTTGTTCAGGTCATTTCCATGTCAATTACTTTATCCATTTGTTGTAGATTTACCAATTTTCCACCATGACTTTTTAATGCTATGGAGACTAAACAGTTCAGTAGATTAGGATGGCAGTAAATGTTATCGAGGGGGAGTAGAAATGAAGACTGGCAGATGAGTCTTTTATATATGCATTTATAGAAGACTGGCAACCTCTGTTAATTGGAGCCAACATTTTTGGAAGTTTTCTAGTCACGAAAACTAGTAATAATATTTTTTGCATATGCTTAAGAGATTATATTCATTAGGCTAGTAAAAGTGACATGGCTCATGTAACAATGCTTGCATCTATCTCCACTTTTGGTTTTAATGCATATACTCAATAGGAGTTGGATCCTTTACTATCACAGGACCATCTTGTCAGGGAGAGGGAGAGGGGGAGAGGGAGAGGGAGAGAGAGGCAAGTTATATTGTGCAGAGTTCCACCATGATGGGTTAAAACATAAGGTCCTGTAGTTATATTTAAAACTATTTGTGCCTTGACCTCTATCTAATGAGACCTCCAGTTATTAATCCATATCCTACTCAGTATTAAGTGAAAATGTCCCTTTTGGGTGACCGCGGCTTCATAAGATTGCTTGGGTTTGATTTCTTAGCATGTCCTTCAAAGGTTGTAATCGATAATTTTCCTTTTGATTACTCTCAAATTGTATGTGCATATAAGCATGAGTTTAGTGACTGAGAATTAGACCAACAGAAAGGATGCTGACTCCTTAGTAAATGGGCTTCGTGAATTAATATTAAGACCCACATAAAATTGAGGGGGAAGATTTTTTATCACATCTAAACTGTCAGGAGGGAACTAGTAAATCAAAACTAGAATAAGGTATCACAGATGCAAGAGGAACACGAACATGGTTGGACCCATAAATGCTGTATTTTTGTGCTGGATGATTATGTCTATTAAGATTGTAAGAATAAAAAGAAGAAACCATCTAAACATTTCGACTTTTTTTTCAAAATCGGTGTAAGCGAATGTAGGCCTGTCATTTTTTAATGGTTTAGTTCAGGTGTTCCTCAATAAAATTCACTTGGTAGTCGGTAAGTTTGAATAAATTTCGAATTTGCTTATTTTGAGTCTTTGCATTGAGTTTCTGTTTTTTGTTTTTCCAAACCACTGTTTAGATGCACTTGTAATATACAGAAAACAAGTTGCTATACTAAGATTTTGATATCGTACAAAATGTTTGTGTCTTCCTTGAGGCATCGGTGGCATAGATCCTTGTTGCAGTAGTTGTTGCTCAGTATTACGCACTTTGAAACAACATTTGCACTTACTGTTTTGAAGGTTTTGGATCGTGGAGAGAAGATTGAACTTCTGGTGGACAAAACAGAAAACCTGCAGTTCCAGGTATGTATTGTTATCCAAAATCCAAATCAAAAGAGTGTGAAGATAATAATATGCTGATGTGATTTTATTTGTCATTAAAATTTAGGCTGACAGCTTCCAGAGGCAGGGGAGGCAACTGAGAAGGAAGATGTGGCTGCAGAATCTGCAGATGAAGCTGATGGTGGGAGGAGGAATCCTTATCTTAGTAATAATATTGTGGGTTATTGCTTGTGGGGGTTTCAAATGTTGATGCAGCTAGCTATAATCAATCAGATTGAAGTCTGTATCGGGGCATATAAATAAAGGGATGCACAGAATGATATTCTACTTGTACATGATATTTGGTGCTGGGATTTATGGTTACTGTAATTAAGCTTGTGGAAAGCGGGTAGCTGCTTTGAACCAAGCTCGCTCTTAAGACCTTTTACTACCTTTCCCTTGCCTTGTTCAACTGTACCTATTTGTTCCACTTAAAAACATTAACAAGTTCAAAATGTGCTACTAGGCTACAACATATCCAACCAAAAAATTCCATATGCCCTTGTGATTTTTGAACAACACTTCTAGTTTATTTAGTGAAAGAGCCAGGTCGGTACTTCATACTTGCCATGTTTGACCACCTTTCACAAACGGTTTTCATATGCCCTTTAAACTCACCGTATTTGAGCTTTTCATATTTCTGTATGGTTTGTTTGATTAGCGTGGTGCTGATCTGATGCGACTCCCCTGTAGATCGAAAAAAACAAAAGGAGGAAGTCAATGAACATGACTCCTGTACAGATCCGTCAATGATCAGGCAGAAACTCACATTTTAAAAAATAAATAAAAAAGATTAAAGTAAAATTTCGGTCGTGATACGAATTCTCGATTTGGTCCCTATACATAAAAAATTATTAAAATGATCCCTATACATACATAAAGTATTCATTTGGTCCCTATACGAGCAAAAAATTATCAAATCAATCCCTAAAATTTTGTACGGCAGGGATCAAATGGAGACTTTCTGTATGTATAATGACCATTTTAATAATTTTTTATGTATAGGGATCAAATCGAGAATTCGTGTTACATATAGGGACCAAAATATTACTTTAACCAATAAAAAATTAGCAATGTTACACATCAAAATTTTACATCAGCTTTACATCATATATGTTTGAGAATAAAAAAGTAGACAAAGAATGTTTGAAATATTTGTTTTTCTTGTTTTATCATTTGAAAAGTAATGTAAAAATTATATTGTGGTTTTATCCTGTCTAGTGTATCATACTTCCCTCTCTGTGGTTTTGTCTTTTGTGCTGTTTGTTTGCTCGGGTTTGTCTTCGACCTCCTCTTGGTTTATATGTCCATTTGACATTTGCATTCTGCTATGCTATCTTGTATTTATTAAAAAAAAAAAAACACAGGAAGTTTCAGATTGTATCTTATTGAGGGCGAAGTAGGTATTTCCGGAAGAACAATAAACATGAGTAAAAAAAAAAAAAAAACTAGCAAAGCAGAGATTTCACGATATATAATGGTTTCAAATTATAAGTTGCTTATAACCGTGTACTGTTTCTCCCATGTTTTAGAATTAGAACGCACATGATTGACTTGCCTTTCAAAATATACGAGTTGGAACACAGAAAAGACACGTGCTGTAGCGTAGATGACATTCCTTGAATTAATTCATTTTGTATTCGAAACTACTTATAATCAAAAGCTCCTAAAGAGATTTGGAAAAATATGCGATTTTTTTTAAAATGTATTTAGATTAGCTTATTTTAGAACAACTTATTATAGTTAAAAGTTTAGTGAGAACGCTTTTGAAAAATAAACAATTATTTCCCCGTAAATAATCCTTCCCACACATGCAAGTTTTATCAAACATAACGTCGGCATTAATTATGATGAATAATACTTTACGCGATGTCTTGTGAAGTAAAACGAAAGTATAAATTCATTAATAGTAACAAATTGGTGTAACTTGGCAAAGCAAAGGCTTTTAATAAAAGAACCACGACCGTAAAAGCAAAACTGTCATAGAAGCTCGGAGACGACGGAAAATAAATCACGCAACTAGGTAGTTTTCTGTGATCAACTGTGTCCTCTGAGAAAATTTGGGAGGATTGCCACCCTTTAGCGGTATGATGTTCGTAACCTGCAAAGAGAGGTTAATAGAAAAAACGGATGAGTCAAATAGAAGTTTTTAGCTGCATTAAATCAAATATTCAGACGTGAAATATAGTTTGTCATTGCAGATTATGGTAAACGAATAGAATGAAATGATACCCTATATTCAAACAAGATAGAGGACTTCCCCCAGTCAACAAACTTTCAGGTCAATAAAGGTGTCAGTTTCAAGTAGATCATTTTGAAACACCATTCAAACAGCACGACGCATCTACGGCCACAATTAAAGTCGGATGCAAAAATTGAAAATACAAACAAACCTTCAGGTCGCTGAATGTCTCAGTTGCCATAAAACGGACTGAAATGGGAAAGAATGCTGATGAATCTGCTTGTGGAACAACAAACTCCATCGACCCACTGCCAAATATATTAAAGTCAGACAAAACAAATCCAAGAAAAAAAAATACAAAGATAATAACACTGCATAAGTTAGCTCTTGAAAAAAAAATCCATGTTTAGCATACCTGCGGTTTGAATTATCAATCAGAAGGACAGTCCACTCTAAAACGGAATTCCTAGAGTCATACCTGCAGAGCATATTTCAATATGGGATTACAAAAAGACAGCAGGAATTTAAGAAATAAAATGATTTAGAACCATAAATAAAAGGCATCAACTGATGATTAAAAAAAACATTAGCTTCATAGAGCTTTCTAATTCATGCAAATCTGGCCAGGGTTAGTAACTGAATGATTACAAAGCATTAATATGTACCAGAGAACATTTTTATTCTAATACAAAACCAGAAGCTCGTTTGCTGCAAACTGAAATGCATAACACACAAGTCGTGGTTGTTCCTAATATTTATTCAGAGGAAGATTAAGAAAACTCCACACCTCCATTCTCCATCAATCTGCTTAACAGATGGTGCTTCTCGAAGAGCAGGAAGAGGTACTGAGATCACAACATTCCGCAGATCAAACATAGATGAAGCCTCATATTCAATGCTGACATAAGTTTCGTTCCCAGAAGTAGAGGGCCAGCAGTTGACTGCAATAGACATATATAGCACACCCTAAGTTATTAATACATGAAACACAAAAGTAGTAGACCACGTCATTGATAGATATTAACCCACTTGTCAAAGGCACCATTGACTCATCGGTGCTTTGCATTCTCCACTTTAAAAGGCCAACACCTGAAGCATCACCACCTTGACTGGTGGGAAAAGGCCTATTGGGATCCTTTAGGCCGAGTATATATTCACTGGCAAATAATTCTTTATTCATGTTAGGGTGTGTCTTGAAAGAGATTGCTTGATTGTCACCAGTCTGGACCTGCAAAAACAAGGCACAACATGCAAGTACCATAATTGTCATCCCCAATTCATACTTGCATTCAATACCAGTGTGTTTATTATTATTTTTTAAAAATAAAAAATAGGATAACTTAAGCATGAAGGTGTTAGCAGTACAAGACCTCCTATATACAAGGCTTATTACAGAAGAAACAAACAGACCAAAAGCCAACTGACAATCAGTTAGCTGAATCAGTAATGTGTTAGTTAGACCACCCACGGAATAGTATAAATAAAGGAAAGGAGGAAAGTTAGAGGGAGTCTTTTAGTTAGTTAAGGAGTTAGTTGGAGAGGCTAGGCTCTCGAAACCCTAGAATTCATTCTTGCTATTTCTCTCTCTGTAATTCTTTGTACTGTGATTCTGTTTTGGCTCTGTAGAGAACATTTCTTGCAGAGAATTCTCCAATAAAAGTATAGTTACAGTAATTTCTATCTAACCAGTTCTAACACCGGTATCAAAGCTCTTTTTTGGGAGTGGTACATGGTCCATACGAGAAGAATGGAATCAAGAATTGAAGTTCTTGAGCGCGGAATGGAAGAGCTGAGACGAGATCGCGATGACGATCGCCGTGATCGCCAAGAACTGAGGCGAATCGTGGAGGAACAGAAATCGGAAAATCGGAAGCAATTTGATGCGATTTTGGCTCTCCTCCAACGAAGTTCCAACAGTAACCACAGCAACAACAACGGAACCCATAGTAACGAGGAGGAAGAGGTGATAGGGGAGAAAGATGACGATCAGAGGGAAGAGAAATGGAGGAAGCTCGAAATCCCTATTTTCAGTGGTGATGATGCGTACGGGTGGGTTAACAGAATTGAGCGCTACTTCGAGATGAGGCGTGTATCCGATCGCGAGAAACTGAAGGCCTCGATGGTGGCGATTGAAGGTAAAGCACTGAACTGGTATCAATGGTGGGAATTCTGTGTGACGAATCCTACTTGGGAAGAGTTTCGAACAACCTTGATTGAGAGGTTTCAACCTTCGATCAATCAAAATCCTTTTGAAATGTTGATGAGCGTCAAGCAAATAGGCACCGTGGCGAAGTATCGGGAGAAATTCGAGCTCTATTCTGCTCCATTAAAAGGGGTCGATCCAGAATATGTGAAAGGAATATTCTTAAACGGGTTAAATGATCTGATTAAGGCCGAATTGAAGATGCACTCTTTGAAAACCCTACCGGAGATGATGAGGTTCGCCCAGCAAGTAGATGAACGGAACGAGTTATTGAGTAAAGGGGTCATGGCAGTAAGTAGAGGTGGGGGAAATACTCGGAACTACACCAATACAAGAACAGTAACGTGGGACCCCGGAAATAGAGGTACTTTACATAGTTCTGGGAGCAATAAAAGTGCCAATTCAAGTTCTGATTCCAATAGCTTGAAAACTACAGGATCTTACAGAGGAAGAGAATTCAGGGTACTAACACCTGCTGAGAAAGATGAGAAAAGGGCAAAGGGGTTGTGTTTCAAATGTGATGGCAAGTTTGGCCCGGGGCACGTGTGTACGAATAAACAATTGCTTTTACTAACCCTGGATGAAGAAGAAATGGAAGAAAAGATGGAGGAGGAATCCGAAACAACTGAAGCAGAGCTTAAAAATCTGCAATTGTCCCTCTATAGCATCACAGGACTCACTTCAAAGAAGTCCATTAAGATGTGGGGAAAGGTAGGAAACAGGAAGGTAATAGTGCTGATTGACTGTGGAGCTTCACATAATTTTGTTTCATCCCTATTGGTGGAAAATGAGGAGTTGCAAGTAAGGAAGACAGCTCCATATACAGTGGAGGTGGGAGATGGTAGGAAGATACAATGTGAAGGGGTCTGTCCAAACTTGAGGGTAAAAATTCAAGGATTAGAAGTGCAACAAAACTTCTACATTTTTGAATTAGGTGGTGTTGACGTGGTGCTAGGAATGGAGTGGTTGGCAAGCCTAGGGGAGATCAGAGCAAATTTTAAAGAATTAACATTAAAGATACCGTCTCCTAAAGGTACTTTAGTGTTAAGAGGGGAACCAGCAATGGCTAGAGCAGCAGCTTCTCTTAAATCAGTTATAAAGGCCATTCAAGCAGAGGGACAAGGGTTCTTATTAGACTGTCACAGCATGCAAGTTACCTCTGACGAAAACTCGACAGAATGGCAGTGGTTGGATGAGATGCTGGAGAGTCATGCTGAAGTCTTTACAGAACCTCAAGGGTTGCCACCCTCCAGAAGACATGACCATGCCATTGTCCTCAAAGAGGGAGCTGAAATACCAAATTTGCGCCCATACAGGTATCCCCACTACCAAAAGAATGAAATAGAGAGACTTGTAAATGATATGCTGAAATCGGGTGTCATTAGACCTAGTGTTAGCCCGTATTCCAGCCCCATCATTCTAGTTAAAAAGAAAGATGGGAGCTGGCGCTTTTGTGTTGATTACAGGGCCCTGAATAAGGTCACTGTACCGGACAAATTCCCTATCCCGATTATCGATGAGTTGCTAGATGAGTTGGGAGAAGCAAGGTTTTTTTCTAAATTGGACCTACGTGCAGGGTATCACCAAATCCAAATGAAGGAGATATATCTAAAACCGCATTTAGGACCCACGAAGGCCATTATGAATTTGTTGTAATGCCCTTCGGTCTCACAAATGCACCCTCTACTTTTCAAGCTCTCATGAATGAAGTGCTGAAACCATATCTCCGGAAGTTCGCCCTCGTATTCTTTGATGATATTCTAATATACAGTAAGAGCAAGGAAGATCATAAAAAGCACCTGCAGACTGTGTTAATCTTGCTGCAACAAAATCAGCTATATGCCAACAAAAAAAAGTGCACTTTCGGGCAAGAACAAATTGAGTACTTGGGTCATATTATCTCTGGAAAGGGTGTAGCGGCGGACCCAAAAAAACTGGAAGTTATGAAACAATGGCCGGTTCCAAAAGATTGCAAAGCTCTAAGGGGATTCTTAGGCCTCACTGGGTATTACAGAAGGTTTGTGCAGGGCTATGGCAAGAAGGCAGACCAGTGGCATTTTTTAGCCAAACCTTATCTGAGAGGGCTCAGAAGAAGTCAGTATATGAGCGAGAGTTGATGGCAATTGTCATGGCAGTCCGAAGTGGCGACATTATCTCGATGGGGAGGCATTTTGTTGTTCACACAGATCGAAAAAGCCTGAAATTTCCGACGGAACGAGTGTTAAGTGAGGAACAATTCAAATGGACTTCAAAGCTACTGGGGTTTGATTTTGAAATCAAATATAAACCTGGCAATGATAATAGAGCAAAGAGACGCCCTATCCCGCAGGATGACTTATCTTTGCCATATCTGTGGTCCAATTTGCCGAAGTTGAAGAATGGGAAAAAGAAGTCCATAATGATAGTAAACTACAGAGCATCATACAGGACCTCATTCGAGACCCTCTATCACACCCGGGATATTCATTTGTAAACAAGAAGCTGCTATACAAAGGAAAACTGGTTTTACCTCGAAATTCTCCAAAAATTCCTATCCTACTCAAAGAAGTTCATAGTTCAGCCATTGGTGGACACTCAGGATTTTTCAGATCTTATAAACGGATAGCAGCTTTGGTGTATTGGGAAGGTATGAGGAGAGACATCCATCAATATGTAGCAACATGTGAGATTTGTCAGTCCAATAAATATCAAACTTTATCCCCCGCGGGTCTCTTGCAACCTCTTCCAATTCCATCTCAAGTCTGGGCAGATGTTTCAATGGATTTCGTGGAGGGTCTACCCAAAGCTCAAGGTAAGGATACCATATTGGTGGTAGTGGACAGATTTACTAAGTATGCACACTTCATTCCATTAAGCCATCCATTCACTGCAAAGGATGTAGCTGAAGTCTTCATCAGAGAAGTGGTAAAACTGCATGGTTTTCCATCCACCATTGTTTCGCATGAGAGACAAGGTGTTTCTCAGCAATTTACGGATCGAACTTTTCAGATTGGGTGGACTAAACTGAAATTCAGTTCTGGTTATCACCCACAATCCGATGGGCAGACTAAAGTAGTTAATAGATGTTTGGAGACATACTTGAGATGCTTAACGGGGTCTAAGCCCAAACAATGGCCGAAATGGCTCAGTTGGGCTGAGTTTTGGTTTAACACTAGTTACAATAGTTCAACTAAACTGACACCATTTAAAGCCCTCTATGGAAGGGATCCTCCCCATTTACTTAAGGGAACTACCATCCCATCAGCAGTAGAAGAGGTCAATATTATGACATAGGAAAGAGATATGCTTTTACATGACCTCAAGAGCAACCTTCTAAAGGCTCAGTGGCAAATGAAAGCCACAGCAGACAAGTCCAGGAGGGAAATTACCTATGCAGTCGGGGATTGGGTTTACTTAAAACTGCAACCATACCTACAAGTATCTTTGGCTAAAAAGATGAATGAGAAGCTTCGGCCTCATTTCTATGGACCCTACCGAATCGGTAAAAGGGTGGGGCAGGTCGCTTATCAACTTGAGCTTCCTGCTGAGAGCAAAATCCACCCTACTTTTCATGTTTCCCTTCTTAAGAAGGCTGTAGGGCCATCAGTTGTTCCACAACCTCTACCTCGGGGCCTAAGTGAAGAGCTAGAGCTGTTAGTGGAACCAGAACAGGCACTGGCAGTCAGGACTGGAGATGCAGGCCAGGCAGAGGTACTGATCCGATGGAAGGACTTACCAGAATTTGAGGCCACTTGGGAGTCATATGAAGTGATCAATGGACAGTTTCCCCTTTTCCACCTTGAGGACAAGGTGAAACTTTTGGGGGGGAGTATTGTTAGCAGTACAAGACCTCCTATATACAAGGCTTATTACAGAAGAAACAAACAGACCAAAGCCAACTGACAATCAGTTAGCTGAATCAGCAATGTGTTAGACCACCCACGGGATAGTATAAATAAAGGAAAGGAGGGAAGTTAGAGGGAGTCTTTTAGTTAATTAAGGAGTTAGTTGGAGAGGCTAGGCTCTCGAAACCCTAGAATTCATTCTTGCTATTTCTCTCTCTGTAATTCTTTGTCCTGTGATTCTGTTTTGGCTCTGTAGAGAACATTTCTTGCAGAGAATTCTCCAATAAAAGTATAGTTACAGTAATTTCTATCTAACCAGTTCTAACAGAAGGATGTCCAAAAAGGAACATGCGCTCTTAAATAGAATACAAGGTAATCTAAAATAGGAAGCTCCTAAACTATTGCTCATCATTGCAGTCACTGTCAACTCCTATAATTACAGGTCAATGATTCCTCCCCTATAAAGTATAAAGACAAAATAGGTACAGCTATTCTAATCTCCAAATTATGGGATTTAATCCTGTCTATACAAGGAAAGATTCTGTATGGTGGATTTCTGGCAAAGGATGGTGGGAGTAAAGTTGCAAGGTGCAGATATGCATAGGAGCAACAGTAATGTGCACAACATTTGAATAACTTCAATATGATAGTAAGCAAAAGAATCTAAACAAATAAAATGAGCAAACAGAATAATAAATCATTTGAAAATTGAAATATACAAATACCTCTTCAATGATAAGATAATTACCAATTCGTGATCGCCAAACTGTTTGTTTCAGTAAAACCCAAAATATGCATCACATATCAAAAGCACCAGAATACTTCAACGGACCCAGAATTTTAACTCATTATCTTCTTCAAATTGATCTTTTCTCCCTAAGTGAACAGTTCCTGTTATCTGGTCCCTTTCCCTTTTTCTTTTTCCTTTCTCTTCCTCCCCTTTATTTTCTTGTCCTTTTTGTCAACATGCTTGGTTCATAAGTCTAAGTTTTTTTAAGCAAAAAAGAATGAAAATGATTTATTTTAACACAACTAAATGATCTTATAATTGTGCATGAGAAAAATATTTTAGTGACCAAAAAATGCTCATCTTGAGCATAACATCTGGTCATATATGAATCAAATCAAATGTCTTGCTAAAACTTAAAATTGACTTATTTGAGCGATGCAGCTTATACAGAGGCTGCTTTTAAACATTACCCATCTGAAAATTAGTTAATTGTTTACCCAAAATATCAGTTCCAATTACACTTAAAGAATACGCAAACCATGATAAGAGTATATGAGGGCAATATAGAAGACATTAGAAAACAAAGGAAATTAAACCCCGAGGGGGATCTGTTGTTTTTTATGAACTTATTTGACATACATTTTTCATGTCAAAGAATAATTAATTGCTCAAAAAGGATTACTCAGGTTATGCAAACCAGTAGCAAAGATGAGCAGTGAACACACATTGAGGTAGAGGGATAGAGAGAAATCGATACCTGAACTTGAATATTTCCATCCTCTTGGTTAAGAATTTGCAGAGACAATGTACCTTGAACATCAAAGTTACTAACTCCACCATCTCGTTTCAGTGTCACATTTAGTTTCTCCTCAACAGTTAAAGTGATAGGATCAGTAAGTGGTGGGGCAGCTGGTCGAGACTGGCCAAGTTTTGGCTGAACATCTTCAAGTATGACCTCACCTTCTGCTTTCAGCGATTCCAAAAACTGGTTTGTCCTTTGAGATTTACCAAGCTTCATTCCAAGACCTTTTGGTGGTGCAGTGGCAGATGAAGCTGGACGACCTAGAAAAGAGAATAGGGGAGTACGTAAATGAAAAGACAACTCTTTAATTAGCAACATGTTGACTCAGATAAAGGACAAATTACAACCAGAATACAGCATGCTTCAATGCCATTTTTTTTATAGGCAAATGTTAGATTGTTAGAATTTGTTATGTTAGTGGGAGGAGTTGAACCCATGACCTCCACCTTATCACTCCAAACCTTATCTCCCTCACCCCAAACCACCAAGCCACCTTATAACTCCCATGCTTCAATGCCATTTAACTCATTAATCATTACATGTAGAAGCATTCTAGAAGAATTCGTGTGCATCTATGAAAGCCAACCTTTAGGCTTGGCCGAAAAGGAATCAACATCAGAATTCAATCCAAAACCAGAGCCACTTCCAAAGCCTGTTCCACTGCTAGATATGCTCAAATCACTAAAGCTGCTTTCAATTCTTCCAGAGCCCATTGACTGTAACGGACCAAAGCCACCTTTATCACCTCTGTTCTTTTCAATCTGTAGAATACATTCAATAATTTTAAATAAATGATGTGCACTTCGAGACTTTAAAACTAAACAAATTAATAAAAAAGTGTCCCTCGAATAACACCTTGCTTTTATCAATCTCACTAGCTTTCCGCTTCATAACATCCTTAGTTTCATTTATCTTGCTCTGCATAACCAGCTTGTGCAGCTTCTCTTCATGACTTTCCATCTCACAGTATTGCTTAACTTGTGCAACAGTCACATTTTCCTTGTGCCCAAGAGAGATGACTTCATCAAATGCAAAAATCAGCTCAAAAGCATGTCTGCAGATACCCTCTTCATCAAGGGAGTAAGAATATTCAGGCACCTAAAAATCTTAAGGAATGAACCAATTATAAGCATGCCAGCTTGGCAAAAAAATGTTAAATGGATAAAAAAATGTGCAATAAAAGATAATATAACCTCCCACTACAAACCATTTGATCAATCCTAAACCCTCCTAAACCTTTCTAAAAAAACAATACTACTAATTCCATGTTTAACACATGAAGAGAAACTCATAAACCAAATGATTGTACCATTAAAACTCCAAGAAAAAACAAAAATTACAGGAAATTAAAAATGAACAGACAAGACACATTACAAATTCTAGATTCAGGCCACCAAGTCATACCAAGTTAAAGACAAAGCTAATAATGCTCTAACCAGACAAGAGAAGTGCGACCAAGCAATTGAAAACAAACGGACTTAAGAGCATATGATTTCAAACTCAAAGCTTCAGAAAAAGGATACAAGCTTAGAGAGAAGTCTCAGAGTATCCAAATCCTCCAGTATGTTGCTCTGTTTGTTTGTTACAAGAAGCAGGTACAATGCTTCTATTGGCTGGTAAACGTAGCGCACATTCTCAGTCTCAACATATGTGTGTTGTTTTCCAGTGCCAATCAACTTGGGAAATGCTGCTAGAAGACCCTCAATTCTTATCCGAGACATGTCCACAAACTGTCTAGAAACTAGCACTGCAAACAAAGCAAAAATATTGTCAGCATAAGAGCATTGGTGTTGAATCCATAATTAGTTAGGCTCCGACACATCCAGCATCAATTCAAGACTTAGCTGTGGGTTACACACAAAAAGTTGGTCCTGAACACCAAAAAAGTCAGGGGAGAGAAGAACTGAAGGAGCCATTTGCATTAAAAAAAAATTGAATAGCTGAAGTAAGAAAAGGATTTCATAACTCCATAGTCTATGCCGCTGACAGAAAGTTGAGTAGTTGGATTATACATATAAACAGATCATAGAGCAAAAGATACAGATCATGTTCCCCGATTTAGGCTTATGAAATTTATTAGCTATCCTAACATCAGTGAACAAGTTTTTAACCAAAACAAAAGAAATAACTTGATGGAAGAGTTGCCACATGTCAAACCGAGGTCTATATAGTGTATACTACTGGAAAGGAATTACCCCTCCTAGATTTCATTCCTTATATTTCCCAAAACCAAAGAGCTTTTGTTTCATATTACTGAAATGAGAGGAAAGTTAGACACACACTATCAGTGTAAATAATCCCAAAAACAAGGAAGAAAAGAGCCAGGGTAGAGAATTCACCTTTTCCAGATTTGCTCACAATGGATGCAGCAAGGACAACCTGTATGACAATAATTAGAACATAAATTTAATGGAGCAGAGAGGAAGTCAAGAACAGGTAGAAAGAAAGAACGTGGCATTCACACTTCCAGGTGAAATCTTCTTTTTCTTGAGCCAAAAGTTTTTTTTTTCTCAGTTTAGAAAAGGGAATGAGCCATTTGAATTACATCCAACTAGCAAGCTAATTGATCAAACAATCAAGTTCGTAATTAATTTTGGATGAAATTAAATATTTGAAGTTATGAAGGAAAAATCGAGGTGAACAAAAAACACCACATGGCAGCATAATCTAAACCAAAAGATCCAAAATAAACAACAATCTCGAAGAAAATTCAAGCCACGAACCTTACCACGGCAAAAACTATTTCTAACAAGGATTTCAATTTTTAAAGCAGATCGAGATACATTGGAAGCTCCTTTGAGCTATAATCCCAGATCACGGATTAACACTACAAACACATAACAAAATTGGAGTGGCTACAAGCCCAGATTTATCTAGGAACAAAATTATGCCCTCAGCATGAACATAACGTAACATTGTAAAAAAAGAAATAAGTAATTAAAACATTGAGATTAAAGGGGGAAAAAATCAACCAAACAGTGTTAAATAGTTAACCAAGACATAAGCAAGTCCTAAAATATTAAATTATGGGATTGTAAGGAGACGAAGAAGAGTTACCATCTTTTCGTTTAATCTTATAAACGAGGAAAATGCTTCTTGTCCTGAATTGAATCTGCCAAAAAGAAAAGGCAGTGTTAGCAGCCATCACATGAGATCCCGAGCTCAGGTTTGTATGTAACAAGATGAATACATATATGTAATGGTTGTAATTGAATGGCGAAGTCGCGGAGAGAAGAAGGAAGAGACAGATTACCGAAACACGATCTGAGATCTGGGAGCACAGATCTGATCCGAGGATTGATGAAATTGAAAACACTACTGAAATGAGAAAGGGAAATGGGTTTGTTTACTGAGGCCCAGGATCAATCGAAGGAAAGGCGGGGTTGATTTAGGGAAACCGTGCAACGCTGCGTTTAACCAGAAAATTACAAGTATGTATATGGCTTCAATATTTTTAGGCTTAATTGCATTTTCATCCCAACGTATCATGATTGTGATATTTTGGTATTCCTTATTTCAATTCCGATAATTGGGTTCTCTTGAGTATCATAATTTTGTAATTTTATCCATCGTATATCATAATTATGTCATTTTTAATGCCAGTAATCTATGCGGCATATATGGGACTCGTTTGATATTTAGTAAGATTATCTTGACAACTTACATGACATTCTTATGTGTCATTATTGATATTTGACACACTTGAATGGTCACATGAGTATACGGTTCAATGTTTCTATGCAAAGAATATTTCTAAATATCGATCACATATTAGTCCATGGGTTTTTTGACCAAACTGAGTTCCTTTTAGAAACTATTTATCAGTTTAGGATTATTCTGAAACTATTTACCAGTTTAGGGTCGTTTTGGACACGTGACATATTTTATTCCCCCGGAGGATCAGCTAATCAGCCCAACCATGTTACAACACTGGTTACTATTTATTGAGAATAATAATGATAAATCTATATACCTTTCAAAAACGATCTCTAAAATTTATATGATTCACATATAAATTGCCATCCATACTGAATTAGAAATAACTTATTAATTAGCACAAAAAGAAAAACCTACTGTATTAGTTAAGTGGGTATTGTTACTGCATTTAAATCTTTACTTATATATACTTATTGTTGGTCAAAAATCTTGTGCAAAATTTTCCTTTTTAGGGAGAGAGCATTGGATTGCCTCGGTGGCGCAGAAAAGGAAACGGAATATGTAATTTAGTGAGTGTGCATAACTATCATTACTCTATATTAATATCTCAATTCAATTTAAATATGATTAGATATTTTTTTTTATTTGCTCAATTACACTCAAACACACTTCATCATTATTTATTGAGAATAATAATGATAAATCTCTTTACCTTTCAAAAAAGATCTCTAAAAATTTATGTGATTCACATATAAATTGCGATCCATACTGAATTAGAAATAACTTATTAGTTAGTACACAAAGAAAAACTTACTGTATTAGTTAAGTGGGTATTGTTACTGCATTTAAATCTTTACTTATATATATATATTTATTGTTGGTCAAAAATCCTATATCAATTGTGCAAAATTTTCCTTTTTACGAAGAGAGCATTGGATTGCCTCGTTGGTGCAGAAAAGGAAACGGAATTTTACTTTCTTATCTTTGAAAAAATCCAAAAAGAAACCAATATAATATGGACTCATGGCTCCATCTGAAAGCCACCACACCAAACCCACAAACCATAGTCAAAATCTTCTCTTTCACTCACTAGCATAGCACCACCCGACTGCAACTACAATTACGATCGCTCAATACAATACCCATAGACATAATAGTCGGTGGTACTATAATCCAAATTACGGTGTCGTTTTCAGTTCGTTAAACCATCATTGATTCCTATTCTTTCTCAAATACCATTACTCTCTAAGTACTCCAACCAACACCTTCACTCCTCAAACCCAATCAATCCCTTCCTTCCAAGAAAGTAGAATCTCTGTTTATCTCCAATCATCATCATCGAGTTAATGGGGAACTGTTATGGGAAGTCGGATAAATTGACGGCGGAGATTGTTCCCCACGACGGAGCTAAAGTGTACCCCACCGTCCGATTATACGGCTCCCCCAAAAACATCGCCGCCGCCTATATTCGTTTCGCTCTTCTCCAAAAGGCCGTTTCGTCCGACTTCGTCCCCTCCAACGAAACGGAGTCGGAGCGTGACGGAAGGTCCGACCCAGTTACGCTCCAGGTGGGGCCCGAGGTGGTTTCGGGTTCCCGCGAGACGCTGTTGAGGTTCATAGAGGCGCGGTTCCCGAGTCCGTCAACGGGTGGTGGTGGGAGCGGGAGGGGGGAGGAGGAGGAAACGACGCCGTTGCTGGCTCGGTTGACGCGGCTGCAGCACAAGAGCGTGATGTGGCACGTGGAGAGGGTGGTGAGGTGGGGGGAGGATCTGGCGACACGTGGAGGGAAGAAGGCCGTTGATCCGTCGGTGGGGAGCCCCAGAATGGAGATAAGGAAATTCGGGAGGAGCTACTCGGAGCTGCTGGAGGTGATGATGGAGCACGCTCAGATGGAGGAGACCATCCTCTTCCCTATCTTTGAAAAGGCTGATCGAGGTCACTCTTTTTATGTTCCAAAAATTATTATTAACCATATTTTTTTTATTAGAAATTATTTTTTATACACGGTGAGTGTAAAGTGCTTACAAATTTTCTCATGTAACTTTAAGGTAAGAAAATGATGTGATAATTCATAAACGATAGAGAATTTGTACACTGACTTGTGTATATCAGTTTAAGTCCTTTTTATTATTTATAGACTTATGGTATTGTAAAAAAGATTTGGAGGCACTATTTCAAGAGTTTTATTTTGATATATCAATTGTAAAAAAGTTTAGATCGCCGATCAACCACAAATTATGTTATATGTGGCTTTCAAGGTATATTTTCAATGATTTAATAAGTTATGGTCGGTTAATGGGATAAAAAATCGTTACACCGGCCATGCATATCAATTAAATCTCTAAGTACGATCTTGTTGGAATTAGTGCCTGTCAATTGTGAAATTAGTGCCTGTTAATTATTTGTTTTTGTGGGGCAGAAAGTAAGAGCTTTATTGTGAGTTGTAAGTAGTTAGTAACCTATTTAGTAGAGGTTATGAAAAAGAAGTTTGCTTGCCTTTGAAGCAATGCTCTGAAAGAACATTATAGTTAACTAATTATCTTTGCGGAGAAATGCAGGGCTCTCTAAAGTTGCAAGGGAGGAACATGCTAGGGACCTCCCCATCATGAATGGCATTAAAGAAGACATAAAAACTATTGGGGTTTTGGACTCTGGAAGCCCTGATTATCGAGACGCTTTGTACAACCTTTCTTCTCGCCTCAAGTCACTGCAGGTAATTTCAGCTCCTAGAAATAATTCTATTTATGATGATGCTCTCCTTTAGATTTTGATTATGTCTGTCATACGTTGTAGCTTTTGTGCTGGTGACAATTTGCACATTACTGCCACTAGCTTTTGCATCATCAATTTGAGATCTGATTTTGTTTTTTGGGTCTCCAATTTCCTTTTTTTTTTTGTTCGTAGGGTCAATGCAAACAACATTTTATGGAAGAGGAAGGGGAATTACTTCCATTTATGGAGGCATTGGAGTTGAGTAAAGAGCAAGAAGAGAGTGCATTAGAGCAATGTTTTGATGTGATGCAAGGAACGCATGGTCGTTTGTTGAAGTTTCTTCTTGAAGGACTCCAACCACATGATGCCATCAAGTACTTGGACTTAATCTGCAAGTGTAGGGACAAGCAGAGAATGGAGTCCATGCTCCAAATGATAATGAAGTGAGAAGTGAGAACTCTTGTTGATGGATCCAATCATTACGCACATGGATGAACTGAGAAGATAGCTTTGTCAATAGATGGAAAATTTGGTTTTATTTTTTTCTTTTTTTCTTGAGCTAGTAGTACTTCTAGGGGAAAAGCACCCAGCACATATGTAGTCTTTCGTACTTTACTCTGCTTTTGGACATTCTTCTTGAGCCTGTCAGCCTGGCCTTTTGGTTAAGGGAACATAAAGCAGGGATAGCATTTGGAAAAGTAGGGTGTTCTTTTTCTTTTCTTTCTTTTCCTTATGATAGTTTGGATAAGGTTGTCGTGAATATGTTCCTGAAGCATGTACATCCAAGTATCTGCAGCCAAATTTACTCAAGTAAGCTAGTTTGCGTATTTTGATTGGTAATAACTAATAAGCCAATTTGTTGAAATTCCTTTACAAACTCCAAGTCCTTGATCTTGATTGCTCATGAGCCCATGAGCTGATAGCACATGCTGTGTCCCTCCCAAAGTTCCCTTTCCTCTTTTCGAAACCTCATTTTGCAAAGCCCTTGTTTTGATCCATAGTCAAACCCTCTTCAAATACGAATCATTGATGTAAAACTTGAGTGTCATGTTAATTAAATTTAAAACAAAGGGTTGAACATATGATCGATTATGTATGAAAATTAGGAATTGGGTAAAATTGTGTGTCTGACGGCTTGGCAAAAGACACTTAATAGATTGCTTGGCATATATTTTGTAGGATCTTGATGTGCATTTTTGTAAAGTATATTCAGCACATAATAATTTGAAATGAGTTTGAAAATAAATTCATAGTAGTTATCTACGAACATTGCGTAACATTTGACTAAACGTGACATCATAACCATCATTCTGCCACCATTTTCAACCCGTAACAATGCCAATACGGCACTACCACCTTCCTTTATCAATCCATCGCCACGCTTTTCTCCTCCTCATAATTTTCCTAACATTGTTATTGTTATATTTGTTACCATGTTACAGGTATCTTCTCCCCACTATTGCTATCTTAACCACCTCACTGCTAATATTAACAATTTATCATTTAACACTTCCACCGTCACTTCATTATTGTTGCCTCCATTTCACTCATCTTTATTGCAACCACACAATGCTACCGCCGGTAAAATTTCACTATCACTTAGCACCATTCTAACCATCAACCACCGCTTCAACTTTCAACACCACCAAACACTCGCCTATTATTTGTAAACCCTTTAAATTTGATTGTTTTTGGTGAACTTTTAATTTGATTGTTACCTCTGCCCTACTGATGAGCTTGTCGCTAAGCATTTTAGTAATATTTTGCATTGCTTTCGCCAAATAAGATAATTTTTTCTTACTTCTTTTTCTAGTCTTTGCCATCCATTTCCAGGTTTTAGCTAGGAAGTGAAAAAACGTTGCATGACATAAGACCAAGAACAATTTCCCACGTGAATCTCATATTTACGTAAAATGCATATACAATTAAGATATGACTGTTGTGTTTTTCTGTTTATTCTAATAACAAAAGCATACAATATACAGGATACAAGGCCAACAGACCTCTATAATTACTGCAATAAATCCTCCTATTTGTCTATGCCTAATATAACCAAATATTTGATTTCCTAAAGCATGTACATGATTTCCTAAAAATCTGCAACTACATAATTATATGATTATTATATGATTTTATGAGATTCTATCAATCATAAAAATCTGCAACTACATAATTATTCTCTCAATACTCCCCCTAAAGTTGGTGCGTGAGGATCTCGAATGCCCAACTTGCCCAAAAGAAATTCAAATTGTTGTTTGCCTAAAGCTTTTGTCAAGATATCCGCAAGCTGATTGTAAGTCCGAACATGCAATATGACAATATTACCATCCTGGATCTCATCACGGATGTAGTGACAATCTACCTCAATATGCTTGGTGCATTCATGAAACACCGGGTTGACTGCAATATGAATGGCTGCTTGACTATCACAAAAGAGTCGCATGGGTTGGGGATGGGGCACCTGTAAATCAATCAAGAGGGCTTTAAGCCACTTCAACTCACAAGTTCTGGTGGCCATAAATCTATATTCAGCTTTTGCTGATGAACGGGAGACAGTAACTTGCTTTTTGGTTTTCCAGGATATAGGAGATCTTCCCAACAATACAAAATACCCTGTCAAGGAGCGCCGTGTAAGAGGGCAACTTGCCCAGTCTGAATCACAATATGCATATAGCTTCAAATCACTATCAGAGCGAAGAAAGATCCCTTGACCTGGATTACCCTTCAAATAACGAACTACCCGTGTTGCAGCTTCCCAATGCTCCTCTCGATGACATTACATGAATTGAGCTAAGATATGAACAGAGTAGCTAAGTTCGGGCCGAGAAATAGTCAAATAAATGAGCCTCCCAACTAGCCGACGATATCGTTCTGGATCCTCTAAAATAGTGTCATTAGCAAGGGCTAACCTATGATTTTGCTCGAGAGGAAAACTAATCGGTTTTGCCCCCAATAATCCTGTTTCTAAGATGATGTCCAAAGCATACTTTCACTGGCATAAGAAAATCCCATGAGGTCCTCTTGCTACCTCAAGGCCTAAAAAGTATTTCAAACTCCCTAGGTCTTTCATGTAGAAACATTTGCTAAGATACATTTTGAAATGCTCAATCACATCTCCATTGTTCCTGCAATGATGAGATCATCAACATACACAAGAACACTCAAGATCACCTCTCCACTATAATAAGTGGATAGTGAATAATCTGCACGAGATTGTTCGAACCCATATTCCTTCAATGTAGCAGCCAGTTTTGCAAACTAGTTTCGCGGTACTTGTCGTAACCGATAAAGAGACTTTTGGAGTTTACATACTTTCTTAAAATCTCCATAGGAAAAACCAAGAGGTAGTTGCATATAAACTTCCTCATCCAGATCACCATGCAGAAAAGCATTATGAACATCCATATGATGCAATATCCATGGTCGAGCAGCTGCCACAGCTAATAAAGTCCGAATTGTGACCATTTTTGCAACCGATACAAAATTTTCATTATAGTCAATGCCTTCTTTCTGGTTATCTCCTCGAACAACTAGTCTTGCCTTGTGACGTTCAATACTGCCATCTGATTTGTATTTAATCTTGTATACCCACTTGCATCCAATAGCCTTCTTTCCAGGTGGTAGTATTCCTAACGTCCAAGTGCCATTTCTCTATAGTGCATCTATTTCTTGCTTCATAGCACTGTGCAACAAGGGATCTCGAACAGCCTCAGAGAACCGAGATGGCTCATGACCATAAGTGACTGCTGCAAGAAACTGTCTATGGCTTATGGAAAAATTATTGCAAGTCACATAGTGTGTGATAGGATACAACGTACCCGAGGACTGTGATGATGGGTGTGACGCGGAAGTGGGGTCATTAGCGCAGCTCACAGTGTGGCGTATATAATCTTGGAGCTTGCTCGGTGGGTGACGTTCCCTGTGACCACGTCCAAGTTGTTCAGTCACGTGAGGTGTTGACATTGAATCCTCACCTGACTGTCTTTGGGTCAAAATCACATCTTTTGCATCCCCAACACTTTTTTCAATATTTCTGCTCCCCTTTGCATCATGCGTGTCCATGCTAGATTCATCAATGAGAGGAGGGCCATCGTTCCACAAGGTTTGTGTGGAAGAAATGGAGTCATCTTGCACATTGGAAGCATTAGTCAAGAAAGGCAACTCATTTTCACAAAACACAACATCATGAGATTCAAAATAATCTCTACTATCCAAATCGTAGGGACGCCAACCCTTTTACCTTTATGTATAATGGATGGTGTACGATTAATCAAGTACCCTGCAGTAAGAACACATTCACCCCAAAATTCAATGGGTAGATTTGCCTGAAAACGGAGAGCTCAAGCAACATTTAAAATATGTCTATTTTTTCTTTCGACACGACCATTCTGTTGCGGAGTGTCAACCATGGAAGTTTGATGAATTATTCCTTGTTCAACAAAATAGCTTTTCAGGACTCTGAATTCAGTACCGTTGTCACTTCTCACACTTTTAACCTTTTTGTTAAATTGAGTAACCACCATAGTGCAAAAGTTTTTAAGAGTGTTCCCAACTTCACCTTTTTCTACCATCAAATATATCCACACGGCACGAGAAAAATCATCCACAATAGTCAAAAAATAAGAAGCACCACAAGAGGAGCTAACACAATAAGGTCCCCACACATCACAATGTATTAAATCAAAAGGCTCATTGGCTTTATTCTGGCTAGGAATAAAAATATCTCTTGTTTGTTTAGCCCTTAAACAAATATCACAAACTTGCTCATGCTTATCTTTCTTACCAACATGAATACTAGGAAGTAAACTAACTTTTTGTCTTGAAGGATGACCCATATGTCTATGCCACATGGTAAATGAATCAGCTCCACTTATTTTGCATGCCTGCACAAAGGTCACTGCCCGAAAATGATAGACCCCATTCCGTTGTTCACCCACACCAATCACTGTCCTAGAAGTGCGGTCCTGTATCACACGTAATTTGTCAGAAAAAGTGACTGCACAATTTGAGTCATGTATCAATTGGGAGACAGATATAAGATTACAAGCTAAATTAGGCACATATAACACATTGTTCAAGACTAGGCCTTTTCCAAAATTTATTGTTCCTTCTTTATTCGCAACTGAATTTCTTCCGCCGGGCAACCCAACGAGACAAGGTGAGACATCAATTAATTTTGTTAACAAGCTAATATCACCTGTCATGTGATTTGAAGCTCCCGTATCCAGCAACCAAGAGTTTTTCACTTGCTTACCAGTGAGTTTCTCGGTGGATGATGTGGACTTGTGGCTATTAAGAATGTTCATTAGTGCTAACCATTGATCGATGCTCAGCCTGGGGAAAGACTCATGCTCATCTGTGACTCCCCATGTCTGCATGCCCGCTGCACTTGTGCGACATTTGCAGTGTGTGTCTCTCTACCTCGGCCTACGCCTTTGTTGCGTGTGCCTCGGTTGCCACGTCCTGCACCTCTTCCGTTTTTACCGGAGTTCCACCAATCTGGGTATCCAATTATTTGAAAACATTCACTGGCTTCATGACCATGCTTTCCACAATTGGTGCATGTCCCTCGATCGCCTCCTCTGTTCTGCCCAGATCTTGTGTGAGGTGTGGTTTGAATCACAAAGCTAACAACATCTGTTCTTTCATCTCACATACGTGCCAACGACTTGTGTGTTTCCTCAGTCACAACCATTGCATATACTCTGTTTATATTGGGCAACGGCGACATGCTTAAGATATTTGAACGTACTGTTCCGAATACGGCATCGTCGAGACCCATTAAGAATTGGTGGACCTTCTCCTTCTCCCGCTCTTGTGCTAATTCTTGTGCTGCACCGCATGTACACCCAGCACAACTGCAAGTTGGATTCTTCATGTAACTGACCAGCGCTTCCCACATTGATTTTAACTTCCCATAGTAGGCTGCCACGTTCTGCCTAGATTGCTTGCAATTGGCAATATCAGTTTTCAGTTGGTGAATCCTCACATCTTTGCCAATAGAGAACCGTTCCTTCAAATCATCCCATAGTGCAGAAAAGGGATTCCACATCGGGTTTTTTTGGCTTTTCACATCGGTTTTCAAATTGATGTTGAAATGACCGATGTTGTTTATTGACACTTTTCACATCGGTTTTAAAACTGATGTCTAAAGTACACTTTTAACAGTGGTTTTCTAAATAACCGATATGGAAAGTTCATTTTTCACATGGGTCATCACAAAACCGATGTGGAAATATCACTTTCCATATCGGTTTTAAATATAACCGATGTGGAAAGTCCACCTTCCACGTCGGATTTTTAATAACCAATGTGAAAAGTGAACTTTCCACATCGGTTTTTGTATAACCGATGTGAAAAGTCTCGTTTTTTTTTTAAAATAACTCTTTTTACATTTCTATCATTCATTTCCCCTGTTTTAGTAATCCAAATCAATGCCATTATAACATATTCTAAATATTCTCAACACAATCACTTTTGTACAACAAAAACACACTAAATTAATATATACTGAATTTATTACGAACAATACATATGTTCAATTACATTCAGACAACATAGATAATTAGAAACCAAAAAGCTACATGATATATTATAGATTTCATATCAAAATATATATCAGTCAAAAGTACACTATAGCTAGTACATGATAAGTTTTTAAACTAACTACCTACAAACTATGGTTGGTACACTTCAAGAAAGAAAATTACCCAACGCCTCCTTATGTTATTGATGTCGGCGTCAGATAATGGAGTCGGATTGTTGAATATCTGCAAGTTTAATTGGACAAAAGATTATATCTTTTAAGCAATAAACTAACATAAAACATATAACGAATCTATAACTGTTACTTCTAATTGTTACCAATTAACATTTACCTCGTGTCATCTTTCAATGATCCTTGAGGAGATAATTTCGACCATCCACTTCATCACATAGTATCCACATTCCCATGATCCACGTTGTATACGGGACTACGTACAAATGAAACCCAATTAGAATATGAGGAATTAAATAGAAATCAATAATCATACCCACTGCATTTGAAGCGTTTGAACTAATAAATATCTTACGTTATGAATAATCCATCTAATAGCCCGACGCCTTTCACTATGCAACATGTGGTTTGCATTAATAGAACTATCATGACAAAATAAACATTAATTAAAGTATATCTAATAGATTCAGATAATTAAAACAACTGCATTACTGATTATAAAGTATTTTAATGCTTACATTTCCATGATCATCTTCAGTTCATTCACCGGCTTATTTCCCATTGAGCAGAAGAATACCACGACATTCATCCTAGGGTACAAGATCAACAGTTGTTAATGCTTGCTGTATTTGCGGAACAATTAGTGACTAAGTCATATATAGTTATAATTAAATAACTGGTACTTACTTATTGAGATAAGGTGCAAGGTAGAATTAATGATCGTCTCGGGCAAGTATATCATGTATGGTGGTGACCGGGTCTTCTGATGCTAGGAGAACATCACCCTGAATGAACATGGGGTCAATGAACCCATAAAGGGTGAGGTTACCCTGATCAACTAACATACGATGCAGATACCTAATATATTGAAAAAACATGTTAATCATCATAGTATTTAAAATTTAATTACTTAACTTATAAATAAAATGTACTTACGTGCACCATAACGATAGGTGTGCAGAACTAGCCATTTCTTTATCGAGTACAATCTCCATAAGTTCCTTCTCTGGGATATATAGTTTGTCACCTGGACTGGCATCATGTTCCAACCTTACCAAAGCTGCGTCATTCTCCATGGTCACAACCTGTATAGCCAGAAGTTTAAAAACATCACCAGGTGCCCCTTTGTCGATCCCCTAAACAACAAAGATATATATTAGTAATCACAGATAAGTTATTTCATTCGTAATTAATTAAATGGTCAAATGAATACCTTGGCAGGAGCAGACATCTCTGGTCTTCCTGGATCCGACCTTTTAGGCAGAATATCATTTCTAACATCCTAAAACAAATAAAAATAAAGCATTATCTTTAAACAATAATAAATAATTTCAACTATGAATATAGAAAAACACAACTAACTGAATACCTCAGATGCAACAAGAAAGCTGACCAGTCTTCTTGGCCAGGGGATGAAGTTACCGGGGGCTTGACCCACTGTTTGAACCTCCTCAGTGGGCACAGGGACTCGAGCATCAGCATCTCAAATAATCTCAACAACGACCCTCACCTGATCATCCGGTAATAAACGATGGTATATGGTATTACCGAAGTTATTATGTGCCCTCCCCAATGCCACTAAGCGGGGATCATGATGATCATCAACATACAGCTCACACCAATCAGGGTCATCATCATCATCATCACCATCATCATCATTTTCAGGATGATGAGGAAGATCACATGAGCCCTTAGTTCTCACATGGACAGAGGGTTGGACACCTGTCATCTGTTGGGACATAGAAGTCAATATTGCCAGCTGCTGGGCAAATTGCTCGGCCATCTCCTGTCTAAGCTCAGCTGCAATCTCCTATTTTAGCCGTGCTCTATCTGCATCAACATCCCTGTGGCATTGGTGTGAAGATGAACCATGGTATTGGCGAATGCCAACGCCCCATCCAACACCAATGACACGGCCCGGATGGTCTGGTTTACCGATGACAGCAACTAAGATATCATCGCGTCCTCTAGGAACAAAGGTTCCTTGGGTTACTTGCTCGTCCAAGGCATCCTATAACATAAAATATCAGGTCACATTACAATTCGGTAACAATGTTAAAATCACAATTACAATTCAAACTATACTTACAAGCTTCTCAGCTACTTGGTGGGCCTCCTCAGATGTATATTGTCCCGTTTTTCTTTGTCGGGCCCTCTTCCATTTATGATGGCGTGGGGGTGGAGGTGGATCAACAACTTCTGGACGATTTTCAGCGTTAGGATCCGCCTGAGATGCTGCTTCCTGAAATGCTTTCTTTTCCTCTTCCACCATTATCTGACCAAGTTTTTTATATCCCCCACGAGACAGTACATATGGGTAGACATTCTTGCTTTGGTTTTCCTGCCCCTTTTTCCTCTTCTTCTGTTATAAATAGAAGACAATTAAATTACATAAGTAAATAAAATTAATGAAATTACATAAATTTAGAGACAAATCAAATAAGTTAACCTGAAAGCTGGGATCATGTCGACTCTGAACAAAGCGATCCCACGTCGCTTGGTCAAGAAACAGGTACACCTCAAGTGGGTTTTTTTCACATGTTGGATTGAATACATAGTATCTGCCCAGGTTGACCTTAAAAGCCCTCCAACACTCACCATCATACTTTATCAAACGCTTCTTCATATCCGTCGTATCCGGTATGTCAAAGGTGAGCTACATTAACACCAAAAGAATCAACGAATTACTGTATGATATAAATAACATTAAAATAAAGTATATACGGACAAACACAGGACGTAAAAGTATAGATACCAGAATACTCTCTCATATCTGATCATTCACGTCCACCGGTACATCTTTCCAATTATCAATAAGTATACTAGGCTTGCTTCTAGTAAGGGTCACCACAAAACTGTTAAACTGCTCTGCCATTGACCCAATAGGATTGAGGTTATTATCAAAGTCGATTCTTATCCTTTGATTTGAACCACGGTTGGCAGTCAAATTCCTCATTCGTGTGGCACATCTACCCTTTTTTACCCGTAGATGGGGTCTCTGACCCGCTGCATGAATGAGGGATATCCTTAGGATCAGCCATGTATACCTATTTAAACAAAAAAAACTTGTTAGTATGTCAGGATAAATATCAAACATAACTTATAAATATCGATCAACGTACGTAAACATAACTTATAAATATCAACGTAAACATATAATATGACTTTAAACATAACTCAAACTAAACTTACATTGTGGTCAATTAGTAAAGTTCTCTCATAACCCTTCTTGGTGATCATTACGAGTAGCATGTACATCAACCACTTAATTTTCCTCATTGAAATTAGGCACCCGTGTTGAGAAATAAGGAGTATCAGAAATATCAAGAGTTGAATCTTGATTTCCCTCACTACCATTATACATGTTTTTTCCTTGGAGAACCATTGACCACCTTTTGTTAGAAGGATCATGGATATAAAACGCTTTTTTTGCTTGGGGTGCCATGATGAAAGGCTCTTCTTTATTACGTACTTTATTAAGGTCCACCAATTTGAATCTTAACTCATCAGTTTGCACACCATTGTTACTGTCGACCCACTGACATTTAAAAACAGGTACTCTAAACTTCGTGTAATCAACCTCCCATATCTCTTCAATGATTCCAAAGTATGAAACGGATGCCATAACAAGGTTTTTATCTTTCGAACTAGAGAAATGCATGGACTCAGCGATGACCATAACCCCATTGTTTTGCATAGTACTTTTGTCATCCTGGGACTTTGTATAGAAGGAAAACTTATTGATATCGTACCCACTCCAGCATAGGACATCAAAGTTAGGCCCCTATGCTAGCCATTTTAATGTATCAGAAGCAATACCATCCTTTGCAATTTTTTCTTTAAACCAGTTCAAGAAAGTCTTGTTATGCTTGTTCAAACACCATTTTTCGTTCATTCTAGGGTAAGTTTCATTGATGATGCTTTTGTGCTCACATAAGTATGGTTCAACCTCATCAGTGTTATTCAATATATACAAATATGCTTGAAGCACTTCCTCCCGATCTATGCTCTTAACAGTGATACCCCGTGTACTGATGAGTGTGATTTCACCTCGTATTTGTTAATCATTTTGCATGCATTTTCATATAGTTTAGGCATATTTAATTTGATTTTTGTTAGTTTTAACCTTGGAACGGGTAAGGCGGTTTTGTGGTGTTGTTTTGCAGTAATTAAGGATTAAATGCTCAGGATTAGCCATGATGGAGCTTGGATGAAGATAGAGCTTGAAAAGTGAAGAAAATGAACCAAACAGAGCCCATCACGGCCATGATCGAGCAATAACTGAAAAGAAAGAAGGCAAAATGCAGAACTGGTCACGGCCTAGCTGTGATGAGCATCACAGTCGTGACATGTCAGCTGAACCAGACCCTCAACAGGTAGAACTGATCACGGACTAGCCGTGATGAACATCACGGCCGTGACAGACCAAAAACTGAAGAAACGCACAAGGCAGAATCCGTCACGGCCTGCCCGTGATGACCATCACGGCCGTGACGCGTATTACTTGGATCTGAAGCAACCGATTTGTATCTAAATTTGTGTTAGATTGGGATTCTAATTCCCTAATCTATAAATAAGGCATCTGGGCAGAGACTAAAGAGGATTTTTGGCTGCTACATTTAGGCAAATTTTTAGGATCTCTCTTCTTCTTCTTCTTCTTCTTCTTCTCTTCTCTTAGGTTTTATTTCATGTTTTTGTTAACCAAGCTTGTCACCACCATGACAATGATTGAGTAGTAGCTTTATTTCTAGGGATTGGGGCTATGCCCAAGATCTGTTTTCATGTTATGAACTGATTTCGATTTCTTGTTAATTTCGATTTTGCTTTAGATCTGATTTCTATTGTTTTAATTACTCATAATTTCGGCGGCCGCTTATTTGCGTGACGTAGATACCCTAAGGAGGAACCTAGCGGTGAATTTAGGTGTCGGATCTATAGAATCAGACTTAGGACTTAAATCACGAGAGTTGGAAGCGGTCCTTCGAGGATTCACGAATTGTCACAAAACTTAAAGGGTCCGATCTAAATTCAACTACCATGAGAGTAGGGGTTGGTTTAATCGGGTACGGTTTTTGTAACCCGAAAGGGAGCATCAACTATTTGAGGATAAATTCGCCTTCAAGGAAATTTTGATAATTAACAAGGGGTAGTCAATTTAGTAACATAAACAATCTTGTTGGTAACCCAATTCCTAGGAATCCTTTTAGATTTGAAAAATCCCGAATTGATTTACTTCTCTGTTTTAATTGATTGCATTCTTAATTATCCGATTTTCTAGTTTATCCTTATTTAAAAAACCAAAAATCTTTTCAAAATCCTTTATATATAGTCCAGTTTAATCGATTTGATAATTAGTTGTGATTTGAGATCACGGTCTCTGTGGGATCGATATCTTTTTATTACTTGGCGACGAATCCGATACACTTGCCGGAATCAAATCCACGCACATCATGTACCCTTACCATCATATCTTCCTTCGTGACGAGACTTCGGAAGCCCTACAGGTTCCGCTTATGACATGTAGTCTATACAAAACTCAATAGCTTTTTCTGCAACATACCTTTCAAACGGGAAACTAAGGCTTTATTAATTATTGTGGCCATATTCTCGGATCAAATAAATTTTAAAGCAAATACATTAAAACTCCAATGAAAGCTTTTCAGTCAAAACAATGGAAATCAAACCTTACTTTGTAATTTTCCAATGCAAAGCGACTATCTGCTGGTATAACTCCTTTCTTGTATTTTCCTGTCAGCACACCACATGCAAGTGGACTCCAAGTTGTCAAACCCAAGCCATAGTTACAGGTTTGATTTGGATCTGAAAAAATAACATTGCCTCATCATAAACCAAATGACTTGACAAAACCCGTGAAAGTATAATCTTAAATGCTTCTCTCCATGAATCTCAACTCTCAATTTCCCAGCATCCATACACAAGATGATATAAAATATAAAATTGGTAAAACTACTATGGGCAAGAAGCTCTTGCCTTTTGTATCCAAGGATTGTGCCCCTCACGTAGAGTCTAAAATCAAAGCATGAAAAATACAGTGTTAGCTTATTTAAGACCAAAAGATCATATAAGAAAATGAGTAGCGAAGAGCTATGGCTATTCAGGCAGGAAGCAAAGAACATGAAGAAAAAAACTAAATCCACCAGGCCATCATATATATTCAATCAAAACTATATATATCCTTTATTCTCCTTAAGAAAACACAAAGTTTCCCTTCCTGCCATGTATTTTTGGTGCATATTGCAGTTGAAACACAACTTCTAAAAAGGCAAGCGAAATGTAAATGACCAACTTCTACAATAGACCAGAAACTCTTAAGAGCTACCAAATTATAAAATAATCTTTTTGAACACTCGAAGTCTCTAGTGCTTAAGAGATCGCCACACAGAGACTAATATCTTGCTACAGCAAAGTATCGTAGCATCTGAATAACAAGCAAGCAAAACATTACTAGTAAAATAAAATTAAAACCAAAACAGAAAGCAAGAAATATTACCAGTAATAATGTCAAACATTTCATTAAATCAACAAAACATAGAGGCCTCAAAATACTAGAACTGCTCAGATCCAAACCACAAGACCTCAAAGTAAAAAGGGACAAAACACTAACAAGTAGTAATAACCGAATCCAAGTTCTCAACATCTCACAGTAACAACAACAAAACAAGTAAATAAGCATGCACTCTCACCAGAAGCAAAAGTAGCGGAGACTGACGAGCAGCAGGGAGAGAGAGATGGGAGGCGGCGGTGAAGCAGTGAGGGATGGCGAGCACAGAGCAGTGAGAGAGATGGGGACGAAGTGACGAGCACAAAAGGAGGGAGGGAATGAAAAACAAAGGAATGGAAGAGCAGAGCAAAAACAAAGGAAAATGGTGCGTGACAGATGGAGGGAATGAAAATAGAAACAAAAAGTAGGGTTTTGTCAAATATTATACATCGGTTGTCCAAAAACCGATGTGGTTAGTAATATTTCACATCGGTTCTCTAGTAACCGATGTAGAAACTTACGATTTAATTTAAAATTTCATTTTTTTTAGTTTATGACATTGATTATATTTAAATATATGTGGTTAATATATATTAGACATCGGTTCAATAGGAACCGATGTGGAAAGATAAAAATTTTAAATTTTAAATTTTTCTAAATTTTATACATCGGTTATAATACAACCGATGTGGTTAATCTATATATTAGACATCGGTTCTAAAAGAACCAATGTGGAAAGATAAAAATATTAAATTTTTTGTTTTAGTTTTAGACATCGGTTAAAATACAACCGATGTGGAAAATATTCACACATCGGTTATTTATGAAACCAATGTGGTATCCTTTGCTTTTAATTTCAAAAATGCCACCGCCTCGTTTTACACATCAGTTTTAGTGAAACCGATGTGGAATCTCCGATGTTAAAAGCATATTTTGTACTATTGATCTTTTACATTCTCCAAATAAGAGATACTGGATCTCAAAGATGGATCGATGGTGTTAAATATCCATCCTACCAACATCGCATTGATTGCCAACCACTCTTCGAGTTCAGATGAATCGTTTGTCGGCTTCGGAATTTTTCCGTAGATAAATCCACGTTTCTTCTTGGCTCGAAAGGCGTTACGAACTGCCTTTGACCATTCATCATAGTTGTCTCCTTTGAGCTGCACCGGTGTAACAACGATACCCGGATTGTCTCCCGAGGTAAGATAATAAGGAGATGTTGGATAGATCATCAACGCCTTCTTCTGTTCATGACTAGAAGCGTTAGTCTTCTTCTTTTCAGAATCAGAACTATTGTCGCTTCCCTTCTCGCCATCTACAACCATGATCACTAACGCAGCACAGCGTTGTGAGGTTGTCGTGCGCTCTGATGCCAAATTAAGATATGACTGCTGTGTTTTTCTGTTTATTCCAATAGCAAAGGCATACAATATATATATGATACAAGGCCAACGGATCTTTATAATTACCGCAACAAATCCTCCTATTTGTCCATGCCTAATATAGCCAAATATTTGATTTCCTAAGACATGTACATGATTTCCTAAAAATCTGCAACTACATGATTATATGATTTTATGAGATCCTATCAATTCTAAAAATCTGCAACTACAGAACTATATGATTTTATGAGATTCTGTCGATATATACTCAATCTCAAAATGCATAATGATTTGATATCCACCCACACTCATTAATATTTGATGTTTATATTGAACGTCCAATCCAATTGTACCAAAATATTTCCTACGTGAAAATTAACAACTCGACCCTTTCACCAATGTCTACAAGTCTAGAGAACCTCAGTGCCCTTCAGTAAGTTTTCAAACCATGCTATTAGATGAGTAAATATCGAACTTCACAGATGAGTAAAACATGAAATGAGTAAAGATGAAAACAAGTGCGTGTGATACATTGAATATAATTAAGACAAAACAAAAAAAAAAAACTAAAAAGATGCGCATTTCCTATTTATCCACAAATAAAAACGATATTGAGTGCTTTTTTAAGGATTTAATAGTTATTCATGGCTGTTGTACATATTTTTTATATTATCAATCGATCATAATTTATATAATAACCATCTCAAAGTCATAGATGGGATGATATGTGATTGATTCAATGATAACATGAAGGGTTGATGCAAAAAAAAAATTTAGGATTCGAACCCTCGACCATTTGTTTAAGGTGTCCGGATTCCTTATTACTCGGATCAATCAAATGTTGATGGGTTGGTGCAATTTTTAAAATAAGAGATATATTGAATATAATTAAGTCAAACTTTCAATAAGAATAATTATGTTCGACATAAATCAGATGTACCTGTGTAACCCAATATGTCATATTTGACAAAGTTAGAGTTTATACTAGAAAAAATGAAATATAATCTACTATATAATCAATAATATAAATTTAAACTATATGTATATATAAAGTATGATTTTAATTTCTATATATTGTCAGTATAAAAGAATTTTACATAGACATCAAATGATATCATGACAAATTAACATTATTGATATTTTTATCTCTTAATTATTAAAATAAAAATATATATATCAAAATATCAATGTATATAAATTTTTTTATACTGACAGTATATACTATTTTAATCTATAAAGTATATATAACGTTATTATTTTATGATAAAAAAACGTTATTATTTCCATATTCCTAGTTTTGTTTCCGTTTTTTTTTTTGTTGAACAAGTTTTTTGTTTCTTTGTTTTGGGCTTTTTGCCACTTTGTTTTAAAAAAAAAAATCCCGACTCCCAAGGACTTAACTAGTGGTACTCAAAATAATAAAATACAGGATAAATTATATTTTCTTTTGTTATTTATCATTAATTTAGGTTTCAATTTCATCCTCTTTTTTTTTTTTTTAGTCCTTTATTTTTATTTTAGGTTTTAATATATTCCTTTTCGTTTAAAATATGGTACAAAGAAGACCAAATTGATATAATTTTTATAAAATAATGGATCATTTTGGGAAAAAAATAATAAAAGAGGGATCATTTTGAAGTCAAAAAAGGTATCACATTGGTTTAACTTTTGTAAAATGAAGAACCATTTCAGAACAAAAAAATAAAAGAGAGACCAAATTAGTATAACTTTAAAAAACGAGGGATCATTTTGGAACAAAAAATAAAAGAGTGACAAAATTGAAACCTAAAATAAATATATATATATATATATATATATATATATATATATATATAATTTAGGCCGAGGAAAGTATCGAGTATGCTGGCCCTAAAATCCATTTCTGGTGCAGCAGGTTGATATGGCGGGAAATTGAGAAGAAAGAAAGGAGAAGAATGGGATCTGTAGCAGCTGTTGTTGTTGTTCCAGAATGGGCGTCCAACCCTTGCATCATGGGAATCGACGAAGCTGGAAGAGGCCCTGTTTTAGGTTACCTTACCCTTCTTCTCTCACTCCCATTCTCATTTCTCTTTATTTATTTATTTATTTTATTTTCGAAATTGTTTCAGGGCCCATGGTCTATGGTTGCTTGTACTGTGCTCGTTCCTACCAGAACACCCTCGCTACTTTGAGTTTTGCAGGTACCCACATTCCCTACCTCAACTTGTTTTCTTTTATTATTTATATTTAATATCATATATGTTATTCGAAGACCTTTTTTATGAATCCATAACAATTGCTTTCTTCCGATCATAAAATATGTTCCAAACACCAATGCAAGTGAATTTCTAATCTCATTAAACTTAGTTGTGTTGCATGGAAAATAAATTGAAGCTTCAAATTGCTATACTTATGTTACTTCTAGTTTGTAATTAGGGATTGCTTAGAAAACTTTTTATAGTTATTTCAAAAAGAAAGAAAGAAAGAAAAACTTCTGCATTATCAGTGATTGCAACTATGTTGGTGCAGATTCTAAGACACTAAAAGAAGAGAAGAGGGAAGAACTATTTAAAACTTTGAAAGCTAATGATTCTATTGGATGGGCTGTTGATGTCATTGATCCAAGGGAACTCTCCGCTAAAATGCTCAAGAAGTAAATCACCAAAACTTGGTTTCTCCTTCCATGTTTCATTGCTTTTCTATTTCCTGAGTGTTTTCCTTGGTATAATTTGTACAGGGAAAAGATAAATCTGAACGAGATATCACATAACTCTGCCATCGGCCTCATACATAGGGTACTCAAAATGGGAGTGCTTCTAACCGAGGTAAAACTTTGCTCAGTTTACGTTAAATGTCATCCACTGTAAGCTAATTCAGCAATTGCTCGAATGACTTGAGGTTCACCAAGGCAGGTGCCCATGGCCACCCTTATTCATGACTTTCAATGAGCAACAGATGCTTAATTTGTTCCCTTGGACTTTAGTGAAGTTAAGCACTGAAAGCGAGTGTATTTAGGCTTGTTGTTATCATTATTATTCAGTATATGAGGTGTGATATTGATGCAGATAATTATTTCAGTTACAGATGTGAGAAACATATAATTTGTGCCTTTCAGGTTTATATCGATACAGTTGGAGATGCAGGGAAATATGAAACTAAGCTGTCTAAGATTTTTCCATCTATTAAATTCGTGGTTGCAAAGAAGGCTGATAGTCTTTACCCTGTTGTCAGTGGTGCAAGCATAGTTGCAAAGGTGCGTATTCGTCTCTCTCATTTGAAAGTTACCTGAGGTCTAAAGTCTTATAGTCTACTTGCAACCCAACCTTTCAGGTCACTAGGGACAAAGCTTTAAGAGAATGGGTGCTTGATGAGACTGCTGAAAACATGCACAGGAACTTTGGCTCTGGATATCCTGCAGGTGAGAAGGCCATGAGTCCATCTCATCTCATGCCGTCTGTCATTTTGAATAACATTGTACTTATGATAAATCTGGTTTTGTTTTCATTTGTGTAGATCCCCTAACTAAGTCTTGGCTAGTAGATCACAAACATTGTATCTTTGGGTTTCCAACTCTGGTCCGATTTAGTTGGGCAACCTGCAACACTTATTTTAAAGATGTTGTGGAAGTCTTATGGTAAGCCTCCTTTCTCAATCTTCTGGGAAATCTGTGACTGTTTAGCACCTGATTTCCAAGTTTATTCCACTTTATATATGTTATTGTATTCATCATGTAAATCATTTCCCGTGCTTTCTGTTTGAGCGGTTGAACTAGGCCCAATCAACTACTCTGGGTCATCCAAGAACAATGTTGACATACTGCAAAGTTCAACTTAAAACTACCACACACAAACACAGCCTCAGTCAGTTGTTGGGTTCAACTTAAAAACAAACTAGTTCTGAATATCATTTTATTTAAGTAGTTTTATTTCTTAACTTCCATGAACAAATATTTTGTGTTTGAGGAGCATCAAGGCTCATGTGCTTCCAAGATAAGCAGTATCAAATCTAAGCCAATCCCACGTCAGTAATTTTTGGAATTTGCACTTTTGTGGTTTCAACACCACTGCACCACGCCCTTATTAAATTCAAAATCATTTTTGGGTTCTGCTAGTTTTTTTCAGATTGATAAGTCGGAACTCATCCTTGCTTTTTTGCAGTGATTTTGTGTCAACAACCAAAAGAAGAGAAAAGAAAAAAATATAAATTTTAAAGGCGAGACTAATTACCATACTTGATGTGCATGCTTCATTTAGATCTAAGTGTATTGTGAAAGAACCTATTCTCTCAAAAGTTTAAGCTGTTAGGTGTGGTTTTATATTTCTAACACAGACCCCTCACATAATAGCTTTGATCTTGAAGCGTGGATAATACACGGGTCCTTGTACTAATGATGTGGGCAGCAAGAATCTAGTGATAGAAATCAAATGCTATTACTATAGAAAATAGGGATAATTCCCTGAATTATACTACAAGATTACAGAACTTTGAGGGTCTGCACCTCCCAAATGCCCTAAGGCCCCAATTCCCAAGATACAAGATCCCTTTCTCTCAATATCTCCCTCTTATTTATAGGCAACATGCCTTATTTCACTTAACTAACTCTCTAACTTCCTACAAACTAACTAACAATTTAACTAACTACTTAACCAACTAATTAGGGGTTACCTATCAATACTCCCCTCCTAAACTTTCACCTTGTCCTCAAGGTGAACCACATTCAACTTTCCCTGGATCCCATTGTTTGAAGTATGACAACCCAGTCGTTGCAAATGTATACCATTTTCCCTTTGTTATTGTAGCACTCCCAGACAACATCTCCTTTAGCATCTCTGTTTTCTGGTCTTCTGCTGTAGCACCCTCCTTGATAGTCATTTTGTCAAACATCAACTGTGCACAATCTCCCTTTCCCATTGTTGCCTCTGTTGGCCCAATATTGAAATAATTTTGGTCAAGGAGCCCAATATAGACTAAACTCAGATCAATGGGCATTGCACATCCACCCATTTTCCTGATAACCCATTGTTTCTTATCATAGAATAGGGCCTGGCCCGCCCGTTAGACTCAAAGGACTGTCTTTGCAAATTTGCACTTCTGTCCCTGTTTGGGTTTCCTCTCTCACGATGGGTGTTCGCAGCAGCATCTTTGGTTCCCTATGGCCACCCTCTCTGACGCTACCTCTCGACGGTTCGGCGGGAGATGTTGCTCCGTCCGCTGGGCGTGGGTCCGAGTCCGGCGTCTCTGGCAGTGGCCTGATCGGAAGTGACGCGTCAGCCATTGTTCCGATCTTGTGAGCGGTGATACTAGGTTGGGTTTGTCGTACCGCCGCCAACTTGTTCGTGATCTCCGCTTTCTCTTTGTCATCAACTTCCTCCCCCATAACTACTTCCGTCTCGTTCCCCCACTTTTGCTCCATGACAGTGCTGCTATTTTCAGTTGCCGCCGCCGCCTGACAATGAGGCTCCGACGGCAAAACCACCCCTGTTTCCTTCTTCACAGCCGCTAGCCCCTCACCCGCCGTCGTATGACGATCCCGGCTCGGCTGTTCTGGTTCTCATTTCTGGACCGGACCACTTGCGACCCCGCCGAGTTCTATGCTCACGGCGGACCAGCAATTCTCAGTCCTCCCTTGCTCCGATGACTCGTTCTCTCCCGCTACTGTGAGATCGTGACCCACTGATGACAAAGTAAGCCGATCTGTGCTAACCCTCTCATCACCTCTAGCAACCTCGATGCCTTCCCCTTCTCCTTCATTGAATGTTTCCCTCTCTGGTTTCACTTCCCTTTTCTCTGTTTCTTTTTCCTTCCCTTGTTCTGTTTCTTTCCCACCCCCAAAATTCTGATTCTTGATTCTTGAATATTTCCCTAACAGAGTTTCGGGCTTCCACCATTTGTTTCCTCTTCGACTCGACCTCTCTCCGCCCACCGTACGACCATCTTCTGAGAATAGCGGAATCTCGAGTTTCCTCCACTTGTCTTTGTTCCGATTACCTTCGTCCCCTGCCATCGTCTCTTCTTCATTACTCCTATGGCTATCGCTGCCATTGTTACTGTGGCTGTTCGAATTTCTTTGGAGCATCGGTACAATTGTGTCAAATTGCTTTCGACTCTCCGCCTTTTCTTCTTCCAAGATCCGTCTCAGTTCTTGGCGTTCTCGCCGATCTTCGTCACAACTCCTCCTCAAGTCATCGAAACCGCGCTCAAGAGCCTCAATTCTTGCATCCATCCTTCGCGTTTGGACCATGTACCATGCCCAGAAAAGAGCTTTGATACCAGTTGATAGAAACAAACTGTTATTACTACTGAAATTAGGGAAAATCCCTTACAAAATGTATACCCAGAGTATTCGAGAGACCCTGGACTCTCCAAATGCCCAAAGGCCCCCAACTATTCCCAAAATACAAGATATCCATCTCTCAACCTCTACTCTTCTATTTATAGGCAACATGCCTTATTCCCTTAACTAACTTCCTAACTAACTCACTAACCAATTAACTACTAACTAACTACTAAGCTAACCATATCTAACAATACTCCCCCCCTAAACTTTCACCTTGTCCTCAAGGTGAATGTCAAATGGCCTCTTAAGAATACTTTTCCTGGGTCCCACTGCTTGAAAAATGAGGATCCAACTGCTGTTGTTGTATGAAGCAGTCGTTGCCCCTGTTCATGTTGACCCAAATCTGCCTTGATGTCTCCAATAAGTCCCTCAGTATTGCTCAATGTATTGGGTTGTGGCTCCATATCGACGGAATTGGGCCCAATATTAAAGAATTCTGATCGCTGGCCTGCACAGCTAGTAGCTCCCTTAATAACCCATCGCCCCTTGTCAAGTGTTTGGGCATGGCCCATTAGGTCATAAAATTGACCCAGCTGCTGAAATGGCCATCCGACCGTGACTCTATTCTGCACCTCATGTGTGCTGCTGCCTTCTATAGCCTCCCCTGCCCCGACGATCCACCAGTGAGTACCATAGTCTGGAGGTTTCGGTGGTGGTGGCGGTCTGATCGGACCTCCGTACCTCAGCGTCCTTGCCCCCATCCACGCGACGGTTCTACTGGTTCGGTGTTGCGACGCTCGCGTGATCTCCGTCTTGGCCGTAACCGCGAGTGCGCGATGGACCTTCGCGTGAGCATCCCGGTCCGGCGGTTGAGGCGGCAGCCTGGCCGGTCGTTTATCCTCATCGGTCGCTTCTCTCTTCTGGTTGACGTCGTTACGGTGCGGGGTTTGCCAAGCGGCCACCATTTGTTCTCCTGTGGCGCCGCTCACTGCACCGCGGCCCACCTTAGGGAGATCCTGATCTGGCGGTTCTCGCGGTGGCCCGGGCTTGACCATTTTCCCCAAAATCCTTCTATGTCCGGTCCTCGTGAGGTGCTTCTGCCCCTGTTCCGCGATCGGGCCTCGATCGTTCTCTCTTCCCTCTCATTCCGCCACTCATACCTGACCAAGATTGAGGTTGCAGTGACGCTGGCCCCTTGTTCTCGATCCCCATCTCTTCGTCATCAAGAATTTGTTGGTACTGTGGTGGCTTCTCACCATCGATATCACACTCTTCTTGGCGATCCTCCTTCTTCCTAGTTATCGCAACCATATCTGAGTTCTGGAATTTATGGTTCTTGGCTGCATCACCTTCTTCCTTCTCTTTCTCTCTTGACTCCACCACCTCTTGCTTCACCGACTCACCCTCCCCTTCTGCGTTTCCCTCTTTCGGCTCTAACCATTCGACCTCTCCCTTTTTTTCTTCTCCTTCATATCTATGTTCTTGATCCTTGAATCCCAAATCTTTAGCTTCGTCTTCCTCAGTGGCATCCACCTTCACCACTTCTTTGCTTCCATTTCTTGATTCTCCTTCTGGTTTCAAGATGCTTGGCTCTCCCCATTCTTGCTCCTTTTCTTTATCAATTTCTGACCCCAGCTCCGTTGGTTCTTGGCTCTCCTCTTGGACCCAGATATCTGAATCAGTATCTGGTTGAAACCGCTTGAGAATCGCCTCCCTAAAATCCTCCCAAGTGGCCTTTGGATTGACCCAAACCCATAATCGGTACCATGTGAGAGCACTACCACTCATCCACTGTGGAACCATTGGTATCTGATCTTCTTCTTTACATACTCCCCCTGCATCAAAATATTTCTCCACTTTGATCAGCCACCCATCAGCATCTTCTCCTTCAAAGATTGGTATCGCTAGTCGTAACTCCTTTAGTTCTCTTCTCCAATTTGCAAGTTCTTTTATCATTTTATCATAAACGTCAAGAACTGGATCCAAAATTCTTGTTGAACTTTGAACAGCCTCTGAATTCATTTGCGCAAACCCCACAGCTCCAAGATCGGAGCTTTGATACCAGTTGATAGAAATCAAATGCTATTACTATAGAAAATAGGGATAATTCCCTGAATTATACTACAAGATTACAGAACTTTGAGGGTCTGCACCTCCCAAATGCCCTAAGGCCCCAATTCCACTCAATTCCCAAGATACAAGATCCCTTTCTCTCAATATCTCCCTCTTATTTATAGGCAACATGCCTTATTTCACTTAACTAACTCTCTAACTTCCTACTAACTAACTAACAATTTAACTAACTACTTAACCAACTAATTAGGGGTTACCTATCATCTAGTTCATGAGCAATTGCTATACTATGTCAAAAGCGAAGCCATGTTAAATTTGCCTCCAAGTTTGAGGTACCTGTGCTTCGTCCATGTTTCAAGTGCAAAGAGCTATTGTGGGAGGGAGGGCATGTTAGAGATATAAGCCATTGTTGGGAATTAAACAGTTTAAGCTTTTAGAACAGTTAGTTTCTTGACATGTATCATATATTTATTTAACGATGAAATTCAAATAATTTGCACAGCCGTAAATCCTGTGTATGGGACAATTCACTTCCTTTTCCTGTCCGTTTTTGTGTTCCAAGCTTTATTTGAGAGTTGTTTGTGCTTATCTCTCTTAATTAACATTTGTCATTGTTCACAGGGAATCTGACAAAATGGATGAAGATGGTGGTAGCAATAATCACAATGGCAAGCGGCAATTGAAATTAAGCAATGTGGGTTTCAACACATCCAAGAGGAGAAGTGAAGAAATAGAATCAAGTGGTAAAGGACGCTCTAGGTTTTTCCAGGCTCGGAAACTTGAGTACCTCACTTATTTCTAAAAATGATGCTTAATTATTGTCCCCTCTATCTTTGTATCATTTCAGTAATTTCTAGCTATGTTAACTTATAGGATATTATCTTTGGAGAACATTTTCTGTAAATGCACTTTCTAGGATGATATTCAGCCTAACCATATGTGTAGTAATATTGTGTCAATTTAATTAATATAGTTGATATACCTGTATCGCAGCTTTAATGGTTTGTCAGCTTCATTCCATTAGCTTACTGCAGGTTCGAGACTGCACTGCAACCATTAGTATAATTGATATTTGTAAGTTGAATTTTAAGCTACCTTACTTATTAAACATGTATTTCTATGCCCACCACCTAGACAATCCCTTGGATGTCTGAAATCCGAATGGAGTGATTGAATTAGACCGTTTCCGAGTTTGATCCTGTTTTCTGAACCTGGGAACCCATTTCTCCCCTTCGGGTCCGCACGCCGCATCCCTTGGACCCGAAGTTGCTTTAGTTTGAAATCTCTAGTTCTCAGGGCAGTGAAAAGTGAACACAAACCTATGTGGTAACAGTGATTCATGGAATACATTTTTGTCTGAATGGCTGTTTTGTATGACAGTGTTGGCCAAATTCACTGTCCTATCCTTGTACAAGGCTATGTGGTAAAAAAATGAGCAGTGAGTGTGCAGTATTTATTGGTTATACTCGACTTAAACACACTGCTTCATATGATTACGGAAATGTTAATATATTTTACATTTACTAGGGTGCAGTACTTTGTTTTCAGTTTTACTCATGCATCCTGTTATTACCTATTCAATCTGTATTTCTTAGACTTGCAATTGCAGATAAGCTTACACACGAGTCGGCCCTTTCTGCCCATATGGAATCTGTAAACTTGATTGCTTTTTATGTGGTTAATATGGCTTTTTGAGTATGTGAACATTCCTTGCATTCCAAATAAAATATCTTATTCATCAGCAAATGATACATTCTGCATATCATGTCACAAATTCAAACTGAACATGATACATCATTGTGTCACGAGAAAACGTTGTTTGGGAAATAACCTATAACAGTTCTTACATAATACACAATGAACTCTGTTCAGGCTTTCTATATTAACAAAATTGACAATAGGAGAGGATAGACCAAGGTAATCATAAGCATAGTGGAAAATTTGATTTTGTTAAGGTTGCAGTTGGCAGCACCATGCCGGATCTGACGTTGGTGATTATTGTTTGAAGCACCGGCTGCATAGACAGGCATAACTCCTGCACCCCCATTTGTATTGGGAGATCTTGATTGTCCATTACCATTTCCACGTGATCTGCCACCATTAGTGCCTCCATGACTAGAGCCTCCCTCTATCTTGCTTCCATATATTCCCTCATCTTCTATCTTCTTCGGCATAAATTCTGTTAAAAAACAATTCTTAGTAAAAGGACACTCATGGACCTCGGTTTCTTTCCGATGCTAAAGCAAGAAACTAACAAGTAACAAGGTTAGTTCCCTTAGTATTATGCTTGAAAATATACAGATCTGGGTTTCTGCTCAAATGAGAATTGCAATTTGCAATACACTCGTACACACACCACAATGGTTTTGTACTATAACCCCATCCTTCGTTGAGTATCAGGTGCAAAGTTGACCATTTCACATAGGAATCTCACAATGGTAAATATTTGTACTATAACCCCATCTTTTATTAAACTATCAAGTGCAAAGTTGACCATTTCACATAGGAATCTCAGACTCACACCACTCACGGCTGCTGTAAGCAAATAATATTTACATCTTTTACTCTTTCAACTTGTGTTAGGACTAGTTAGTTGATTTGATCAAAATACAGTTGTAAAGTTAGTTAGGAATTAGTTATCAAGCAAGTCAGTTGGTTGGCTATTCTCCTTATGTATATAAACATTGTAATACACAAGTTCATCAATAAGAAAAATCATTCATTACTCTCAAATATGGTATCAGTGATATAACTCTCTTCTCTGCCACTTTGAGCTCTGTGACTCTGAGCTTTCTCGTTCCAACCATCGTTTTCATGGCTGATTCGGATTCTAATGATTCAGCAATCTCTGCTCCAACTAATGGTGGTCGAATTGATCCCTGCCAAAATCCTTCTTCTCCTTATTATCTTCATCCTGGAGAAAATCCAGGTATGGTCCTCATTTCTCCTCCACTTAATGGTGCGAATTACTATTCCTGGAGCAAAGCAATGCGACGAGCGCTTGTGTCAAAGAACAAATTGAAGTTCATCAATGGAAGCATTTCAGTTCCGCACGAAAATGATCCTGTGTATGAGGTCTGGGATCGCTGCAACAGTACCGTAGTTTCTTGGATTCACCGAACCCTAGTTCCCCAAATCGCACAGAGTATAGTTGACATCGATGATGCAAAAGCACTCTGGGACGAGCTCCGTGTGCGCTTTACCAAAGGGAATGCTTATCGTTTATCAAGTCTTCTCCAAGAAGTGAATTCGATCAAGCAAGGTGAACGATCCCTCTCTGATTTCTTCACTGATTTTAAAACTGTATGGCAAAATTTGGAAACTCTTCGACCTATCCCCAACTGTTCTTGCTCTACAAGAGCAAATTGTTGCATCACAATCAAGAATCTTCAACAACAAAGGGAATCTGAGTATGTAGTTTGTTTCTTGAAAGGTCTTGGTGAAACCTATAGTCATGTTAAAAGCCAAATTCTGATGATGGATCCATTGCCCCCAATTGGCAAGGCATATTCTTTGGTACTTCAACAAGAAGAATACTTGACTGGTTCATCTTTTGGAGATCAGAAGATAATGTTCAATGCTAGTGATAATCACAAGCAACAAGGTAGAGGCAATGGTGGAAGAGGAAGGGGAAGGTCCAATCCAGGAAGAGGTTCTGCCAAACAATGTACCTTTTGTGAAAGATTTGGCCATACAATTGAACAATGTTACTTTAAACATGGTTTTCCACCAGGGTACAAGAAAAATCAGCATACGATCCACAACTCTGTTTTTGGTGAAGGATCAGACTCAAGTATCACACCTGGTGCACCCAAATGCAAAATGATTTGGAATCACTCTCGCCTCATGCCTCAAGCAAATCATTTTTAGTGGTTGTCACCAACAACATTCAACCCCGGTTCAAAACATGTGGATTTGTTAACCAAATGCAACAATTGTATTTCCTATTAGACATCCATGTCCCTCCCAATGTCAAGTCATTGAATCCCTAACTTTCAAATCATTTTAAACTCTACAATAGTCCGTTAACATTAACATAATTTTTGTTCAAAATCATTTCTTAGTGAGTCTTCATATACTCACCAACAACATCTCAACTCTGCAAATTCTTTGTAATAACCTTGTAAATTTTCTCCAAACATGTGGATTCTTCAAATAAGTACAATTTGTCACATTTCTTTTGTGATTTACCATGTCAAACCAATTCCATGTCCAATTTTGATTAGTTTCCATGCTATTAGACACATCCATGTCACCTTACCCATACTTGGGTTTTGGCAATGTCATAGTCATTGCTAAGTATTCGACTAGGTCTAGTTTCCTTTTCTTTATACCAAACTTCATTTTAAACTCTACAATGCCCTATTCATCCCGAAGTTTACCATTAACATAATTTTTGGTCAACAACTCATTTCCTCTCTCCTTGAAGTTGAAATCAACTATCCTTTGCCAATTCTTTTTGTCAAATCCAGGATACCAAGATTAGACATTGAAGATGATTGGCATGAAAACCTTTTCCCCCCTCTCCTACCATCTCAAAGAACCCACCTCTTATACCAATCTTGTAATTACCTTGTAAACAATCTTCTATACCTTTTACTTCAAATCTCCTTTGATCTTTGGCATTATAGATTAGGCCATCCTTCAAATAAAGTCTTGATTCAATTTGTACACACTTTCCTTTGTAAAATACAATCAAATAAAGTTTGGATTTTCATTGCAAAAAAACAGATACCCTTTTCCCTTAGTAATAATATTTCCTTCTTTCCTTTCCAACCCTTTGATTTAATTCATATGGATATATGGACCTCTTGCTATACCATCTTTGCATGGTCACAAGTATTTCAATCTCACTATTGTGGATGATCATACACGCCTTTATACTTGGTTGTTTTTATGAAAGCCATATTGTTCATCCTTTGAAACTAGGAAACTCATGCATGATTTTGTTACATTTGTCAAAACTTGGTGCAACAACGTGTTCGTTCTTCCTCCGTTTCATTTCCACTTATCAAAGTTATAAGATAGACAATGGCCTCTAATCCCAATTTCCAAGCCTGTATTGATTGTCACATAGTCGAGAAAACTCCGAGCAATTGTTTCATTTGCTCCCCATCGCTTGAACTCTTTTCCCTAAACCTTTGGAATTATTCACCAAACTTCATGCAGGGTTGAAACTCCATTTGATCAAAATACAGTTGTAAAGTTAGTTAGGAATTAATTATCAAGCAAGTCAGTTAGTTGGCTATTCTCCTTATGTATATAAACATTGTAATACACAAGTTCATCAATAAGAAAAATCATTCATTACTCTCCAATAACTTGCAATTTTTCACTTATTTCAAGATTTATAGAATGAGATCTGAACTTCAACTTGGTAAAGAAAGCGGCAAAAGCATATACGATGATGAAGGGATGAAGATCTGATGTTTCATTTTCCTGTACCACATCTTGTTCTTACCAATAACATCTTGTCATATCAGTTAAAATTTCATATAATATTATTGGTGAGTATTGATGTGGTAATATGTTATTGGTGGGGATATGATATGATATAGTAAAATAGGACATGAGATCTTCGTCCTTACTGAATATGAGAACAAAATTTGGTAACGGATCTCTCACTCGACAGCTAGTTTTAAAAGATAGACATCTTTTAAAAGCGTACATTGTTACTTGTTAGCATCCGAAATTTCTACTAGAAGGAACTTAGGAAAGGAGGTTCCCTTTTCCTATTGATAACTTTTTATTTCACCAATGACCGAGACTAAGTATTCTACAAATGGTTACGCTTATGGTATCATCAAGGGAAGAGACTGTGGTTCACAAATAGGGGCCTGTAATAGAAACGAAAGAAAACTAAACTACGCCATCAGAATCTCTTCATACAAAATATTATATGTTTACGTACCCTGAAAAAGAAAATTAGTCAGCATTCGACAACTAGAACTTAACTGATAGCCCTGTAATTCTGTTAAAGTTATGTTCCATTTCATAATTGCCCCATGCCATCGTTCTTTCATAATTGCTTTTTGATAAATCCTGTAATTTTTCAATGTTTCTAAACAATCAGCTTATGCATATATGTGCAGCCTGTATCAATTATTTTTTGAATGCCCATTTCCCGCAATCTTGATATGCCATTGTCCTCGTTCTTTATTATACATTTATAGTCAGATGAAGATGATAGCTAACAGACACTCAGCAGCTTACCCTCTAGTGCAGTGAAGCTGTGTAGGCAATAATTGTAACAATTGTGCGAACAAGTTTTAACATAATAGAAGACTTTATAACAGTTTCTGCAGTGAAGAAAAAAGAAAAGAAAAGGCAGTAAGGGAAGGGAGTGGCAGGATAACAATCGAGTTAGAATCTAGGACAAGTTTTTATTTACATGTAAAAAAAGAACTTAGGATAGTACCTGAAGGCAAGGTCTTCTTCTGAATGGAATATGAAGATGCAAGATTACTGAGATAGACGAAGATAAGAAAAGAAAATCCTATTTGTTTGAAACCCATTTGGCTGTTGTTCTAGTAATCCATACAGGATGATCTGCACCTTTACTGATCCTTCTTTTGTTTTATATGAAAGCTCCTTCCTGCAGCTTTTCACTTTCTGGCACACGGGATTGATTGAGGGCAGGCTGGTGTTAGGTTCATATGTTTTAGGTAGAATATTTGATAAAGCAAAGTTTGGCCTTATCTCCAGTGGTGTTAAAAGTGGCCTGAAAAGGATAGTGAGTGGTTCAAATATGAACTATCAAATGACTTGGGAATTTAGTGTCATGTCATCCATAGTGGTTGGAAAGTTGAATCACATTATTTTTTTTAGCCACATTAATTCATAATTATTTTTGCTTATGATTGATGACTGGCAGAATAATTGTAGCAGCTATATCATATTTATATACTCCCAAAACTGTTTCCACATGACATGCTTCCATGTTTAGCTGAGCTGCTCTTGGCATCGGTCAGTTCTCAATCCACGTTGGTGTGTTTGAAAATTAATAGGAGATCTTCTTTCTGGCTCAAGATATATGGAATTCCTCACTGTCGCATTCACTTGATACGATTGAGATGCAAAATAATGCTTGATATAATCCATCTTGATACACATCATATGACACGTGATGTGACAAAATCGATGTGGGTGAATAAATATGTATAAAATGGGGTATCCACGTCAAATGAAGCGACAGAATTATAATGCGTAAGTAAATATGTAGAAAATGAAGTGAAATCAAATATGATCAAATAATAAAAATGAACGGACTTAAAATATGTAAGTTATATGAGAAGCCATCGTAACAAGCATAGAATCTTATGCAAAAAGTAATATTTGAGAGCATCTTAATATAAAATTCAAGGTCTGTGAGTGCAGAATGTATTCATCCTTAATTAGTTAAAGATTTTTTTATAGAAAAATGTTAATATGTTAAACATTATGTCAGTTTTTTTTCTTCTGTTAGGATTTGAACTCTGGACATTCAATTCTTTCAACTAGGGATGGCAAATTTACCCGTATCCGCGGATACCCGCGGATAAAATCCGTAACGGGTACGGGGCGGATAGCTAAACGGGTATCCATAGGTAAAACAAACGGATAATTTAAATATCCGTTTATAAACGGGGCGGGTACGGATATCACACTATCCGTACCCGCGGATACCCGTTACCTAATTACTATAATACCCTAACTATATATATATCTACTAAACTGCCTTAACCTAATTTCACTCCACTCCTTACACTGCCTATTTCCTCTTTCTTCTTCGTCTCGTCACTCTTCCTCTCCCAACTCGCTCTCGTCATTTCCATTTCGAAGGTTTCAGAGCGAAAGAAGATGAGTTCGAAGACCCATCCGTCATCTCCCTCTCTACTTAACACCAAACCAACAACGGCTTAGGGGTAAACCCTCCCTTGCGCCACTACAACTCCGATTTCGTACTGCGTGGTTAGGGTCCCATATTGGGGTTTTATGTTCTTCAAGGTAATCTCAATGGTTCTTATGCTTTTCTTGCTTATATCCTCAAGTGTTGCTATCTATCATTTGAAATTGCTTAACCCTAAATATGTTTTGGTTCCTGATTTTGGTTTTTTACCTGATTCTTTAAGTATTGGGGTTTCTCTATTTTCTCCTCCCTGTTGTCGATCTCCAGTAATGATATTTAGGTGTGGAGGACTGGTTATGATATTTAGGTATTTTTTTTAATAGTTTAAATCACATCAAAGAAATAGGAAAAAATAAATTAGAAACAAGACGTTGTTAATAACCCATTGATGTTTTTGAGGCCTTAGCTTTGTCTTTTTTTATGTTTTTCTCCATTGCTGGTCCGGGGCTGTCTAAGCTAATTTGTTTCTATCATAGAATTGTATTGCTTTTTCTCAGGACTCTTGCCCTTCTATAAAGAACATCCTTCTTCTGAATTCTGATGGGAAGCGTGTGGCAGTCAAATATTTCTCAGATGACTGGCCAACAAATGGTGCAAAGGAAACTTTTGAGAAACTTGTATTCACGAAGACTCGGAAGACAAATGCCCGCACAGAAGGTGAGTGCTTCCTTCTCTAGAGGCCTTTTACGTGTGTACACCAATGATTTGTGTTAAAGTTGTTCTTTGTATTTTCCATTCGAAGGGGTCTTTAGTGCTAATCATGGCATCAGTTTCTATTGCAGTCAGTGTCAATTGTCAATTTATCCCTTCTCTATTGACCATGTCATCATTTATGATCAAGAATCACCTTTACCTTTGATCAATATCTGCTTACTATTAGAATAGATTGCTAATTACTACCCTGTATGCTTATAAAAAAAATTTACTACCCTGTATATAATTTCATTTTGTAAATATATTTACTTTACTTTTTTGCCTTCATGGGTTTTGAATTTGACAGCGGAAGTAGCAATGTTTGAAAATAACATTGTTGTTTAAAGTTTGCTTAAGACCTTCGCTTCTTTGTTACTGGGGGTGATGATGAAAACGAACTTATCTTATCCCCATCTTTGCAAACATTTTTTGATTCTGTTGGCCTCCTTCTCAGGTTGTTTTCTTATACTTAACTTTTTATAATTTTTACATATTTAAAAGGTATTATCAATTTATCACCGTTGATATAAGTTGTCCTTGATGATTTTAATGGCTTCCCTCATTTTCTCCTCCAGAGGCAATGTGGAGAAGAAGGAAGCACTTGAAAACTTGGATCTCATTCTATTGTGAATTGATGGAATTGTTGATAGCGGGTAAGGCTATATGCTTTCATGATACATTTATCTTCTTCAGTTTTTTGTTTGTTATCTTCTCTAGATCCTTTCTTGTTCTACCCCCTCCTTTCAAACTGCATATTACAGAAGATATTTGATACATTAGAGTGCAGAGAGACCAATTCTTTTCTCTGCAGTTAAATTATTGCATACCACAGCTTGGTGCTTTCATAATTCATCGTGATACTCTTGAATTCTGAAAAATTTAATCAAGTATTAATTGAGTTTAAGATCAGTTTTGATGGCTCTAGAAAGATCATGTTTCATGTGTCAGTTTCTAATATTTCTAGAACAACTTTGTACCATTGGCCTTATCTAGTTTAACGTGTGTGATGTAACAAATGTTACTCAAATTTCATGTCTTCATATTTTGTGCAGTATCGTTCTTGATAAACTGATCCAAATGTTATAGCTGGGAAAGTTGCAAGTAATAGTATAGATTCTGGAGCTCCTTTGTCTGAACAGGTATCTTATATAATTTTATTACTAGAAAAAGTTGAAATTAAATTCACTCACTTGAGGTATAACTATATATTTTTTCTGTTGCAGACATTAAGTCAAGCATTGGCCACAGCCAGGGAACATCTTGCAGACATTCACTAACAATTACTGCTAAAATTCTTGCTGATGTGTTGCTTGAATGCTTGATGGATTGGAATCTAGATAGGAAGTTGTCCACTCTGACTGTTGATAATTGTTGTACGAATGATGCTATGATTGAACGCATTTTAGATAAGATGTGTTTGATCGATTGGCACAACGTGAGCATCAATATAAAACATTGCCTAGTGATGTATTAATGTGGTGGTTTGTTTAAGTTTTTTGTGTATTTTTTTTAATTAAAAACAGATTTGTTTTTTTCCATAACTACCCATGGATATCCGTGGGTATCCGCGGATATCCGCGAATCCGTTAAGAACCCATCAAATGGGTATCCGTACGGGTACGGGGCGGGCACGGGTGGATTTTTTATCCAACGGGATGGGTAGCGGGTAACAAGTATCCGTGTCCACCCCGCCCCGTAGACATCCCTACTTTCAACATCTTATACTCTTAGCTCATATATACCAGTTGAACTACTCCACCCCTTTAATAAGTTAACATATATTAAAATTTCAACCCACTTTAACAAATTAATGATGTATACCTACTTACTTTCTCAGTTTACATTTTTCTCACTTTAGATAAGCTTAATCCTTAATAAATGTACATGAATAATTAACTGTAAGGCCTTTTTTTTTTTTAAGGACCGTAAGTTCTCTTCAATTGTTTTTAACGACAACAATTCTATGATGACTTCGTCGCAATTATGTATTTAAGTAATCAATTTTACTTAGTTTTAACTACTTTATTAAGTGGCTATATAAATTTATCCCAAGTTTTGTTATACATGGATTTGGGTTACAAGTGTAAGATAAAAGAGTTGAAGATGAATCTCACATGGATGAGCTTCTATTATTTGAGGCTTCATAATATGAGTTGAGTGCCGCGCGAGACACGTAGGGAACGAATAAAGAAACTCATTGGCGTTATCAAATCGACACGACATCATGTGCTGGTAGGTGAGGAAGGTGATGATCAATGATGTGGTGGTTTCATAAAGCGTTTGGGACAAATAATTAAAAAATGGTCTAATAGATGTTGATGATGTAGAGAATATTTGCACGAGGAATTATCTCTCTGTTTTGTATTCCTCTAAGATTTGGCAAATATAGCCCAATACAAGACTAAACAGAGTTAGTTGCAATTAACTAACTGATTAAGCTACAACTAACTATTTAATCAAGGCAAGCAAGGCCTAACTAAAACTACTAACAAATCCTCCCTTAAACTGACTTGCAACAGGCAATCAGTTTAATCAAACAATCTACACATTCCCAACCAATTTCTATATTCTATAAAAGAATCAAGTTTTACTGGTTTAGTCATGCAATCAGCCCGCTGCTCCTGAGTGCCACAATGAACTAGTTCAATGACTCCATTCTTGCACAGATCACGAAGGAAATGGAACCTTACATCTATATGCTTGCTTCGGCCATGGAGAATAGGGTTTTTAGAGAGCTTTATAGTGGAGCTATTATCACACAGAATGGTTGTAGCCTCCCTTTGACTGTGACCAAGCTGTTCCAATATTCTTCTGAGCCATACACTTTGACAAGCACATGAAGCTGCAGCTATAAATTCTGCTTCTGTGGTTGATAGTGTCACAACAGGCTGTTTTTTAGATGACCAAGACACTGCACCTGACTCAAGCATAAACACATAACCAGAGGTGCTTTTCCTGTCATTCACATCCCCTGCAGAGTCACTGTCAGAGTAGGCAGTGAGGTTCTCTGTTCCTCCCTTTTTGTACATAATTCCCAACTCCAAGGTTCCCTTTAAGTATCTGAGGATTCGTTTTGCTGCTGCCAAGTGCATTTCAGTAGGCCTCTCCATGTATCTGCTTATCAAACAGACAGCATACATCAAATCTGGTCTAGTAGCAGTCAAATACATTAAGCTGCCCACCATCTGTTTATAACATGTAGCATCTACCATCTTTCCATCTTCATCTTTAGAAAGCTTACAACCTGGGACAATTGGACTTTTCACCATGTTGCTGTTCTCTATTCCAAACCTTTCCAATACTTCTTTTGTATATTTGGTTTGACAAATGAAAATCCCTTTGTCAGTTTGACTTACCTCTATGCCTAAGAAGTATCTCATTTTTCCTAAATCAGTCATATCAAATTCCTTTTTCATTGACTCCTTGAATCTTTCAAACATATTTTCATCATTGCCAGTGAAAATAAGATCATCCACATACAAACTTACAATCAACAATCTATTACCTTCTGCTGTTTTCACAAACAATTTGTGTTCATGAGAGCATTTTTTGAATCCTTCTTTGCTGAAATAGGACTCAATTTTGCTGTACCATGCCCGTGGAGCTTGCCTCAAACCATATAGAGCCTTCTTGAGCTTGTACACCTTGTCTTCCTCTCCCTTTTTCAGATAACCTTGAGGTTGTTCTATAAAGACAGTTTCATTCAGCTCACCATGCAGAAAGGCACTCTTGACATCAAGCTGAAACACTCTCCACCTTCTTATTGCAGCAAGGGCCAGAATAGTTCTGATAGTGTCCCATCTAGCTACAGGTGCAAACACTTCATTGAAGTCAATGCCATGTTGTTGGGAATACCCTTTTGCAACAAGCCTAGCCTTGTGCTTTTCAATCCTCCCATTCTCATGGTATTTTGTTTTGTAAATCCACTTCACCCCTATCTTCTTGGCATCAGATGGAAGACTTGCTAGTTCCCATGTGTTGTTTTTTTCAATTGCACCAATCTCATTGTCCATGGCCTTCCTCCATACAGTATGCTTTGCTGCCTCCTTATAGGAAACAAGATCTTCTGAAGAGCTAAAGATTGCCAAATTATGCAGTTCATCCTCAGCACTTTCAATATCATTTGTTTCATAATCATCAAGCCATGTTGGCCTTCTTCTATTTCTTCTGTCATTTGGTGTTGCTTCATTGTTTGTTTCCTGTTCTATTTCTGTAATTACTGCAGGGACTGAATTCTCAACTGGACTTTGATTGATTTCAACTGGACTTTGATTGATATCAGTTCCTTTTTCTGCTTCATCATCACTATTTTCAGCACATTCAATATCATTTCCTCCATGTGTTGCCTCTCTTTCCTTCCATGGCCACTTGTCAGATTCAACAAAGATAACATCTCTGCTGACTATTACTTTCCTTGAAACAGGATCAAAAAGTCTATACGCCTTGGATTCTTCACTTACTCCTAACAAGACACACTTAATGCTCTTGTTATCTAGCTTCTTTCTTTGTTGGTCAGGAATATGAACATGAGCAATGCAACCAAATATTCGAAAATGATGCACAGATGGCTTGACTCCACTCTAAGCCTCCTCAGGTGTAACATCTTGCACTGCTAGAGTTGGGCTTCTATTCAGCACATAGACTGCCCAATTCACTGCTTCTGGCCAAAATTCTTTTGGCACTTCCTTTTGTGCAAGCATGCTTCTCACCATATTCATTATTGTTCTGTTCTTCCTTTCTGCAACACCATTCTGCTGTGGGGTGTATGCAGCAGTGAGTTGTCTTTTAATTCCATTTGTGCTACAGAAATTGTCAAATTCAGTGGAAGTAAACTCTCCTCCTCTATCAGTTCTTAAACAGCATATAGATTTTCCAGACTCCTTTTCAACCATGGCTTTAAATCTTTTAAAAAACATCAAGAGCAGCAGATTTTTCTGACAAGAAATAAATCCAAGTTTTCCTACTATGGTCATCAATGAAGGTAATGAAGTACCTCTTGTGACTATTTGATTCAGGCTTGATTGGTCCACATATGTCTGAGTGAATCAATTCAAGTGTTTGTGAGGCTCTCCAAGAACTTGTCTTTGGAATGGATTCCCTATGCTGCTTTCCAATCATGCAGTCAGAGCAAACCTGAGATGTCTCCTTCAATCTTGGCAGGCCTTTAACCATTTCCTTCTGAGCCAAGGTCCTTAGACCTTTGATACTTGAGGTGTCCATATCTCGCAATGCCACAAATGTGTGTCTGTCTTCACCAGTTACTTGCATACAAGAAGTCTGTGATTGCGGGGACTAGAATTGCAAACATTCGTTGGATGACATTTTGCTTTGAGATTATAAGCCCTTTCTCATCATGATACACACTGCACCTATCATCCTTGAACACAACTGTCAAGTTCTTCTACTGGAGTTGACCAATGCTCGAAAGGTTGTTTCTCAATTCGGGGATATAATACACATCACTAATTATTTGTATTATCCCATTGATTCTCGACTTGACACTTCCCTTTCCCATGACCACCATCCTTGAGTTGTCCCCAAGCTTTACTGATTCTCTGAATCTTTCATCAAGATCAAAGAACCATTCTTTGTTTCCACTCATGTGATTACTGCATCCACTATCAAGAAACCATACCTTTGCTTTAGAGGAGTTCTTTTCATCTGAATGTGCCATAAGAAGAAGCTCCTCTTCTTCATTGAATTCTGCAAAATTAACATTTTCCTCCCACTCAGGGCATTCATTTTGGAAATGCCCCAATTTATGACATTTGTAACACTCGACCAGATCTTTATTGAAGGGTTGCCTCCCTCTTCCTCTTCCACCCCGAGAGCCCCCACGACCCCTTCCTCTACTTCCAGTTTTTCCTGTATTTGTAACTTTGAGGGCCTGTTCCTCTTCTTTTTGACCTCTCATTCTCTGCTCATGCACCAACAAACTGCTTTGGAGTTCATCAACGGACATAGTGATCACATTATTGGACTCTTCTATAGAACACACAACATAGTTAAACTTTGATGTCATAGAGCGAAGAATCTTTTCAACAATTACCGATTGCTCCATCCTTTCACCATGGATCTTCATCTTGTTTGCAATTGCAAGAGTCCTTGCAAAATATTCATCAACTGTTTCTCCTTCTTTCATGGAAAGAACCTCAAATTCCTTTCTTAGGGCTTGCAATTGAGCTCTCTTGACCTTTGTGGATCCCTGATATTTCTGTTTCAGAGAATCCCAAATGTCTTTTGAGGTTTCTTTATTCAAGATTGTCTCCAATATTCCCCTATCAATGGCTTGAAAGAGATAGTTCTTACACTTTAGGTCTCTGAGTCTGCTTTCTTCGACTAGCTTCGATTGCTCTTGGTTCGCCCCAGCTGGAAGTGCCGAAATTCCATTCTCCACCAAGCTCCAATACTCCTTTGATCGAAGGAGGTTCTCCATCAACATTGCCCAATGATCATAGTGACCATCGAACCGTGGAATCGCCGGCTGCACAAAATTGCTATTGTCTGCCATAGCTTCTTCGTTTCGTTCTCACGCTTCTCACTCACACAGAACACTGCAGTTTCTGTATCAAGCCCCTAGATGGAGCTCTGGTACCAGCTGTAGAGAATATTTGCACTGGGAATTATCTCTCTGTTTTGTATTCCTCTAAGATTTGGCAAATATAGCCCAATACAAGACTAAACAGAGTTAGTTGCAACTAACTAACTGATTAAGCTACAACTAACTATTTAATCAAGGCAAGCAAGGCCTAACTAAAACTACTAACAGATGAGTGATGAGTGATGAGTGATGAAATTGGGCCATGTGGATAATACCCATAACTTCCTGTATTCATGCGACTATAAAATGCCAAACAGTGTAAGGAGACGAGGAGTTTGGTTTTTAAAAATTGTTTTATTACTGCAGATTTTTAACTCATAATTAGTTTTCTTTATGTTATTTTATAGCAGATGCAGCTATTTCAGCCTTGGCTCTGATAAACTTTTTTCTTCCCCCAATATGCAAAATTCGACTTATTTACATCCATGAAGTTCATCAACCTGTAGATTCCTTTTGGATTTTACCTTTAAGATAACTTGTAAACATAAGCAGCCTTGTCTTGAAGTCATGAAGCTTGCCTCTTTACCCAGAAATTAGTCAAGAACTTGATTCTTAAGTTAATGTGTAGTATAAGTTGCTCAATGCTACTGATATGTATCTAAACTCATGTCTATATAGTGCATAATCCAAAGATCGTTTACTTTTCATGTTTGGCATTTTCTGATTTGTGCATATGGGGTTATAATAACAGATTTGTGCATTTTCTGATTATTGACCATCCTTCTGTTAATATCTGAAATTTTCAATTGAAGTTATAATGTAATCATTAAACATTATGTTGTAATAATTCTATCTCAGACCCCCATACTAGGAGGAGAAGTAATAGAGCTTCTCTTAGGTCTGAGGCTTATCAACAGGCCAATCACATCTAGGTGGTGGGGGAAAAAAATTTGAGCCTAGATGAAAAGAGGGATGACTGAACTTTTCTGTTATGTTTGGTTTGGTGGGTAGATTATGAACAAGTGTTATAGGTTATATGGATGGGTTGGTGCTTGCTAGTGTGGCAAGGAGGGTCGCTTGTGTGGGTTATTATAAGTTACAGTTATTCGGGTATCTCTGGCCAATTTCTGAAGGGCAAGGTTCTTTGTGCTTGCCCACAAGGGTGTACTAAGTGGGCTAGTACTGTCAGCTACTTTTCTGGGATGCTCTGCTTTGGTTGTTGCTCTGGAAGTTATTTGGTGTTTCACTATCATATTTTCAGTTTCTTGGTGTTTTTCTGGGGATACGAGTCTGTAATACTAATACTAGGTCGAGTAACGAGTAGTATTATTTTTATTGTCGTTTTTGAAATTCTACTTGTATTTGGGTTAGAGTACTCCTAATACTCTTCTTCAATATACTTTTTGCTTATTAAAAAAAAAGTTCAATTTTAATGATTGTTTCATTCTGATTTCCAGATTAATGGTTCATTAGCTCGCAGAGCAATCAAGGATTTGATGGCAAGGGGGTCAACCAGGATGATTTCTGCTCATGCGAGTCAGCAAATCTATACCCGGGCCACCAACACTAATTAGTTTGTTATTGCTTCTAGATGTTACATGATGCTTTGCATTTCAAGTTTTGTTAAGACAGAAGCTGAATGTGTCATTGGCAGTTAATTCATTTTTCTTTTGTTCCATTGTATTTTCATTGAAACTGCTTTGCGCATAAGGAGCCTTAGAGCATCTATAATGGAATAACTACGTATGGGTTCTTATCCATCATTTCGTGGGTCCGAAGGTGTCATGTTTGATATAAAAACCCGACTTTTATTTCACTCCAACGAAAGAATTCACTTTGGACTCTTAAATGGGTCCAACGAATATTATTTACTTACTTCTTCTACAAGAACAGTTCTCCAACATGTTGCCAAATCAACCAACTCCAATAACAGAAAATTTAAGAACATGTTCTTAACAATAAGAATCTCATGAAGAATCACCCTTGAAGATGGTCTTAGACCCATAAGTTCCTAACAGTATGAAATGAGTTATTTGTTAAAAACTTTTAAAGTGCATGCTAAATATGTCTGTAGTTTGAAGTCTACACGCAGAAATTGAAAAGCTAGGTGGTGACATTTTTCAGAATGTTCATTTCCAACATCTTGGTACATGTAGGACGTAAATTGCCTATAAAAAAAAATCGGCTTGGTTGTAATATTAAACAGGATAAGGCCTTCGGAGACATTTTCTAGATACTTTTTTGTTAATGTAAATATGGTTTGTCCTCTTACAAATATGAAATACCCTCGTGGTTAAAAAAAGGAACATCGTTCATAGCTGACTGTGTTTGGGAATCTGTAAAATCAAGTTTTGGTGGTTGGGTTTTGTAATGGAGTTGATTAAAAGCGAGCTATCGTTTATAAACATGATCAAGTAAAGTAGATTGTATTTAATTTTTTTTTTGAAAGAAATTTGTAAAACTTAATATTAAATTCTGTCATTTTTAGAAAAATCCAAATTTTAAGACAAAATCAATTTTACTTAATAATAACCAAATATTTATTTTTTACTAAAATCACCCAAAAGCAAAATTAACACTCATACTCTCCCTTGTGAAACTAAACACAATTTAATAAATGATATAAGCGCAGGTGATTATGGTAGCATGCATTTGTCACATAAAAATGATTTATAAAATAGAGCAAATCCAACTAACTTCTAAGAAATATTGCTTCTGGTGTAAGTAACAAGTTGCTTTAGCAATTCCGGAGTCGAAGTGAACGGACAAGAAATATTAGATATAAGTAAATGATAACAAAGCACAAGTTTCTTGCCATTGACATTCAACTGAAGGATTGATGCATAAGGCATTTCTTTTGACTTGAGATGGAGTGAAATTGTAAAAGCTGGAGATAGGCACAGTTATAAACCAAACTTGACGTGCATAACATATAAGTTAAGGGGAATTCAAAAACACGAATCAGTTTCTACAGAGCACACGCTTGCTCTTCTGGGAATATATACTCTAGCCATAGTTCATACATTTACATCCTAAATTCTAAGCATTAAAAAGTGCTTTAGCATGAAAACTGCAACTTCATACCATCCACTCTCCTGACCCAACATTCGCTAACGCCCCTAGAGAAACAGACTTTTGAATTCACCATTTGCTAGCTGGCATAACTGATTGTAAGAGTTGGTATCTACAAAGAAGGTCATATCAAAACCAATATAAGATCAGTATGCAGCAGCAGAAGTGCAGAACAATATAAACTAGAAATAACAAGTACCTATTCCTTTTTTCAAAAAGAAAATAAAAACATTTTACCATACCTCAAAATTTTTAAGAGTTTGATCATTGCTGTCTAGAGGAAAAGAGCAATCATCCAATGAACTATTTGTTTTTTTGGTTTCACATGGTATCTCATGTCATATAAGTGAGTGACTAATCTCTCGAGTATTATCAGGCATTTAAGTGAAAAACCTTCTCAATATTATTTTTTCCATACTTATAAATTCGAGGATTGAACACAGAAATACACACTTAAGAAACTGAAACCCCTTCCACTTGCACCAGCTAATTTGGGGTTTAAGCATAGGAGAAAAATGTTTGAAGAGATATTACATTAAGTGATTGATACGTTTCTCATTCTGAAAAATAAACAAATATGGGAGGGGGGGGGGCATTTAATAGATAAAATCTGTAATGGTTCGTACCAAATGTGTTGCCAAAGTCCGTGCATATTTCGGCATTGATGGAGTTGTTACTTTCAGCAATACCAATGATCTCAACAAAATTCATGAGAGGGACTTGTGGCACCCCTTTCACATTTAGTTGCTGGTCATCTGTTGATGTTGCTGTGGTCACCACGCCATCAGATTGATTGACCTTAACCACTGTTCGTACTTTCTTTCCTATGAAATTGGGAAGCAACTGGGCATTTACAAATGCAGCAGGATTTGATGTATCCATGGCCTGAAAAAAAAAAGAGAGAGAGAAGACCAACCAAATTGAAAAGAATCAAACTTTGCTTCCCTGTCTTAGATAACCCAAATTTCTGATTACTGGGTGAGTAATGATTGAATATGTCACAATATATGCAGCATTAATTGTAATAATCTAAAACATCTGGTTTCAGTTTTCAACTCATTCCATGGTATTATAGTAAAGATTCAACAGCATGTTGATAGGGGAAAAGAAAAAGGAAGGAAATGAATAGTGATGCAACATAAAATCTAAGAGGAATTCTCACAAACATGATAAGTGCGCGCACACACAAAAAAAACTATCTATCCCCTTAACATAACATATGGCAAATCAGTAAATAACATGATGCAATTGAAAGAAACAATTGAATGGAAAATCCAGAATTCAGAATGACAGTATACAATAATTTGGTTTCAGAGATTAAGACTCACAAGCAATTTACATGAGATGAAGGAGAACAATGAGAAGCAAACAGAAGAGTAGGTAGCAGTTATGAAATTGATGGAGAGAATGAGAAAAGGAGGCCTCACAGTTTGAATGATTCAAAACAGAAAACCCTATTGAGTGTTTGTATGTCTGTTCTGTTCTGTCACCACTAATCACTCTCATATCTATGTATCGAGAAGAAAGAGAGAGAAAGCGGGAATCGTTCAATGAATTGGCGGGAAACAAATACGTTCGACTTTACCATTTTCTCCTCCTTCATATCCGCCTAATTTGCTTTCATTGCAAATTTTTATTTTAAAATTCTTAATTCTTAATGAAGCATCTTTCGAAAATGAAAAAAAAAAAAAAAAAACTTCATAAAGTAGAACGATTTGGTAGTATATAGGTGGTGTTTGGAAGAACTTATTTAAGCTCCTTTTGACTTATCTGATGACATAAGCTCTTATGCAGTGTGTTTGGCAAAGCTTATAAAAACAACTTATGTCATCCCATAAGGAGTTTTTGACTCATTTTCATAAGTCACTGAAAGAAGCTTATGGAATTATCATAAGAGCTTATGCAATAAACACCCTCTCTGTATTTTTCACTATTCGAATCCTCTCATGCCCCTTTATTTCGTTTTCTTTCTTTAGGCGCCTATGACATAAGCTCTCATACGATAAGGCCTTATGTGATAAGCTCTTAATTAAGTTGTTTACCCAAACGCACCCATAGAGGTAAAAGCATGATGAAATGGAAGGGATTAAGGTATCTACAAGTATATTTCATGGATAGTTTACTTTAAACTCTCGTGGTCTTAAAATTATATATTTATCTTGAATCTCGACTAAACTGAATTAGGGGTGAGCATAAGATGGGTTGAGATGTGTTATATTTGTCCATTATCCGGTCCTATACATCAATATGATTCTTTGAACCTGAACCCGAACCCGCCTCTAGACCCGAAGGAACCTGATCATACGTGGGTTGGTTTAAGATCGGGTATAAATGATACGGGATCGAGTTGACACGAAGTTAAATAAATTATTTGTAAACTAAATTTCTGAGAGTGAGAAAAAATATTATTTTTTTTATAAGCCAAAATATAAGCAAAAGATGTTACCTAAAAGCCACCAATTGATCTCGTGTCACCAAATAGATCCAAAACTGGATGTTACAAAATATCGACAAATAGATCCTTTTGTTGGATGTTTCCTTGATACTCGTGTTACCAAAGTCACATTGTTAAAAACAGGATACTTTCATCAAACATGATTATTTCAATGTTACAAAAGCCACCAATTGGGTCAGCGTGTGAGTAAAAGTTTAGTAATTTACTTCGGACTTCTTTCTTAGAGACCGTATGTGAAACGTAAGCTAGGAAGAGATAAAAGTAAAAGTAGATTTTTATCATATGGGGCGAGCAGGGTAAGCCAAAGGTCAACCCGAACTCGTCCCTAACCCGACACTGAGTCACTAAATAGGGACACGGATTTGTCCATTATCTTCTGCGGGTTAGGGTCAGACCAGAACCGAACACTACGGGTTGGGACGGGTTCTAGGGCCGAACCGGATTTTGCACACCCCTAATCTGAATCGAATTAAAAAGATACATTTAAAGGGATAAAATTCTTCCAACGTCTATATTATATTTAAGGAGATTCGGTTAAACAAATTATTTATAAAAAAAACTATGTAAAAAAAATTGTCTTATACAAATTTTGATATTGCCATGACTATCCATTACAACAAAGGCTGAGGAAGTGGATGTGGTCATAGTTTTTTTTAAGGTAGACGACAAGATTAGGAACCATACTCTTTATCCTATGGGGTTCCAATGCATGTAAACATTATATAAGTATTAATCCAATATTAATGTCACATCACAAATGGTTAATCAGATCAATGACCCCCTTAAATATTAGATGAAAGGATGATGACATGATCAAATTTGTTTGATTTTGAAATAAAAAACAATAGGGATCAAAATCATTCATTTGTAAAACTCAAGGATCGAAATTGTAATTTGGCCCAAAAAAGATAGGATGAAATTGAAAAGTCAAATGAAGATAGAAAACATTCGTTTGAATAAAGCTAATACTGTCCTCCTTTTAGGGTAGTATTTTATTTACTTTTGTTGGAAATTTTGGAGTTATATGCATATGGGTTAGAGTATCCCGTGTACTCTCTAATTAATAAAAAAAAATTGGCTTATAAAAAAAGAGAGAGAAAAAAAGACTTTTTTTCCAATCAATTTTATTTTGGTGTCCCTTCTTTTACATTCTCTTGTTTTTTATTTTCACTCTATTTTTGCGTTCATTTTCACTCTATTTTTTCTCTCATTCTTAGGTTCTATGCATTTGTGCTATCTGATTTACACAAAAATCAAGAGATAAAAATCATCATCACTATAATTGTGAAATTATTTATGTTATTTGATTATTTTCCCAAAACCAAACAAAGGTCTGGAACATGCATCACATTGTGCATTCAAACTTAGGCTACCATAATAACAGAGATGTGAAGAAACCTAAGTCATAGAAATCCATTTACTATTTAATTTACTAACACGGGTCTAGTCCCAATATATTACCGAGTTCAAGATTCAGATAAATTTAAATTTTTTTTAAAAATTAATAAAAAAAACATGTAGGAGAACATTAATAGAGTTTCACAATAACTTGCCATAGTGACACATTGTCAAGCTTGAAAAAAACTAACAAAAGGCACAATTAACTCAACAAAGATCTGCTTCCTTATGGGTGTGGTCATAGTTTTTTTTAGGTAGGGGACAAGATCAGGAACCATACTCTTTATACTGTGGGGTTCCAATGCATGCTAACATTATATAAGCATTAATCCTACATTAATGTCATGTCACAAATGGTTAATCAGATCAATGACCCACTTAAATATTAGATGATAGGATGACGATATGATCAAATTTGTTCAATTAAAAATAAAAAAACAATAGGGATCAAAATCATTCATTTGTGAAACTCAAGGATCGAAATTGTAATTTGGCCTAAAAAATATAGGATGAAATTGAAAAGTAACATGAAGATAGAAAACATTTGTTGGAATAAAGATATAATACTATCCTCCTTTTAGGGTAGTATTTTATTTACTTTTGTTGGAACTTTTGGAGTTATATGTATATGGGTTATAGTATCCCGTGTACTCTCTAATTAATAAAAAAATCTGGCTTATAAAAAAAAGATATAGAAAAAAAAGACTTTTTTTTCAAACAATTTTATTTTGGTGTCCCTTCTTTTACATTCTCTTGCTTTATATTTTCACTCTATTTTTGCTTTCATTTTCACTATATTTTTTCTATCATTAATAGATTCTATGCATTTGTTCTATTTGATCTACACAAAAATCAAGAGATAAAAATCATCATCACTATAATTGTGAAATTATTTTTGCTATTTGATTTTTTCCCAAAACCAAACAAAGGTCTTGAACATGCATCACATTGTGCATTCAAACTTAGGTTACCATAATAACAGAGATGTGAAGAAACTTAAGTCCTAGGAATCCATATACTATTTAATTTACTGACACGGGTCTAGTCCCAATATATTATCGAGTTCAAGATTCAGATAAATTTAGATTTTTCTTAAAAAGTAATAAAAAACATGTAGGAGAACATCAACGGAGTTTCACAATAACTGGCCACACTGACAAATTGTCAAGCTTGGAAAAACTAACAAAAGGCACAAATAACTCAACAAAGATATGCTTCCTTATGGGTGTGGTCATAGTTTTTTTTTAGGTAGGGGACAAGATCAGGAACCATACTCTTTATCATGTGGGGTTCCAATGCATGCTAACATTACATAAGCATTAATCCTACATTGATGTCATGTCACAAATGGTTAATCAGATCAATGACCCTCTTAAATATTAGATGATTGGATGACGACATGATCAAATTTGTTCGATTTTGAAATAAAAAAACAGTCGGGATCAAAATCATTCATTTGTAAAACTCAAGGATCGAAATTGTAATTTGGCCTAAAAAAGATAGGATGAAATTGAAAAGTAAAATGAAGATAGGAAACATTCGTTGGAATAAAGATAATATTATCCTCCTTTTAGGGTATTATTTTATTTACTTTTGTTGGAACTCTAGGAGTTATATGTATATGGGTTAGAGTACCCCGTATACTCTATAATTAATAAAAAAAATTGGCTTATAAAAAAAGAGATAGAAAAAAAAAGACTTTTTTTTCAATCAATTTTATTTTGGTGTCCGTTCTTTTACATTCCCTTGTTTTTTATTTTCACTCTATTTTTGATTTCATTTTCACTCTATTTTTTCTTTGGTTCTTAGGTTCTATGCATTTGGGCTATCTGATCTACATAAAATCCAAGAGATAAAAATCATCATCACTACAATTGTGAAATTATTTATGTTATTTGATAATTTTCCCAAAACCAAACAAAGGTCTTGAACATGCATCACATTGTGCATTCAAACTTAAGTTACCATAATAACAGAGATGTGAAGAAACTTAAGTCCTAGGAATCCATTTACTATTTAATTTACTGACACGGGTCTAGTCCCAATATATTATCGATTTCAAGATTCAGATAAATTTAGATTTTTTTTTAAAAAGTAATAAAAAACATGTAGGAGAACATCAACAGAGTTTCACAATAACTGGCCACAGTGATAAATTGTCAAGCTTGAAAAAACTAACAAAAGGCACAAATAACTCAACAAAGATCTGCTTCCTTATGGGTGTGCTCATAGTTTTTTTTTAGGTATGGGACAAGATCAGGAACCATACTCTTTATCATGTGGGGTTCCAATGCATGCTAACATTATATAAGCATTAATCCTACATTAATATCGTATCACAAATGGTTAATCGGATCAATGACCCCCTTAAATATTAGATGATAGGATAACGATATGATCAAATTTGTTCGATTTTGAAATAATAAAAAACAATAGGGATCAAAATCATTCATTTGTAAAACTCAATGATCAAAATTGCAATTTGGCCTAAAAAAACTAGGATGAAATTGAAAAGTCAAATGAAGATAGAAAACATTCGTTGGAATAAAGCTAATACTATCCTCCTTTTAGGGTAGTATTTTATTTACTTTTGTTGGTACTTTTGGAGTTATATATATATATATATATATGGGTTAGAGTACCCCGTGTACTCTCTAAATAATAATAAAAATTGACTTATAAAAAAAAGAGATAGAAAAAAAAAACTTTTTTTTCAATCAATTTTGTCTTGGTGTCATTTTATTACATTCTCTTGTTTTTTATTTTCACTCTATTTTTGCTTTCATTTTCACTCTATTTTTTCTCTTGTTCTTAGGTTCTATGCATTTGTGCTATTTGATCTACACAAAAATCAAGAGATAAAAATCATCATCACTATAATTGTGAAATTATTTATGTTATTTGATTCTTTTCCCAAAACCAAACAAAGGTCTTGAACATGCATCACATTGTGCATTCAAACTTAGGTTACCATAATAACAGAGATGTGAAGAAACTTAAGTCCTAGGAATCCATTTACTATTTAATTTACTGACACGGGTCTAGTCCCAATATATTATCAAGTTCAAGATTCAGATAAATTTAGATTTTTTTAAAAAAGTAATAAAAAATATGTAGGAGAACATCAACAGAGTTTCACAATAACTGGCCACAGTGACAAATTGTCAAGCTTGAAAAAACTAACAAAAGGCACAAATAACTCAACAAAGATCTGCTTCCTTATGGGTGTGCTCATAGTTTTTTTTTAGGTATGGGACAAGATCAGGAACCATACTCTTTATCATGTGGGGTTCCAATGCATGCTAACATTATATAAGCATTAATCCTACATTAATGTCATATCACAAATGGTTAATCGGATCAATGACCCCCTTAAATATTAGATGATAGGATGACGAAATGATCATATTTGTTCGATTTTGAAATAAAAAAACAACAGGGATCAAAATCATTCATTTGTAAAACTCAATGATCGAAATTGCAATTTGGCCTAAAAAAGATAGGATGAAATTGAAAAGTCAAATGAAGATAGAAAACATTTGTTGGAATAAAGCTAATAATGTCCTCCTTTTAGGGTAGTATTTTATTTACTTTTGTTGGAACTTTTGGAGTTATATGTATATGGGTTAGAGTACCCCGTGTATTCTCTAATTAATAAAAAAAAATTGGCTTATAAAAAAAAGAGAGAATAAAAAAGACATTTTTTTCAATCAATTTTATTTTGGTGTCCCTTCTTTTACATTCACTTGCTTTTTATTTTCACTCTATTTTTGCTTTCATTTTCACTCTATTTTTTCTCTCATTCTTAGGTTCTATGCATTTGTGCTATCTGATCTACACAAAAATCAAGAGATAAAAATCATTGTCACTATAATTGTGAAATTATTTATGTTATTTGATTCTTTTCTCAAAAGCAAACAAAGGTCTGAAACATGCATCACATTGTGCATTCAAACTTAGGTTACCATAATAACAGAGATGTGAAGAAACTTAAGTCATTGGAATCCATTTACTATTTAATTTATTGACACGGGTCTAGTCCTAATATATTACCGAGTTCAAGATTCAAATGAATTTATTTTGAAAAATTAGTAGGAAAACATGTAGGAGAACATTAATAAAGTTTCACAATAACTGGCCACAGTAACACATTGTCAAGCTTGAAAAAAACTAACAAAAGGCACAAAGAACTCAACAAAGATCTGCTTCCTTATGGGTGTGGTCATAGTTTTTTTTAGGTAGAGCACAAGATCAGGAACCATACTCTTTATCCCGTGGGTTCCAATGCATGCTAACATTATATAAGCATTAATCCTACATTAATGTCATATCACAAATGGTTAATCAGATTAATGACCCCCTTAAATATTAGATGATAGGATGACGCCATGATCAAATTTGTTCGATTTTGAAATAAAATAATAATAAGGATCAAAATCATTCATTTGTGAAACTCAAGGATCAAATTTTAATTTGGCCTAAAAAAGATAGGGAGAAATTGAAAAGTAAAATGAAGATAGAAAACATTCGTTGGAATAAAGCTAATACTATCCTCCTTTTAGGATAGTATTTTATTTACTTTTGTTGGAACTTTTGGAGTTATATGTATACGGGTTAGAGTACCCCGTGTACTCTCTAATTAATAAAAAAAAAAACTGGCTTATAAAAAAAAGAGATAAAAAAAATGCTTTTTTTCAATCTATTTTATTTTGGTGTCCCTTCTTTTACATTCTCTTGCTTTTTATTTTCACTCTATTTTTCTTCCATTTTCACTCTATTTTTTCTTTCATTCTTAGGTTCTATGCATTTGTGCTATCTGATCTACACAAAAATCAAGAGATAAAAATCATCATCACTATAATTGTGAAATTATTTATGTTATTTGATTCTTTTCCCAAAACCTAACAAAGGTCTTGAACATGCATCACATTGTGCATTCAAACTTAGGTTACCATAATAACATAGATGTGAAGAAACTTAAGTCCCTGGAATCCATTTACTATTTAATTTACCCACACGGGTCTAGTCCCAATATATTACCGATTTCAAGATTTAGATAAATTTAGATTTTTTTTTTAAATTGTAATAAAAAACATGGTGGAGAACATTAACAGAGTTTCACAATAACTGGCCAAGTGACACATTGTCAAGCTTGAAAAAACTAACAAAAGGCATAAATAACTCAACAAATATCTTCCTTAGGGATGTGGTCATAGTTTTTTTAGGTTGGGGACAAGATTAGGAACCATACTCTTTATCCTGTGGGGTTCCAATGCATGCTAACATTATATAAGCAATAATCCTACATTAATGTCATATCACAAATGGTTAATCAGATCAATGACCCCCTTACATATTAGATGATAGGATGACGACATGATCAAATTTGTTTGATTTTAAAATAAAAAAACAATAGGGAACAAAATCATTCATTTGTAAGAATCAAAGATCGAAAATGTAATTTGGCCTAAAGAAGATAGGATGAAATTGAAAAGTCAAATAAAGATAGAAAACATTCGTTGGAATAAAGCTAATACTATCCTCCTTTTAGGGTAGTATTTGATTTACTTTTATTGGAACTTTTGGAGTTATATGTATATGGGTTAGAGTACTTTGTTTTAATCAATTTTATTTTGGTGTCCCTTCTTTTATTTTGTTTTAATCAATTTTATTTTGGTGTCCCTTCTTTTACCTTCTCTTGCTTTTTATTTTCATTCTATTTTTGCTTTCATTTTCACTCTATTTTTTCTCTCATTCTTAGGTTCTATGCTTTTGTGCTATCTGATCTACCCAAAAATAAATCAAGAGATAAAAATCATCATCACTGTAATTGTGAAATTATTTATGTTATTTGATTCTTTTCCCAAAACCAAACAAAGGTATTGAACATGCATCACATTGTGCATTCAAACTTAGGCTACCATTATAACACATGTGAAGAAACTTAAGTCCTAGCAATCCATTTACTATTTAATTTACTAACACGGGTCTAGTCTCCATATATTATGGAGTTCAAGATTTAGATAAATTTAGATTTGTTCTTAAAAGTTATAAAAAAACACGTAGGAGAACATTAACAGAGTTTCACAAATATCTGACCACAGTGACATATTGTCAAGCTTGAAAAAACTAACAAAAGGCACAAATAACTCAAGAAAGATCTGCTTCCTTATGGGTTTTAACCACACAATCTGATGTTGGGTATGAGACACATGGCAGAACATAGCCCATCTCAATTTGCTGCTCATCCAGAAGGGACTGGTTTGATTGATCCACAGACCCTGAAACCAGTTGTGCTGCACAACTAGAGCATGCACCAGATCTGCATAAGTGAGGTATCTCCACCCCAGCATTTTCAGCAGCATCCAGAATAGAAGAGTCATCTGGGGCTTCAAACTCGTTCTCTGTACCATCTGGTCCAATCAGTTTCACTTTATATACTGTCATTGCAGACACTTTAAAAGAGGATGATTTCAATCCAAATACTCTAGACACATTCTTCATAGAGCACATGGATAATGGTGTCCTTATAAGAGCACATGATCTCCTACAAGGTGATGGTCCAGACAAGCAAGGTGTTGGAAGTTTCATGCTCATAGTGGACATATTCACAGCTGACATTTTAGGCCTGAATTACATAAATTTTTAATTTTGTAGGATTAACCACCAAAAACTCATTTAACAGAAATAGAACAAATAAGAGAAATTTAAAAATATGTGAGGAAAAAGAAGAAGCAAATTTCAATAATCAAAGTCACTCAATTATCCAGACCAATTATTCATTGACATGCATACTTGAAAGTGGTCATCAAAAACCACATTTTAAACATATTAATAATGAAAGCTAGAACAAATGACCAAAAATCAAACACAGTTCATCCAAATGCCATAAGAATACCAACAGTCACAATTTGGCTCCCTTGTAACATATAGTGAAAAACTCGAAAATTCTGCAACTAAAACGACTCAATTACGAAACTTGGTTTTTCAAATTGATGTGCTCATTAAAATAACCAAATATGACGACAACAACAACAAAAAAAAAAAATTGGAAGCAACAATGAAAACAGTAGTATTGATCCCTCTCTTTTCCCCTCTTCCCATCCCAGCAACGGATATTGAATTTTGATGAAAAAGTAGTATCATTAATAAATCCATGGGAATGCAGAACCGGAAGTGAATCAAACAATTAAAATTGTTATCTCTGAAGAAGCCAGCAGAGATGAGTCCCCAAATAAAACGAAAACACACAAGTCAAGTCACAGCATATGATATAATAATATAGAAAAGAAGAGTGTATGTATGCGATTGTGATTATGATATGATGCTCAATGCAAATACAAAATCATGAAAAAGAATTACCAAAAGGAAGCTGAAACAAGTTGGGCGAAGAGAGTGAGAAAGAAGGAAAGTTGAGTGACTCGGTGAGTAAGAGAGAATGAGAAGGAATGAAATGGAATATAATATAATATAGGGAGGGACCCTACTAGGGATACTGGACTGGAGGACGGTGGACCGGACCGGACCGGACCGGACCGATTATCAGAGTAGACCCATGAGCCCTGTGGTTGGACGGACCTTTGTATGCTGTGGCTCGCCCGCTGCATCTCCGCTCTCCAGACCCCACCAGCCTGTTCAATTGTCCCTTTTTTATAGATTAAACAAAATAATAATTTTGACATTTAATAATTTGAAATTATTTTTTATTTTTTTTAAAGAAAAGCATAATTTTTTTTTTGTATTCGTTTATTGTTTATAATCATAAAAATTAGGTTTAATTATTAAGTTGGTCTCTAAACTATTTAAGAATTTTCAATTGATCCCTACCAGATGATAATAAATTAGAACTAAAACCATTGCGTGGATTAAATTTCATTATGTCCTCGTATCTTTTTTATTCAACTACTAATACCTGACAAAATATTTAGCATTGGTTACATTAATAACTCTGAACTTGGTGAGTAGTTTTTGGTGGATTTGGTGAGTAATTTGACCTTAATAATTTTGGAATGATTTTAGTCTTATATATTTTACTTACATTACTTTATATTTATACAAATTTTATCATTTATTTATGTATAATTTTATTTATTTTTAAATTTTTATCTTGATTTTTTCACGGATTTATAGAAATACCTTCTAGCCTCATCGATATATATAAAAAAAAACAACTGGTCTTGTAATTAGTGTGTGTTTGGATTTACGTTGGAAATCTTCATAATTGATTGGGGCCCCTGTTAAACGTGATTTTAGTAAAAGTAAGATGTTTTGTTACTGTTGGGTAAAATTGATTTTACCTCCAGAAGCGATTCTGACCAGAAGTTAAAAAAAATATCTTTTGAGTTGAGTTGAAAAGTTTACATTAAGTTTTATATTAAACTTGCTTTCAAAATAAAAACATCCAAACATAAATCACTTCACTTCAAACTTAATTCTAACTAAGTCAATTTTACAAAATCAATTATATTTAAAATCGCTTTTATACTGATTCAAACAAGGATTGAAGGTTATTGCTAAAAATAAGTCATTGTTTCAAAGACCACATTACGATGTACTGTGTGCATCGGTGTATGGCATAGCAGCTCCGGTTGCCAGCACTTTTCCAATGCATCTTCCAATTATTATTATTTTTGGTAGAATCTTCCAATTAATTAAAGGTAATGCAAAACTATAATGGTCAACAATCAAAGATACAAAAATTACTATTGAAAATCGATATATTTAATGTATTGAAAATTTAAAAATTATAATTTCTAAGAAAAAAACTACAATTTAAATCTTTAATCAATGTTCTAATAGTACTGAATAATAAGAGCAAGACTCAAATCAAAATAACATTATGCAAAGTCATGAAGAATGAGTTACTCTATTAGGCACCCTTGCACGTGTTCTTCATTTGGAATTAAGTTTGTGTTTGGCATAGAGAAGAAAATTCTCAAATTTGTGTTCCAAGGTCCAAACTTAATTTTGAATTTGTTCAAAACGTTTGATGTCTTTAAAAGTTAGTTAGCCACAATCAAACTTGCAATCCAAATCTTAGTTGAAAAATAAATAAATAACTTAATTTCCTATTTATCAAAACTCATTTTAGATTTTTTTGGTTTCCCAGGATATCCTCCGCAAGCAACTACGGAGACTAATCCCTCGAGCCAGGTAGGACCATAAGAACGGCAAAATTCTCCCTTAAGAGTTTTAACACTGCTGCATTCCCAGGACCAGTATTTTAACTATTAATCTGAACATCAAACCTCCAGAAAATTGATTGTCGCCCAATCCTTCTTCAACAATTTGGTAATTACACATCTAAAAACAGTTTAATTAACATTACCTAAACAATATTTTTTCTAACAAAATTACTTTTAACGATAAAGCACGCAAACATTAATAGGGTAAAATTATCAAAGAAACATTATCAAAGAAGATGAAGCCGACTATAGAACAATTAGGAACCAAATGTTAGATGGCAGGCTAAAATGCACACAACCCCCTTAAGCTATAGGTTAATTGTAGAAAATCTCTGGCGCTCAAAACTCAGCAAGTAGACCTGAACTTACCAAACTGTACATAGTAGTGTAAATTTAACTCCTCGTGTGTAGGGAGTCAATACACACAGTTTGGTAAGTTCAAGGAGTTAGAGTCACTGAGTTTTGAGCCACAGGGTTCCGCAATTGACCTAAGGAGGCACCTGCATTTTAGACTAGATTCAAGGTTAATTAGAAAACAAGAATACAAAGAAATGAAAGCCACCAGGAGAATCTATTTTTCAGTTTTTCTTCATTTACTACTGTCTGGAAAACCATCATACTGTGATTCATTTAGTAAAAGAATCAGATTTACTCAAGGAACCCACACCCATATCTTAATACTTCTTTGGCACAGACAATCGGTGTTTCGACCATTCTTCAAGCGCCTTGCGATGGAGAGCATTCATCCGGATGTAAGGCCGTTTCTGTTTGATCAGCTTCTCAGCATTCTTCCAATCCTCTGTGATACCAAGTGCCACTAACAGTGCACACATAACAGCAACACTTCTTCCGTGACCTTTAAACAGGGGGAAAATGCATGAAGAAAGTTAGTTATATCACCTTATTATGCAAGCATAATAATCCGCCTTCAAGTTAACGATGTAAAACTGTACATTGTATCTCAGTTTTAAAATGATCCGAGATTGTATAGGTCTGATAAACTGTTTCACAACTTCCAAATAAAGGAAAGTACATGGTACATGATTCGTGAAGATAACTCTTCTCATCAGAAGTTGTAAATATAACGTATTCCTGAAGCAATTTTCTGGAGTCAAAGGTGGGGCAAATCAACCAATGGGAGTTCCAAAACATGAGAATACTACCTCTTGTCAGTCAAAATACAAAAAACTTTATGTCAGTGCAAGGAACTATGCAGAGGCCTTAGGGATGTGATAGTTTCACTTTTCTAGAGGTATGCTCTACAGTCTACATGAATTCATTACTGCAAATTGAGCAAAATCTTTCAGTGTATTATACTATTAGGATCAGACCGAGCCATCAACAAATAAATGTAATATAGTCCTCATTGATAGAAGTGTGGCTGTCACGCTCCTTAATTACCCAAGTTATTAATCGCATATCAAGTATTCTAACTAAATTAATATCCCGCAATAATCAGACATCAAATTAACAATGTAACATTATACATTGTAACTCAAATTTGTATTGATGTGAGGTGAGATTTATAGGTCCGATAAACTTTTCACGACTTCCAAATAAATGAAAGTATCGTAAATATAAGGCAACTCTTCCCATCAGAAGTTGTGGATATGTATTCAAGAGTCAACTTCATTGTGTATCCTTGCTTATTCGTAAGCCGATATGGACTTATCAATCAAATGGAGTTCCAGGGCATTGGCATATTTGCTTTGTTTCCAGTTTCCTGTTTTCATTTCCAGGGCATTGGCATGTTTACTTTGTTTCCAGTTTCCTGTTTTCATTTCCTGTTTTCAGAAATAATTACAAAACTGTCACCTTGTTTTCATTCTGTTTTCTGTTTCCAGAAATTTATACAGGAAACGGTGAAAACAGAAAAAAAGTTGTTTTCAGTGTTTCTTGTACCACTTTCTGAAAATAGGAAACAAAATAAAAATAAGGTGGTAGTTTTATAATTATTTCTGAAAACAGGAAACTGGAAACAAAGCAAACATGCCAATATCACCTCTTCTCACTTAAATACAAAAACTTCAAGTCAGTGCATGGGACTATGCAGAGTCCTAGAGATATGATAGTTTCACTTTCCTATACGGTTTGCTCATCTCTGGATGTTTGCTCTACATGTATTCATTATAGCAAATTGAGCAAAAATTTTCAGTGAATAATACTATTATGATCAGGCCGGGGAACCAACACAAGAAGTATAAATGTCATATAATCCTCATTGGCAAAAGTGTGGCTGTGACACTCCTTAATTGCTCAAGTTTTCTAATCACATTTCTAGTATTCTACCTAAAATCACTATCCTTCTCCCACTAGATGTAGGTTAGGTAGGGTCAGCTACATAGTTCAAATGACGTCATAATGCCCTTTCGTGAATTATGTCTATAGACAAAACACTTACATCTAAATCCTTCTTAATGGTTTCGCCTATAGTTTTTTTTTGGTCTCCCTCTACCTTTAACTATATGTCTACTCTCGATTTGATCTACTCTCCTTCATCGGGACTTCTACGAGGTCTTCTCCACACATATCCAAACCACCCAAGGCAAGATTCTACCATCTTTCCTATAATAGGTGCTGCCTCAAATTTTCCTCTAATACATTCATTCCTAATCCCATCTTATTTACTGTGTCCACTCATCCAACAGAACATCCTCTTTCAAACTCTTCCAAACTCCTTCAATAATATGCACAAATTGGGAGCTTTAATAAACTTTTCTGACCTTTCAAACTTGGCACTGGCCTTATGCTAAGTGAGCATTTATTTTTCAATCTTCAGATGACATATTTGACTCCATTCCCAAGTTTCATTTTCCCATTTTTCTTTCAGAATAAAGGGAAACTAATTCCATGGGGTCAATTTTGTTGAGTTTCTTATACCAAGCAGCTCTATAAGCTAGAGAAATAATCCAATAAAGAATCCTTCAAGAGGCAGATTTAATGCACAGAGATAGGTCAAACTTTGCCAACATCAAAACTAAGAAATTTTTTCTTCTTCAGCCTCGGTTTTGAATAGCAAAATATGAAGATCACTCAAATTGGGGAAGCTAAATCCACTTATCAAAACAACATACCATACCTTGGGGTCAATTTTGTTGAGTTTCTTATACCAAGCATCTGTATAAGCTAGAGTAATACTCACAGATACAGAATCCTTCAAGGGGCATATTTAACGCATAGATATAGGCCAAACTTCGCCAACATCAAAGCTAACAAATATTTTCCTGCTGAGACCTAGATTTGCATTTATTATTCATCATTAGAGAATCAAAGAGTTGACCTTAGATAAGCCAACAGAATAATATGAAGATTACTCAAATTGAACCTTCGTCAATGAAGTGAAAGGCACTTCACGGGCAATGTTAAAAGTTAAAACCTATTTTTTGGGTGCATGACGATAGTAAAACTAAAACCCAAATCTTGCATCATTAACATCCAGGGATTTAGAGTCCATTCTGCTTTTACTTTATTCTATTTATCTCTCTTGGACTTCAGATTTTTCTAGTGTATTTACTTGTAAGTGGGTTTCTTCAGTTTCTAAACCATTCTCTAGTCATCAGAGATTCCTCCTTGGCAAACACATTTGAAAGTCCAAAACTCCTTCTAAGGTCAAGTCTTTTGTTTGGACAATGGTAATTGAAAGGGAGAACAAATTATCATATCATCATATAAATGACAGTTGAAGAAGTTACAAGGTGAATATGAATGTTTAACAAGTATATGAATAAGACATTAGTCGAGGTGCTAGAAAAGTTACAAGGATCTAGTGATTCACCAACAGAAAACTACCCATGACTTTTTGCCTAACAAACCACTCCAGCTGATAATATGTTACCAATAAGCATGCCCTTGTGCAAGTATCACATATACAGAAGCAATAGAAAAACAAACAAAATGCGAATAACGCTAAAAAGGAAAATCACCAGTGACCACCATTACAATCCAACACTAGGCAGCATTCAAAATCACCATAAAGAAAAACAAAAATGCATTCATAGTTTCATACTTTCTTGAATTAAACTCCAGCAACATAGTGAACTCACCATATGCACAGTGGACAAAAATGGGCTTATTGAGCTCTCTCTTTCGAATAGCCCACTTGACAGCAGATTCTATGTCACCAGGTTGAGGGGACCTGTAACATATTGACATGTTTAACTTTTATCATTCTTTGAGCAACAAAATCACTTTATTTTAGTTTTATTGTTATATACTAACAGTGTAAAACTCTTTCACACATGTATTCAATCATAAATTGTCATGTCATTAAACTTTTTTTTTTTTTACTCTTATCCTAATTTTGTTAAAAGTTATCCCTACCATAATAATTGGTGATTGGTTGACAATGTATAAAACTTTACACCTTCAGTATATAACAATCTCGTAAGTTAATTCAAACTTGAAAGTTCAAACACACATACCTAGTGTCCCAAGTAGGAATGCACCTATATGGGAGCCCTGAGAAGTCCTTCTTCCTAGGGAACTCAGCAGTGCAATCAATGATGGCCGGATCACCAGGTGGCAACTTGTCACGTGAAGATGGCCACCCACCAACATAGAGACCCTCGTGAACTTGTGTAAAAGGTGCTTCCCCGCTTCTGAATCTTCTCAGCGCTGAGAAGATTCGAACGAAGTACAAGTATGGGAAGAACATGATGAGCGCCCAAATGGGGAAGCTCCCATCTGTGCTCTTACCCAGAAGCATTGGAAGGTCAATGGATGGGTGTGATGCGATTGATACCAAAAAAGATACCATGGAAGCATACAAGAAGGGGAGGGAGAAGAGGGCGAAACCCAAGTTTCTTAGGTATGCGAAGCATAGCAAAAAAGTAGTTGCTTTTAGTGCTATCAACACTGATATACCCACACCCATGATCTTCTTTTTTGCTTGAATGGAAATCTAGAGGGAACCCACTTGAAAATGATTCAGATTGTTGACAAGAAATGCTCGTCCAATGTTGAATTGAAATTTGAAGATTGTGTTTGAAGGATGAAAGCACTAATTGCAGAAATGGATACTCGAGACCAGAAAATGAAAAACCTGTAACCTAGATAGTTAGCCAATGGAAAGAATCTTCAGCAAGCGCACAAGACATTCAGGAAATAGATGCTCATTTCTATCTCCAGGATCGATTATTTTCTTCCTTTTTCTCTTTTTTTTTTTTAATTTCTTTTCGTAGTAAGGTTTTTACTGTCTCTTCGTTTAGGTAGGTTTTTACTTTTTTTTCTTTTTTTTACCATGACATCGTTTTTGAATACGGTTAGTTTGTTGAACAGGTTTTTGCAGATCTTTTTGTAAAAAAAAAAAAAAAAAACTTTTGCAGACCGACTTTGGATCTTTTTTTTGGCGATTATAAGTGACTAGTTTTTGTTTGGGGGAATCAAGTGGTTATTTTTTTAAATCAAGTTTTTTCCATACACAAAGTCAGGATTCGAATCATGATCAATTGTTTGAGATGTCCAAATCCTTTGCTACTTGGACCAGCCACAATTATATTTTTTTTGATAGAGCCAAAAAATATATTATATCTTCAATTAATCTAATACTTTAGTTCTTATACATGATATTATTTTCAATGTAGTTTATATACATAAAATTCTTTTAAATAAGTCCTTATATGTATAATTATTTTTAATTTGATCGTCGTTTATTAGTGTTATAACATTGTTATATGACATAGATCAAATTGAAAATGATTGTCACGTGTAGGAATCAAATTCAATTTTCTTTTATTGAATTAACTCTCTACACGTCTTAATTATTTTTCAATTTGATCCATATACATTAACTCCAACAAACGACATAACTCCAATAAGCGAAGAGGATCAAGTTAAAAATAATTGTATATATATGGATTGATTTGAAAAAAAATTATATATAAAAACTAAATTGAAAATCAATGTCACATATAAGTATCAAAATCATCAAATAATTAATTTAACCTATATTTTCTTTTCAATACCAAAAGTAGAAACTTCAATTTTGGATATCCAAACGCCTTAATTTTGTATAAGTGCTTTTGGAAATATGCATCCAAACGCACATGACTTATTGAATTCAAGCTCTTATGACATAAGCTCTTGTACAATAAGGCCTTATGCTATAAGTGCTTAGTTAAGTTATTTACCCAAACGGGGCCTTATTCCCATTTCCCACCCTCCCAGAGACTTCGTTAACCAAAATTTGTATAATCGTTAACCAAACTAGGATAGCTTACTCGTGCTAAACGCACGGGTATAAATTGTCAATCTCACACTAAATAATTTTATAACTTTTACAGTACTAAATTATAACATTATGTTTCTTTTTTTTTTTTCTTTTTTTTAAATATATGTTTTGTATCAAAAAAAAAAACTCAGCCCAAGTAGAACACACTATTTTATTGTAATTGTTACGACCCATTTCATCACAAAAGCCTTAACAATATCTTCAAACTACAAATTCCATTCCCAACATCTAAAACAACACTAAAAAAAATATTATATTAATAAATATATATATTAAAGATCCAGACTTATAGCTATATATATATATATATATATATATATATATATATATATATATATATATATATTAAACATGCAGACTGTTTGATAAACTTAAAAAATAAAAATATAAGTACTACTAGTAGACTAAACCACTCATTTAAAAAATGATAAATATAAGATAACCTGTAAACAATAAACCTTTTTTTATCATAAATAAATCTTAAATCTATTAAATTAAACATAGATAATAGATATAACTGCCCCTGAATACATCAAGGATAATTCGAAATTTAAATACTATCACTAACAGTTAACTAACTTCAAAATGATAAATGAAAATAAAAAACACATAACATTTTATCATTCCAACCTAAGCAAGTGTCTTCATTCACCATTCCACGTTCACTCTAATCAATAATAAATAAATATTTTTCGTTCAAATTATGACTAAATCCAGTCAGTTAAATCAACAAATTAATCTAAAATAATCATAAGCATAGAACCAAAATTATACACAGCAACAACACAATAATAAAAACAAAACATAACTCAATAGTTCTAAATTATAAATAAAGTCAGTATATAGTTAATCATTATACATAATTATACATAACAACACAATAAAACAAAATTTGTCATCAAAACAGGGGATCGGTTTCATATATCTCTGTTTCTTCAAAACGATATTACTTTTGCATACCACTAACCAAGATAAGAAAAGTTCACACCAATGACAATCTCACTACCACCTCTCAAACCATTTTTCCTAAAAAAAACTTCCCACTTCCCCTGTAAGATAGGAATCCATGTTCACCTCGGACCAAATAACCTGACACTCATATTGAACTCCATCTTCATCCATAATTTTAATGAATTCGGGCTTCCCCATATATCTGAGATTCCTATGCATTCTAGATTATAGAATCTGTGTCACACATAAAATTAGATTTATTATATTGAAACTAATTCATATCATTAAAAACAAAAATGGCAACTGTACAAATCTAAAACAACAATTACCAACTATAAATAAAACAAAGAAATGTTAAAATTAAACATTACCAGAGAAGCAGTTGAAATCTCAAAAAGTGAAAGTGTTAAGGGATATTGATTAAAAAGAGACCAATCCCCTGAGTAATCGAAGGAAGTTGAGAGACAGAACCAGCTTCAATCTTATCCATTTCATGTGGATATGTGATAGGAGGAAAAGGACAATCTATCTTAGGACCTTTCAAATGATGGGGAGTGATAAAAAAGCATCTGGATTGCCTCCAGCGACTTTCTCCCCTTCGTCATCCCTCCATCATCTTTTTTTCTCTTAACTCCATTCTCTTTCTTCATTATTTATCATTTTCTCTCTCATGATCCAAATCCCCCTTTAATTTTTTTTTGGAGTGGGTTTGGATGGATGGAGGCAATCCAAATTGATAAAAAAAGTATCATATCCATTAAAATCCAACTGCATCCACAACCCTTCAGGCCGATTATAATGCTCCGAATCGTCACATTCCATATCTAAAGAAACCATTGTTTTCAAATCTCTCAACAATAATACCAAAACGGGTGCCAACCGGGTCTTGAAACCAAACCAACTCAGGGATTTCTATATGATATTCAAATATAATTCTTGAGTGATCTGTGTATGGACCTGTATTTTAACATTATGGATTAATTTATTTATTTAAAAACTGGAATAAATAAAGACTAAATATACTCTGCAATATTCTGTATATGACTTACCTTATTTTCAATTCATATTAAAAAAATACTAACATTGATATATACAATGTAAGGATAGTTCAATATAAAATACTCACCTCATAGGGATTAAGCAGGAGATGCATAATATCATATGGAACATCACTGGTTGGAGAAGGAGAACTTTCCATCTAAAAAATTAAAAAGGCCCGAGAATTATACAAAACAACAAAAAATAATTAGAAAACCAGCCTCTATACATAATATGCTAAACCAATTCTTCTGCAGGTATAATTATATGAAGATAATAGGAAAAGAGTATATAATTTATTTTGATGAATAGTTCTTATTAACATCTAAATCAGATAACCACACACAGAAATAGAACATTATATATCAAACCGGTAATACTAAAGCTAGCAAATTCAAAAATAATAAGACATAGCTTCCAACCAAAAAAAGTAGGAATCATAGTCTATGGAACAATTAAATGATTCTATTTTCTTTAGAATACAAAAAACAATTTCAAATTAGTAATCATCAAACTTAATTACAACAACAACAAAAAAACATGAAAGAAAATTGTATCAGACAGCTATAAGAGAAAATCAAATAAAAAACAAACAATGTATGCATAAGCAAACCACTTTATTATAATTAAGTAAGATATGCATGTCAAAAATAACACAGATTATATTTCAACTTTTACAAATATTAACATATAACAATAATAATGCAGAACATAACATATTTCCACCTATTTATTAGATACACATCAACCTTTTTTCATGAAAATGGCAAATAGATTTTAGAAAGAACATAAGTTTGAAATGCAGAAAATGAAATATAACTCAAAACAATGGAAACTTACAAACTAACACAACCTAACAATAATACAAAAATAAGTTGTCACCATATATATTCCCTAATATTTATAGGTCTATATCAACAACAAAAAAACAGTAAAGTCATAAAGAAACAAAGATTTGCAAAAAGAGGACATGAACCCTTTATTACAATAGACCATATAACTATTTCCATACATGAAGAAATCATGTGATTCAATCAAATTTGGCTTAACTAATGAAATGCCCGCATAATCTTTTCTAAATTACACTTCCGAAGCATTTTATACATGAAGAAAGGAGGATTTAGGTATGACATACGATGATTGAAAGCTGAAAAGAGAATATAAAAAACAAGGGAGAATAATATTCTTAAACTAAATGCATTTTATTGCAAACCTACAAAACAAAATACATAAAAATAATATCAAGAACAATTAGTTATTAATAGAAGGAAGAACCCTAAAATAAAAAAGGAAGCAAATTTTTGAAACGATAGGAACAAAGTAAAAAATAGTCACCTTCTAAGAAGATTTCTTGAAATCCCACAGCAATCTCTTTACCGGAATCGAAAGGAAAAGCAAAAAATGGATGATGGATTTTGAGAAAATGTCGTCAACAAGAAGATGGAATAGGGTTGGGCTATTATTTATAGAACCCTCCTGTGAAACAATTATTTTGATAGGGGTAGGGAAACCCTTTCAAAGAGTCGTTTTTAGGATCATGATTATTGTTTCAGATGCTACTCTTACTGAACTAAGAGTTGTAATGGTCTACAATGAACAACTGAATACTGGAAACTTTTATCTTAGTTGCAGAGGTGCAAGAAATATATGTAGGTTGTCATCTATACAATAATATAACGACAGAGTTACGAAAAAAACGGTTATTTGGTGTCAACTTTTGAATATTACAAATATATACAATAATATAATGGCAGAGTTACAAAAAAAACGGTTATTTGGTGTCAACTTTTAAATATTACAAATATACCCCTACAATACTCTTACTAACTATATACTGCTATCATAATATGCAGTGAAGGTTGCATAAAACTCGAAGAAATGGAGCAGTTACCATTACCTTTATTTTTTTTTATTTTGTTTTTAAAAAAACTTACCCCTAACCACTTTTTTTTAAATTAAAAAAAGGGAAGTTTCTTGCGTGAAACTGAACGTGGGCTGCGATAAACCTGTTTTACGACCCCCGTGCGACTAGGACGCAGAAGCGGTGGAAGGAATAGAGATGCAGCAGGAACTGGAAGAGGAACAATAGCCTGACAACTTTACAATATGGCAGTTCCTGCAAATCCATAATCACAAGACTCAATTCAAACTGTTTCTATATTTCAAAATTTGAAAACTCAAAAAACGGTTGTAAAAACCTGAAATAATTAGGGATAAACCGCATCTATCTTCCAAAATCCTAATCATCTACAAAAAGGGGTGATCAGCGACAGAGAATGCACTCAAAAACAGTATAGAATTAACATTTGCTTTGGCGAACATGAAACAGTAAAATACGATACCGACAAACTCCCTACTACCAACATCGATGTGTACCAAATCTGGTACGTTCTTGATTTATTTTCTTTTCTTTGGGGTCATTACTTGGGTTTCCTGATTTCTTTGAGGTTTCCCTGTGATATGCGTTTTATTTCTTTCATATATTTTTTTCCATTTGAGCAAGTGATTAGTATATTTGCGTCGTTGTCCATATTTACAGTGTATTATATGACACTGTACAGATCTCCTTACATTGTTGTGCCTATCCTACCAAGGTATTCAATTTTTGTCAAATAGTCTGTCTTTTAGGTAAAAACTGTGATCGGCTTTCGAAGGAGGAATCGTGCAACTGGTGAAAATTCCAAAGTTTACCCAGAAAGAAGAAATCAAGCAAGCAGCTACAATGTGTTGTTTGTTTTATATGATATTGTATGATATACTTCCATTGCTCTGCCTATTCTACCAGAATTATAAAACCCAACGTCCTAACATAGAGATATGGTGTGTGTGACTGTATAACATCAAACGGTGTCATTAACCTCAATAAATTATATCTGCAAAGCTCATTAAAAAAACCTTTCTTAGTATCAATGCATTTTTATAAGAAATGATAAAATAAATAAGATGAGAAAAACAAGCTCAAATGTCTATCTGCAAGCCCAAACCACAAAAGCCAAATAATATACATTTATTGTTTTTACTGACTTTGGGTTATCTTTGGCTTGAGTTTTTTTGTTTGACTAACTTTTTGCTTGAATTGTTTCCTTTTCTATGGATAATCTTTGATTATAGTGTCTTAATTTATCTTTCGAGAAAGCTTTTAATTTTCTATATTCTTTTTGACTGATTCAAATTATACCTTTTTTCCTCTAAATAAATATATATATATATATATATATATATATATATATATATATATATATATCAATCATTAATCTTTATGATAGATGTTTGACATGATGTAAAACTCTTTTTGATTATTGTTTGTGCCATTTTTTCCTAAAAAACTCTAAATAAAATTCTATGTTTCATATTACATGATCCTAGATTTTTTTTATAGGTAAATATTAGATTATTAGTATGTGTTATGTTATATGTGTAGTGTTAAAATATTAGATGATTTGGATATTGTCTTTGGTCCTCCACAAATGTAACATGTAGTCAATCTCATATATTCCTTTCTAATCAACGAGAGATGTGGAGGCATTTTACAAGAAGCAGAAGGCAGAGAATGACCGCAGAGCAACGACAAGAACAATCAGCTAGACAATGAGAACATTATAGACGTGGAAGGAATATAGTTGCTATGGAGTCAATAACAATGAGATTGACAACTATGCGACGTCTTGCACGATCAACCAGTGATCAACAAAATAGTACAGGTATAAAATATATAAATATATCAAATATATATATATATATATAAGAAAACGTATATAATAATTTAGTCATTTATTACCTTCATTTAAATTTAATCATCAAGGTAACTAGCAAGTATATTACTTTATATTAATGGTTTATCTATAAAGTTCTAGCCTAAAACTTAATCTTATCACCAAAGTTTCTATTTTTGCACGTCAAATAATGTGATATTTATCATTCTCATTTTTTAATGTCCGTATATATAATCACTTGCTTACCTTATTTTATTAAATAATTCTTTTTTCAAAACTAAATCATGCAGATCCTAATATTGCTTCAACGAGGTTTCGAGGACCACATGACCATGAAACCGGAACAAGTAGCGGGCATGGTTAGTGATGGACATTTAGAAAATATAAACTTGAAATTTTATGCCATCTTTGAATTTAGTATTTTATATTAAAACTAGCGGCAAGACAGGCACTCACGTGCCTGTCTGGCCGCATTTCTAATACTTCTACTCGTATTTGTTGTATAAATTTATCCAACTTTACAATGTTTCGTAATAATATAAACACACATTATATACATCACTACGTTAATAATATCATGTTACAAATAAATGTAAAAATAAATAAGATACATATTCTAATAAAAAACAAATCCAAGGTACCAAATATAATTTAGTTACAACTATTATTTGACCTCGATATCGCAGCATTTAGATCTATAAAGAGATTATGTATGGATCGATTGTCAGGAGCCTTTTGCATTTCCCTGTATTACAACCAAAATAAATTTATAATGCATTGATTTATGTTAGATAAAAAAAAAAAAAAAAAAATACATAATTTACTTCTAATAGTTTCTTACCTTGTCACGATTGTCAAAAAATATTCATACTGTTTATCATCTTTAATCTTTTTTTTGTTTAATAAACTACAAAATAAATAAAAAATGTAAGACAAAAATTTGGAACATTCATTATCACAATCATTCATAACAAATATAATGTATTATTAAAAGAACATATTACATCCTCAAGCAAGACCATTTTTGGTTCCAAATGCATTGAGCTATCACGACTTCTTGTGTTTGGTAATGTAGCCTCAAGTTTCCTAATAATTTTTGTTAAAAACAGATAGTATTTTAATAAATTGTGGAAATAATAAAACTTATTATATAGTAAATATGTATATTATCATATCGAATATAATACATTACCTTTCTACCCTTTGAGCCCACAATTCTCTTTTTACCATATTCCATAGCTGAGTCTTATCGGCTTTTACTGTGGCACCCCACCCAATAGAGTATATCTTTAGATGATGTACCTGATTGTCAAAAGATTAGAATATCCATTTTTTATACAACGTCATAATATGAAGTAGTCTAATATAATTTTATAATTCACCTTGTTGTCAACTGGGCATACAGATGAGATTGACCGCTCAGCCTTGAATATTTTCCATAGTTTTCCAAAGTCGTGATCCTATCATTTTTGTAGTCGAATTGGTAAGAGATTGATATGGAAAATTGTTTAAATAAAAGTTGTTCACATGAACCTACCTGCTTGTCACAGCACATGCCCGAAAAATTTGTCATCATCTCTTGCAATAAACGGTAGCTCTCCTTGAACTCTAGTTCAACTGTACATTTGAAATTTATAAGATGATTTTTGGTTGTTCTCGGTAATATTAGTGTGATGCATTATATGTATAGACGATTTAATAAATTTAAAAATATAATACCGGAGTTTGAGATAACAAAATATCCTTGAAGACAACATTTCTGGTGAAATGGCCATCTTCCCCTTCAATTTTTCCTTCTTTTATCAGGATTTTTGTGTCATTTTGAGATACGCCTCTTGATAATACCACATATAGTTGACCATGACTGAACACATGTCGTGGAAGATAAATCCCAACATTGGGAATAGTTTGTCCCTGTGCCTTATTTATAGTTATTGCAAAACTCAGTTTAACTGCAAATTGCTTCCTAATAAGAACAAAGGGAAGTCCCGCTCTGAGTTGTCTTTAGTTTAATCCTGGGCAAGAAGGCTCTCCTTCCAGCATGGTTGCCTGTTATGATTTCTACATCCAACAGGTTCATAAATACACCACGACATAGTAATCTTGAACCATTACAGAGGCCAGATTTAAGGTCAATGTTTCGTAACAACATCAGCGGTGCTCCTTTTTTTACATTCAGAATATGCGGTGGCAAAACACCTGGAGCAATGGAATTTAAGTATTCCTGTTGATATAAGTTTCTTGTGTCCCCTTCGACCTCATCAAAAGACAACAAACTTTGGTCTTCACCTGGGAAATGTTCAATAATAATGTCATTTAGTTTCTGAACATCCTCATTTTTTGGTGTTAGTATCGCTCTTTCCACCATATAAGATGTATCCCAACCATGATCTTATAATTTGGGGAATGTTTGCTGTATAAGTAAACGTATCGAACTTTCTCCTTCCCATGGAATTGCAATTTGTTGGGGTACCCTCACCAAATCATTATCCTTTGTAGGTTCAACACCATCTCCTATCCGCATAAGATAGTCGGCAAAATCTCGATCTTGTAATGCACGCATGTTTTGGCGTAGATGCAATACCTTTGTATTAACCCATAGATGAGATTTAACGATACATGCAGAAATCGTTTGTGCCTTAGTCCCTTTTGGAACAACAGGAAGTACTTGGCGGAAATCCCCTCCCATAATCATCACTTTCCCCCCGAACGGAGCATCACAATCAAGAATATCCTTCAAGGTGCGGTCTAATGCTTCTATAGCATATCTACTTGTCATGGGTGCCTCGTCCCAAATGATTGGTGTTGTTTCTCTTATTAGTTTCGCAAGATCAGATTGTTTACTTATTGAGCAAAAGGACCCTTCCTCTGTATTAATGGGTATCTTAAATTGGGAATGTCTTAGTCCTACCACCGGGTAATAATGTAGCTGCAATACCAGATGAGGCTGTCGCCAAGACAATTTGACCCAAATGTCTTAATTTTTCAATTAAGGTGCAATAAAGGAATGTCTTACCCGTTCCTCCTGGCCCATCCACAAAGAAAACCCGACTATTCTTACTATGGATAACATCCATAATGGTATTGTAAGCAAACAACTGGTCATCATTTAAACTCTCAACGAAACTCAAATCTTCAATAGGAACTTGGACCGATAGCTCTTCCCGTATAACTCTTGGAACAGGATTACCTTGATGGTCTCCAATGATAATTCAGGCAAAGCATAATCTGTGATTTTTTTCCATGTTGAAGTAATAGGTCATTCAAATCCCTTAATAGCATGCTAGTTAATGATGGCCCATTCATAGAGGATGTTGAAGGATAGTCGCCTACCATGTGGGTGTAAAACTCATCCCACAGGCTTCTTAAATCTGTTTGTTCACAAAAGACAATTATAGTAGCAAAAATCTCCGTAAAGCATAGGGCATTCGTAGAGTTGATGCTTCAACTAAACATTCGCGGATACTGTTGTCTTGTTCTAAAAAGCCCCAATGCTCGATTGTTTTTTGGAATGTGGTGTAGCATGTGTTGTTTCATCTGTGAGCAAGTAATCCCAAATAGTACACCATAATCCAAATGAAACTAACTTATTCATTTTTCTTGTGCCAATAATACTATATATCCATATCTATTTTGACAGAATTCTTCTTATTTTAACATTTATTAATATAATGTTTAGATTGTCACAGTTAGCAAATTAAAATTTGCTTTATACAAAACCCGAAAGTATAGAACATAATAATATATCTTAATATTCAAGAGCACATTCAATAGCCTAAAACAGGAGGAAATGAAGATTTGAAGTTTGTCATGGTTTTTGCAGAAATATTTATAGAAGTTGTCAAAAATTATTATTTTTTTTTTGTAAAAGCTCAAGTTTTACAATATATCTTGAAGCATTTTTCTAAAAAGCTTATCCAAACAGGCCCATAGTATCTAAATTTGCATTAATTGTTAAGCACAAAAAAAGCGCATTATTTGTATTATGCGATATTATTTTATAAGATTTGTTTCTACATATATCAATATTTTATAAGATTTGTTTCTATAGATTTCAATATTATATTGGTTTATTTTAGTTAGTCTTGACTTTTTACATGTAGGGCTATTTTTGTAAATACATACTCTCTGTTAAATATTAAATTCAATATAATTCAAACTAGCGGCAAGACAGGCACTCACGTGCCTGTCTGGCCGCATTTCTAATACTTTTACTCGTATTTGTTGTATAGATTTATCCAACTTTACAATGTGTCGTAATAATATAAACCCGAAATGAAACTAACTTATTCATTTTTCTTGTGCCAATAATACTATATATCCATATCTATTTTGACAGAATTCTTCTTATTTTAACATTTATTAATATAATGTTTAGATTGTCACAGTTGGCAAATTAAAATTTGCTTTATACAAAACCCGAAAGTATAGAACATAATAATATATCTTAATATTCAAGAGCACATTCAAAAAAACAGTCGAGCATTGAGGCTTTTTAGAACAAGACAACAGTATCCGCGAATGTTTAGTTGAAGCATCAACTCTACGAATGCCCTATGCTTTACGGAGATTGTTTGCTACTATAATTGTCTTTTGTGAACCAACAGATCTAAGAAGCCTATGGGATGAGTTTTACATCCACATGGTAGGCGACTATCCTTCAACATCCTCTATGAATGGGCCATCATTAACTAACATGCTATTAAGGGATTTGAATGACCTATTACTTCAACATGGAAAAAAAATCACAGATTATGCTTTGCCTGAATTATCATTGGAGACCACTGAAGGTAATCCTGTTCCAAGAGTTATACAGGAAGAGCTATCGGTCCAAGTTCCTATTGAAGATTTGAGTTTCGTTGAGAGGTTAAATGACGACCAGTTGTTTGCTTACAATACCATTATGGATGTTATCCACCGTAAGAATAGTCGGGTTTTCTTTGTGGATGGGCCAGGAGGAACGGGTAAGACATTCCTTTATTGCACCTTAATTGAAAAATTAAGACATTTGGGTCAAATTGTCTTGGCGACAGCCTCATCTGGTAATTGCAGCTACATTATTACCCGGTGGTAGGACGGCACATTCCCGATTTAAGATACCCATTAATACAGAGGAAGGGTCCTTTTGCTCAATAAGTAAACAATCTGATCTTGCGAAGCTAATAAGAGAAACAACAGCAATCATTTGGGACGAGGCACCCATGACAAGTAGATATGCTATAGAAGCATTAGACCGCACCCTGAAGGATATTCTTGATTGTGATGCTCCGTTCGGGGGGAAAGTGATGACTATGGGAGGGGATTTCCGCCAAGTACTTCCTGTTGTTCCAAAAGGGACTAAGGCACAAACGATTTCTGCATGTATCGTTAAATCTCATCTATGGGTTAATACAAAGGTATTGCATCTACGCCAAAACATGCGTGCATTACAAGATCGAGATTTTGCCGACTATCTTATGCGGATAGGAGATGGTGTTGAACCTACAAAGGATAATGATATGGTGAGGGTACCCCAACAAATTGCAATTCCATGGGAAGGAGAAAGTTCGATACGTTTACTTATACAGCAAACATTCCCCAAATTAGAAGATCATGGTTGGGATACATCTTATATGGTGGAAAGAGCGATACTAACACCAAAAAATGAGGATGTTCAGAAACTAAATGACATTATTATTGAACATTTCCCAGGTGAAGACCAAAGTTTGTTGTCTTTTGATGAGGTCGAAGGGGACACAAGAAACTTATATCAACAGGAATACTTAAATTCCATTGCTCCAGGTGTTTTGCCACCGCATATTCTGAATGTAAAAAAAGGAGCACCGCTGATGTTGTTACGAAACATTGACCTTAAATCTGGCCTCTGTAATGGTTCAAGATTACTATGTCGTGGTGTATTTATGAACCTGTTGGATGTAGAAATCATAACAGGCAACCATGCTGGAAGGAGAGCCTTCTTGCCCAGGATTAAACTAAAGACAACTCAGAGCACGGGACTTCCCTTTGTTCTTATTAGGAAGCAATTTGCAGTTAAACTGAGTTTTGCAATAACTATAAATAAGGCACAGGGACAAACTATTCCCAATGTTGGGATTTATCTTCCACGACATGTGTTCAGTCATGGTCAACTATATGTGGTATTATCAAGAGGCGTATCTCAAAATGACACAAAAATCCTGATAAAAGAAGGAAAAATTGAAGGGGAAGATGGCCACTTCACCAGAAATGTTGTCTTCAAGGATATTTTGTTATCTCAAACTCCGGTATTATATTTTTAAATTTATTAAATCGTCTATACATATAATGCATCACACTAATATTACCGAGAACAACCAAAAATCATCTTATAAATTTCAAATGTACAGTTGAACTAGAGTTCAAGGAGAGCTACCGTTTATTGCAAGAGATGATGACAAATTTTTCGGGCATTGTGCTGTGACAAGCAGGTAGGTTCATGTGAACAACTTTTATTTAAACAATTTTCCATATCAATCTCTTACCAATTCGACTACAAAAATGATAGGATCACGACTTTGGAAAACTATGGAAAATATTCAAGGCTGAGCGGTCAATCTCATCTGTATGCCCAGTTGACAACAAGGTGAATTATAAAATTATATTAGACTACTTCATATTATGACGTTGTATAAAAAATGGATATTCTAATCTTTTGACAATCAGGTACATCATCTAAAGATATACTCTATTAGGTGGGGTGCCACAGTAAAAGCCGATAAGACTCAGCTATGGAATATGGTAAAAAGAGAATTGTGGGCTCAAAGGGTAGAAAGGTAATGTATTATATTCGATATGATAATATACATATTTACTATATAATAAGTTTTATTATTTCCACAATTTATTAAAATACTATCTTTTTTTAACAAAAATTATTAGGAAACTTGAGGCTACATTACCAAACACAAGAAGTCGTGATAGCTCAATGCATTTGGAACCAAAAATGGTCTTGCTTGAGGATGTAATATGTTCTTTTAATAATACATTATATTTGTTATGAATGATTGTGATAATGAATGTTCCAAATTTTTGTCTTACATTTTTTATTTATTTTGTAGTTTATTAAACAAAAAAAAGATTAAAGATGATAAACAGTATGAATATTTTTTGACAATCGTGACAAGGTAAGAAACTATTAGAAGTAAATTATGTATTTCTTTTTTTTATTTTATCTAACATAAATCAATGCATTATAAATTTATTTTGGTTGTAATACAGAGAAATGCAAAAGGCTCCTGACAATCGATCCATACATAATCTCCTTATAGATCTAAATGCTGCGATATCGAGGTCAAATAATAGTTGTAACTAAATTATATTATATTCACAATTTCTAATAAGTGTTTTAACGGAATATACACGAATGATGTGCACTCTCATGTGTAAAGATATTTTACACTATCAACTAATTATAAATTGTTAAATCATTATAAATATTTGATTATTGTCCTAAATATATTAAAAGTCACTCATAACATGATTTATAATTGGTTAACAGTTTAAAAGTTTTTACACTAACATTACATTTACATACCAATTAAACTCTCTAATATAAGGACTAGATAATAACTTATAAAAATATAAAGACTAATAATTACTTTTATAATATAAAGATTAAATTATTTTCATTGAACTAAATAATTTCGGTTCGGTTTGGATTGGATCGGTTTTACATACAGGATCCGAAATCCGATCCAATCCAATGAAAAATTTCGGTTTTTTTGGGTTTGCGGTTTTTTCGGTTATTTCGGTTATCGGTTTTTCGGTTCGGTTAGTACGGTTGGTATTGAATTGGATCGGTTGATGAATACCCTTAATAAAAATGAGCAAGTCGATCATGATGTTGGATACATCTTAGAAATATAATTCACTTAAAATATCAAGGGTATGTTTGTTACGAATTAAAATGATTTTTTGAAAAAAATTTCTCCTTCATAAAATTTGATTGTAATTAAACATTTTTTTGACGTGAATCATTATTTTTTCCAAAAGCTTAAATAAAGGCATTTAAAATTCTAAGAGCTTCCATAATGAAAGAATCATATTTAGATTTTTATCTATCATATGGTGAGACCAAATAATATAATAACCCAAACTCGATTTTACTCCAATGGAAAACTCATTTTAGGTTATTAAATAAGTCCTACATATAACCTCACTTGCATTTTTTGATTGAAAATTGTGAAGAAAAAAATTTTGTTTGGCAAGAACGATTCTTTTATACTTAAGAATCGTTCTACACCATGACAGTCAGCTCATTTACCTCCAATAAACGTTCTTACCAGAATAAGTTCTGTGATTAAGAATTACCTTAAGAAGGTAGTTGGTCTAATAAGGGTGCGTTTGGATAAACAACTTAATTAATAGCCTATCACATAAGACCTTATCGCATGAGAGCTTGTGCCATAAGCGCTTAAAGAAAGAAAAAGAAAGAAAGGGACATGAGAGGATTCGAATAGTGAAAAATACGGAGAGGGTGTTTAGTGCATAAACTCTTGTGATAATTCCATAAGCTTCTCCCAGTGACTTATGAAAATAAGTCAAAAACTCCTTATGGGATGACATAAGTTATTTTTATAAGCTCTGCCAAACACACGACATAAGAGCTTATGTCATCAGATAAGTCAAAAGGAGCTTAAATAAGCTCTTCCAAACGCCACCTAAGTACTTCCACCAAAAATTCTAATATAAAAAATAATAATTTTTTTCCTTAAAATAATGCGTAACAAACCAGGTCTAAACCGGGTTTAGGTTAAACTTAAAATATGTTCGAACCGGCGTCATGAATACCCCGGTCCGAGTTTCGAACAGGACCAGACCCATCACCATGGCCACCTTCATCACCTTCAACTGACACCCTACCCTCCGAGTGAAGCTAATTCTCATCGGTGGCGATTTTGGATTAATTTTTCTCTAATTAAAATCGTAACTTCTCTTGAAGATCCCACAAAAAAAGAAAATTACTAACCCTCCTCGTCGACCCATTTGTTACGTAGTACAGTCCCAAAATCAGTTCATTGTGTCGTGACAGAGGTGATGGAACCAAATCAAGAGACGCTGAAGAAGAAGAACAATGAGGAAGAGGCTTCGGAGGTTGTGAATGTGACTGTGAATGAAGAGGATGATGAGTACGATACTAAGGAGAGGGTGCTGCACAAGTACTTCCTCCAAGAGTGGAAGCTGGTCAAATCACTGCTAGACGACACCGTTTCCAATGGCTGTGTCTCTGACCCTTCCTCTGTTCACAAAATCAGATCCATTGTAATCTTCCCCATTCTCTTTTATTTACTTTATTTTTGTTATATGCTGAAATTCTTTTTTCCCCATTCATTGTCAGGCAGTCACGTGTTATTTATTTCTGTTGAAAAATGATGCACTTTATGGTTGAAGGTTTTTTTTTTTTTTTTTGGGTATATGGGGTTTCTGTGCTAGACCCATTTGGGTTGATTGCAAGTTGAATGCTTCATCTCTTTGATAGAAGTAACACTCACTTGGAATTGGCTTCACTCCTATAATTTGCTGTTGCATTTTTTTTTAATGATAATAATATGGATACTGGGTTGTGTTAAAAATTGTATGATACTAAAAGTGATGAACTTTATGTACCATAACTTACCTAACATCGGAAACTCATTTCTGAACCATACTACTGGGTGCTGTTCAACTTAAAGCATAACTATTGACAATGCAGTGTACAATGTTTTGAATTTTTGGCAAAATGTGTGCTTGGCTTGTTGTGTGATTTGTATTTTGTTCCTTATTTGCAGATGGACAAGTATCAAGAGCAGGGTCAACTTCTAGAACCTTACCTGGAAAGTATAGTTTCCCCATTGATGTACATTATTCGTTCGAGAACAATTGAACTTGGGGTAGCTTCAGATGAAATTCTTGAAATAATCAAGCCAATATGCATCATTATCTATTCATTAGTCACGGTTTGTGGATACAAATCTGTGATTAAGTTTTTTCCACATCAAGTTTCTGATCTGGAACTTGCTGTATCTCTCTTGGAGAAGTGTCATCACACAAAATCAGTGTCATCGTTGAGGCAGGAAAGCACAGGAGAGATGGAAGCTAAATGTGTGATGCTATTGTGGCTTTATATACTTGTATTGGTTCCTTTTGACATTTCCACTGTCGACACCAGTATTGCCAGCAATGAAAATCTCATCGAGTTTGAGCTTGCACCTCTTGTGTTGAGAATAATAGGGTTCTGTAAGGATTACCTCTCAACTGCTGGGCCAATGCGTACTATGGCTGGACTAGTCCTCTCGAGGCTACTTACTCGTCCAGATATGCCAAAAGCCTTTATAAGGTCTATTTAATTATTTTTACTGCCCATTTGATGTTAACTCAGCTTTCTCTCTGCTTGCCTTGAATATTGTCTCATCTCATGTTGCGGTATCATGGATTTAAAGATAATTTTCATTTCAATAAAAGCTGATCCAAAATCATTATTTGATTCTTTGTTTTCTGGCTCATGTTACAAGTATTTGTTTTATTAAATCTCTTAAAAATATCTATATTTTAACTGTTGATTCAGACATGTTTGGGCTTGTATTCATGCTTGCATTTGTTTTGTAACTAGTCTAGAGACTTTTTGTTGCACTTAACATATCATGCTAAAAAGTAAAATGCGAATCACTCTGCTGTTTCTGCATATCTGGATAAATTGACTATTCTAATTGCTTCAGTTTTGTTGAGTGGACACATGAGCTCATGTCTTCTTTAACTGAAGATTCACTCCACCATTTCCAGTTACTTGGGGCCATTGAAGCTCTGGCTGCTATTTTCAAGGTTTGTTTTTGACTCTTTTCATTTTCACTCATGCAAATTTTTTCTCTATTATTTATAATAGCTTTTCATGCAAATAGATTTTGCTTCCTTTTAGAACTAAGATTGAGAAGGCAAATGTCATGTGTTAAAATGACCAAATGCACCAATTAGATTGAGGAGATGAGCTAGCATGTTTATCTTTGTTTTTAGCAAAGCAGTCATAACTAAAAAACTGTCTTTACTACCTCTGATGATTTTAACTGTTATAGCATAAATTCTGAAATCAGGCTGGTAGTCGGAATCTCTTGCTTGATGTGATTCCTATTGTTTGGAATGACACTTCAGTATTGCACAAGTCCTCAAATGCAGCTCAAAATATTTTGCTCCGCAAGTATCTGATGAAGTTAACCCAAAGAATTGGGCTTACTGCCCTTCCTCATCGTTTGCCCTCATGGCGTTATACGGTTAGCTTTTCTCTTATCCATGTTTGATGTGATCTCATATCTTAAATCCTCGAAGACACTTTTATGTTTGTCTATTTTCATGCATTGTTATCCGTATTTTGTTTATTCTTTACTTTTAGCTGACAACTGAAACCACAAGAACTAATTAACTGTAGTTATATGCATTATCTAGAAATGCATGTTATGCTGACAAGTGACAAAACAACAAATGCTCCTTGTGGAAGTCGAGAACTATATGTAAAACTTGAAACAGAACCAGATGGATGAAATTGGAGTCATAATTGGTAATGGAAACGTGAAGAACTATAACTCAAACTGGGCCCAAATGCTGTGAAGGCTAGACCCAAACACTAACTAGGAGGAAAAAGCATGTAATAACGGGGTGAGGGGGGAAGTTAGTTAGTGGAGAGAGAGATCAGATCTCAGATCTGATAAATAGGGGAAATCATGATGGCGAGGGATATATGAATTGTATTTTGGATTTTCGGGTTTGAGCTTGGGGCTAGGGGATCTTCTCTTTGCTAGGAGGATCTTGCTCTTATATTTTCTGTACTTTCCTCCATTTTCCACATTAATACATTCTTCTTCTTCTAGATAGGAATTGATTCCTATCTCTATGGTGCCATGCTGGATAACTAGTCCTCTTGAATCTACAAATGAATTAATTTTTATCATTTTAAAGACCCAAGTCAACTTAGTTGAACAAATTTGAAATTTGAACTTGTTAGAATTAAGTTGTATGACCTGTTGATCACAGCTAACTGTATCAGTGACATAAATTTGTACCACAGCATCTGCTTATCAGTGTTATTAGATAATGGTTAACAAATATCTTAGTATTATAGCTACATTTAGCAGTACTTTTTAGGAAGGAGTGTTGTATAGTGTTCATTGACTTGTCATAAGCAACTGTGGGAGCTTCATGTATGTCACCATTTTCTTGCCTTGACAACTGTATGCCTATCATGCAGGGAAGAACCTCCAAACTAAATGTTTCTTTGAATGCATCCAGTAAAATTGATCAGTCTAATTTGGTGGTGAATGACGTCTCCTCCAACTCAAATGAAATTACAGATGGGGCAGAAGATGAAGAAATGGATGTTCCAGAAAATGTTGAAGAGATTATTGAGATGTTGTTATCTGGTTTGAGGGATATGGTATGTCTAAAGGGTGAAATTCTTACAGTAAATTTCATGTTTCACTCATGTGCCAAGTTGCTCAGATCTGAATGGAAATGGATGACTTGATTTCTTTGTAAATGCTTTGTATAAATCAGCCTTGTAAGCTTTTGAAAGTTGTAATAAGTAATAACTCTGTTGACGTTAATTTTTTATAAATCATGAAATAGTTCTTTTAATGGCATATATAAATCCAATATTCTTGAAGCCTTAAGCTGATCATATTTTCTTCATTCTGTTATAGTTTTCCTCTCTCAATTTTATTATCGCTTCGATTACCGAATTAATGTTGGCATTGGATTGTAGGATACTGTTGTCCGATGGTCTGCAGCAAAAGGTATTGGGCGCATAACTTCGCGTTTGACATCTTCCCTTTCTGAGGAGGTTTTATCATCTGTCTTGGAGTTGTTTTCACCTGGTGAGGTATGATACCTAACTTTTGTTTGTAATGTTCCCGACCTAACTGCCATAATTTAGTAGTTCAATTTACATTCACCTAGGTTTATATAGTATTTCACGAGAGTTTTACTATGCCAACTATTTGTTTGGTTCCACTGTTGTATCTCACATGTAAAACTTTTTTCAGGGTGATGGTTCATGGCATGGAGGTTGCTTAGCTTTGGCTGAACTTGCTCGTAGAGGCTTGCTCTTGCCTGCTAGTCTTCCCAAAGTTGTTCCTGTTGTTGTGAAGGTGGTATTTACAATTGTATAATTATATCCATAGGTTTAGATATAGGATTTGGGACTTCGAGCTATTTTGGCTGCTTATAATTGCTTAGTTAGTCGACGTACTTTATTTATGCTATGCCAAGACTTGAAACAAGAACCTTAAAGACAATCTTGATATCTTATAGTACCTTACAGGAAGGATTATTAGTTTGGAAGCTTAAAGAGTTAGCAAGTCTATCCCTGATGCGTATGATTAAGAAAAAGAGAGAGGCTTGAGAGAGAAGGTGGAAGATAAAAATGGACTGAATCTTGGACTGTAAAAAGACAATTATTCCTTACTCTAGGGTACAACATCCCGATTTTTTAATGCATAGGTAGCTTAAGACATCCTTCCTTGGCAATATCATTCATGGTTGGTAGTCTCCAACTTCTGGTTTGCTAGATAAAGATTTCCGATCATTGTTTTGATTTGACTAGATCTATTCTTTGCCATACATTTAATCTTAATGAGATTTCCCCCTGTATTTCTCGCCATTGTGCCAAACATCTTGTTTCATTGTTGTTTTCTTCTAATTGCAAACTCAAATTGAGCACTTGTTTGAAAGATACCTGCTACATAATGGTGGAAATAATAAGCAAATTTTTTATCAGGCATTACATTATGATGTTCGTAGAGGTCCACACAGTGTTGGGTCTCATGTACGTGATGCTGCTGCATATGTGTGTTGGGCATTTGGACGTTCATATTATCACACAGATATGAGGAACATCTTAGAAGAGCTTGCCCCACACCTCCTAACAGTGGCATGCTACGACCGTGAGGTCCTTATTTTTTATGCCAATCTCATGTCATGATTTATTTTACAATGATTCAGATGTAAATAGAATGGCTAACTAACCTAAAATACTTAGGTTAACTGCAGAAGAGCAGCAGCAGCTGCTTTTCAGGAGAATGTTGGCAGACAAGGGAATTTTCCGCATGGCATTGACATAGTGAATGCTGCAGATTATTTTTCACTTTCTTCACGAGTAAACTCTTATCTTCATGTTGCCGTCTCCATTTCTCAGTATGAAGGATATCTTCTTCCATTTGTGGGTGACCTGCTGGACAGAAAAATTTGTCACTGGGTATGCTCTTATTTAATCTCTCTCTCTCTCAGCTGCCAAATCTTCTGCTCACATGTACCCTAATTGCACTTGCATTATGGTTTACTTTCTAAGTGAAGGTTATATATCACTCTAGCCAGATTTCTGGACACTGAATAGAATAGATTTTTTTATAGGGAAATCATGCATAGAAGATAGACCGCAGAGGTATCTTCTCAGTGTGTGCATGCTTATTGGTCATCCTTATGAATATGAAGCTAGATGAAATTTTCTTCTATTCAGGAGTCATACGACAGGAACTTTTCTATGCAGTTTATTGTTTCCTCAAATTAAAAATCTTTCAAAGGATGAAAAAAGGAGTTACTCCTTATGTACTTGTTTGCTATTTTTATGGATGTGGCTGAAGAGGATGATCTAACCTTTTGATTTTGATTATATTAGTATTTTTTATTCCCTCTTAGCCTTATTATTCCTTATTTCTGTGTATAGTTAAAAAATCTTTCAAAGGATGAAAAAAGGGGTTATTCCTTATGTACTTGTTTGCTATTTTTATGGATGTGACTGAAGAGGATAGCCTAACCTTTTGTTTTTAATTATATTAGTATTTTTATTCCCTCTTAGCCTTAATATTCCTTATTTCTGTGTATAGTTTTTTGGCATAACTTTGGTCGTATTCTGGCAGTTATTAACAGTTTATGGTTATTCTTCTGTTGTTTCCTGTTGCTCAATTTTCTTGATATATTTTGAGAAAAGTCACTCAGAAATTACATCTTCAGGATAAAAGCTTGCGAGAACTTGCTGCAGAGGCGCTTTCTTTTCTTGTAAAATATGACCCGCAGTATTTTGCGAGCACTGTCGTGGAAAAGTTAATCCCTTGCACTCTTTCATCCGATTTGTGCATGCGCCATGGTGCAACACTGGCAAGTGGGGAACTTGTTTTAGCTTTACATCAATGCAACTATGCTCTTCCCTTAGGTTGATACTTTCTTCTTGGACTTCTGATCATGCTGTTTGTAATGGAAGTGAAACAGGTTTTAACTATCAAAACAAAAAAAAAGGGGGAGGCAGTTGTTATTGGATTGTTATCTTATAGAATGTATTTTTGTTCAATAAGTTTTCTTGGCTGGTCCAGAATTTACACTTGTTCTTTGAAAGTTGAAGAGATGATTTCCAAGTAGTGCAGCCTACTACAATAGCCCCATTTTTGGTATGAAACTAACTAGTTTCTTGAGCTGTTGGAACTTGGAACCACTTGTTATATATACAGATAATATTGATGGGCCACACTGGTTCTGTTTTAATAAGTGTTTGTGCTGTGCGTGTTATTGGAATGTGGCTTGGCTTACACTAATACACACTTTTAACCCTAGTCGCATCTTATCTATATGAATACAGAAATTTGGACCCTAACCATTGAGATTAGCGACTCCAATATTTTCAGACACACTCACAGGCACTCCATTTTATATGATGATTTGTGAAGCTGCTGGTTTCCTGTCTGGCATTTAAGTGAATTTCATGACTACTGTGAGCTATGCTAATTTATCACAGACCAGTTGGCTGGTTTTTTTCTTTTGCTTTCTTGCGTGAGATCAAAGGAGAATATAATTCATTTCAAATAAAATACTTGCAGGAAGAAACCTGCAAAAATAAAATGGCTAGAATAATTTGACTTCATTCCTTAACATGAGAAGAATATGAATAAAAGTCCTGGAGTGAGGGATTAGATGTATGCCATTGTGATTGAGTTGAGGATCATTATTAAATAGTAAGTTTCAGTCAAGTCTGGCAGCCTCAACTAATGTTCATGGTTAAACCTCTCTTTGATGAAGGTAATTAGTTTCAAAATATTTTTGATATTAGCAGAACTGTGACATTTTTCTATATTGTCATTGACAGATAAACAAAAAATTCTTGCCGCCGTCGTTCCTGCTATTGAGAAAGCACGGCTTTATCGTGGAAAGGGAGGAGAGATAATGCGTTCGGCTGTTTCTCGATTTATTGAATGTATCTCTATATCTAAGGTGGCATTATCAGAAAAAATAAAGAGAAGCTTACTTGATACTCTTAATGAGAATTTGAGGCATCCTAATTCTCAGATACAGGTTCTATCCCTTTGATAGAAGCAACTTATGTTGTCGATTATATTTTGGTTAATGCCATCTGTAAATTCCATTTTTGATGGGTATTATACATCTGATGAGCAAAATCTTCTTTTTGTTGTACAGAATGCTGCAGTTAAAGCCTTGAAACACTTTGTCCCAGCATACCTACATGCTTCAGATAATAAAAGTACATATGACGTGACAGTGAAGTACCTCAATATGTTGACAGATCCAAATGTAGCTGTAAGGAGAGGATCTGCATTGGCAATAGGTGCTTTGCCATATGAACTTTTAGCCAGTCAGTGGAGAAACGTGCTTTTGAAGCTTTGTGGCTGTTGTACAATTGAGGTGCTTTATGCGGTTGTAAATGCTATTTATTATTCTATCTTGGGTTCAGTGATTGTGTTATACAAATGTTTTCCTAATGTGAAGTATCCATGAGTGGAGAGAAAGGAAAATGTAAAATCTGATGATTCAGTGTATTCTAATTCTTTTTCACTTAACTGCTTTCAATTGTTACAAGAGAAGGTTTATATAACCTTTTGGTTAATCTTGCTGACTAACTGCAGAGAGTAACTAACCTAACAGCTAACAGCAGAGAGTAACTAACTAACATAACAGATCATTCTTGACTCAAAGATACTGATCTGTTATGATCTACACTAGTGTACAATTATACAATATACATTACATACATAGCCTTACTCTATTATTCCCCCCTCAAGCTCATGGGGGTTTTGGACCAGAAACGACATTGAGCTTGGATCTTAACTCAACAAATCTAGAGGAAGATACTGGCTTTGTTAAAGAGTCTGCTAGCTGGTCTGCACTCGGAACATGCACAATGTTGAGAGCTTTGGAGATGACCTTTTCTCTAACAAAATGGATATCAAGCTCTATATGTTTGGTCCTCGCATGAAGAATAGGATTATATGCCAAATTTACTGTACTTAGGTTGTCACAAAAGAGTTGTGGCATGGCAAAGAGTATGTGCAGTTCAGTTAAGAGTGACTGAATCCATATAGTCTCAGCTGTAGCATTGGCCATGCCGCGGTACTCGGCCTCCGTGCTGGATCTAGCAACAAGTGGTTGCTTCTTGGAGCTCCAGGAAACCAGATTTGGGCCAAAGAAGATGCATGAGGCAGAGGTTGAACGCCTGTCATCTAGGTCACTGGCCCAATCTGCATCACAGTAGGTGTGCAGAGAATAAGGAGCAGAGGAAACAGCTGCAGGTCTGAGTAGAAGACCATAGTCCAAGGAGCCTTTGAGGTATCTTAAAATTCTCTTAACAGCCTGCCAGTGAGAGTCAAGAGGGTTTGACATGAATTGGCAAACCTTGTTCACACTAAAGGCAATGTCGGGCCGAGTGAGGGTGGCATACTGAAGTGCACCCACAACAGATCTATAGGAATGAGGATCCGTCAATGTATCAGTGCCAAACTTTGACAATTTGTAATTACTAATCATAGGAGAGGAAATTCCTTTAGCTTCTGACATGTGGGCCTTAGCCAATAAGTCTCTGATATACTTGGTTTGAGTGAGGAGAAGTGCACCACTGCTCAGGTGCTTAACTTCAATGCCAAGGAAATAATCCAGGTTCCCCAGCTCTTTGAGAGCAAACTGTGCATCAAGCTTTTGAATTAGACTTTGAACAAGGGCAGTAGAAGATCCAGTGACAATGATGTCATCAACATAAACCAAGACATACAGGCAAGTAGCTCCCTTAGAGTAGATGAATAAGGAAGAATCACACTTGCTGGTCATGAACCCAAACTGCAGAAGAGTGGAGGCAAGCCTCTCATACCAAGCCCGAGGGGCTTGCTTTAGACCATAGAGAGCTTTGTGAAGCTTACAAACAAGAGATTTGTCACTGTGCTCAAACCCGGGTGGCTGCACCATATAGACCTCCTCACTTAGGACACCATTCAAGAAAGCATTGTTTACATCAATTTGCTTAATTGCCCATCTGTTTGTGAGAGCTAGGGTGAGTATAATCCGAATAATTACAGGTTTGACTACCGGAGAGAAGGTTTCAAAGAAATCAAAACCATACTGTTGGTGAAAGCCTTTGGCAACCAACCTAGCCTTAAATTTGTTTACTGTCCCATCAGGATTCTCCTTCACTCGAAAAACCCACTTACAGCCAATAGCAGTCCTGTTTGGAGGCAGTGTGACTAAGGACCAAGTGTTATTTTTAATTAGAGCATTATGCTCATCTTGCATGGCTTGAAGCCATTGTGGGCTAGCCAAGGCCTCCTTTACAGAATGAGGCTCAACATGACTCAAGAAGACTCTAGGAGGCAAATGTCCAGTTTTGGACCTTGTCATCATAGGATGGAGATTGATAGGTGTAGCTGGGGACAGAGAGTCAGAGGAAGTGGTGGGTGAGGGTGCAACACTGGAGGGTGTAGGAGACATAGGTTCAGATTGTGCAGGAAATCGGGTAGAAGAGGAAGAGGAAATAGGGGATGATGCAGGACTGGCTGCCACAATATCATTGGCAGTGACAGAAACACTAGGTGAAAGAGGCAAGGGAGAGGGTGCAGCACTGGAGGGTGCAGAAGACATCGGTTCAGATTGTGCAAGACTGGTTGCCACAACATCATTGACAGTGACAGAAACACTAGGTGAAAGAGGCAAGGGAGAAGGTGGATGCTGAGTTATAGGAGTGGCATGCAGAGGATATGTGGGAATAGGTATACTAGCAGGGTAAGTTTCAGGGTTTGGAACTGGGGAGACAGAATGTTGTTGGAAGAGTTTAGGATAAGGGAACATGGATTCATTGAACAAAACATCCTTTGAAATGTATATACGTCCATTAGAATCAAGGCACTTGTGGCCTTAATGTTGAGGAGAGAGACCTAATTAGACACACTCAGATGACCGGAAATCAAACTTGTGTTGATTGTATGGTCTAAGGAAAGGAAAACAGGCACATCCAAAGACCCGAAAGGTAGAGTAATCAGGGATGGTGCCAAACAAGGCATGAAAGGGAGAGGAGTGAGAGGTTAAGGTTGCAGTGGGCAGTCTGTTGATCGTATGAACAGCTTGTGTAAAGCTGTGGTCCCAAAATTTTAAAGGTATAGAAGCATGGGAGAGAAGAGTTAGTCCCATCTCAACTATGTGTCGGTGCTTTCTCTCAACAGTCCCATTTTGATGGGAGGTGTGAGGACAAGTTAGGCGATGCAAAATGCCTAGCTCAGTTAAGTACTTGGAAAAGGGTTGAAATTCCCCTCCCCAGTCTGACTGCAAAGCTTTAATTTTGGTAGAAAATTGAGTTTCAATGAGAGCTAAAAATTGTTTAAATGCAGTCAAAGCATCTGATTTTTGCTTTAAGAAGTAGATCCATGTGAATCTTGTATGAGCATCAACAAATGTAATATAGTAAGAGTAGCCACCATAAGAAGTGAATGGTGCGGGTCCCCATAAATCACTATGGATTAGTTCAAAGGGAGTAGCATGAATGGTGGGGGAAGGTGGAGCATGTAGTCTGTCTGCTTTACCAATGCAACAAGCATTACAAAATTCATAGGATGTTTTATTCAATGATGGAATATTACAAAGTTGAAGAATGGTTTTTACAGCATTATTATTTGCATGTCCAAGTCTGTAATGCCAAGTGGCAAAGGAACTAGATACAGGAGAGGGCCTAGGTGAATTAGTTACAACAGAGGACTTAGCTCTAGATTTATTAGAAGCTGCAGTTGAAACAGTGTGTTGGAAGCAAGAGGTGGAGGGTTCCTTTAGAATGTTGATGTTTTCAAAGCTGTAGAGACCATCACCTCCTAGGGAACCTTGGAGAAGAATCTGACTAGAACCCTGTGATTTCACATACCATGAGAATGGGCGAAACTCGAAATAAACATTGTTATCACGGGCAAACCTGGAAACGGAAACTAGATTCTTGGTTATATTAGGAACAAGAAGGAGATTATTAAGTTTAAACATGGTTTGAGGACTAGTAGGAGAGAAAAATTTTGAAGAGCCTATAGAGTTAATTGAGAGACCTTGACCGTTACCCATTAAAACTTGATTTGAGTGATATTGTTGGAATCAACAGTAATGTGGTGAGATGCACCAGAATCTGGGAACCATGCTTGTGGATCAAACTGTCTTTGCAGAGGTTCTTGAGTATTTGGAACAAATTGAGGTTGCTGCATTACGAGATTGGCACTAGGTTGTTGCTGTGAGGGTGGCAATCTGGGAGTAGTGTTTTGAGTGCCTTGATTATATTCTTGAGAGTTGTAATTCTGAGTATAGCCTGACTGAGCTTGATTAGAATCTTGAGGAGGCGGTCTTTGAACCTGAACAAACGTATCATCAAACCGATACCAGCAATTAAAGGCTTCATGCCCATACTTATGGCAAAGTTGACACGTGGGTTTACGACCACCGCGTCCACGACCTCGATCACCTCTGCCACGGCCTTGACCACCACGGCCTCGATTACCACTACGAAAACCACCCTGATTCTGTCGATAATCACCTGAAGCGGACAAATTTCCCAGATTTGGTGCCTGAGCCACATTAACAATGATTGAAGGGGACGATAATTCTTGTCGGAACCTTGCCAGCTGAGCATCTTGCATCAGTAGCAGAGATTCAACCTCATCAATTGATGGCGATTCCGCCTTAGCAAAGATCATCATCACGAAGGAGCTATACTCCTCAGGGAGTCCTTCGAGGACTGTATCTATGTGATCCTGCTTTGTGACAGGATCACCGATGGCTTGGAGAGATTCAATTAGGGCACGAATACGCATTAGGTATTCCGAAATCGTACGTGTGCCTTTCTTGGTGTTTTTCAATTCAGAACGAAATTGATGCACCTTGACCTTCAGGTGTGCATGGAAATGTGAATTGTCCCAAACTTGCTAGGACTGTCTACAACCAATGAATCGAGGAAGAATTGATGCAGATAACGAGTTCAGGAGCCATGTGAACAGCATTTGGTCCTGAACGATCCAAAGTTGATACTCATCAGATTCAATCCCTAGCTCACGATTCGCCTCTGTAGTGAATTGTGGTGGAATTGAAGGATTTACTACAAATCGATGGAGTTTATGCGAGATTATGACAGCTTCTACTTGCTGCTTCCACAACAGAAAGTTGTGATCATCGAGTTTGATGGACATTGAAGACTGTAAGGTTGACGGTGCCGGAGCAGTTACCTGAACCCCAGAACCAGGAATATCGAACGGATTGCGAACAGGTGCAGCCATGGAAGAACGTGATGAGAACGAAGGAGAGAGAACGGGCCCAGAAAATTAGCTCTGATACCATAATGTGAAGTATCCATGAGTGGAGAGAAAGGAAAATGTAAAATCTGATGATTCAGTGTATTCTAATTCTTTTTCACTTAACTGCTTTCAATTGTTACAAGAGGAGGTTTATATAACCTTTTGGTTAATCTTGCTGACTCACTGCAGAGAGTAACTAACCTAACAGCTAACAGCAGAGAGTAACTAACTAACATAACAGACTGTTGCTGACTCAGCATACAGGCTGTTATGATCTACACTAGTGTACAATTATACAATATACATTACATACATAGCCTTACTCTATTATTTCCTATGTGCAGGAAAACCCTGAAGACCGAGATGCTGAAGCACGGTTGAATGCTGTCAAAGGGCTCATATCTGTATGTGAAACATTAATTAATGGAAGAGGAGATACTGCTACCCCTTTCATTGAGAATGACTTTTTTCTTTTTAGCCTGATAAAGAATGAGGTGATGATGAGTTTATTTAAAGCTCTTGATGACTATTCTGTTGATAACAGAGGTGATGTAGGTTCTTGGGTTCGTGAGGCTGCTTTAGTTGGCCTTGAAAAATGTACGTACATACTCTGTAAGATAGACAAGTTGGTTTGTTTGTCTGGAAGATCAGATGGAAATGAAACTGAATCCGTAGTGCAGCCTTTGACTGATGACATACTTAAGAACAACAAAGAGCTTCCATTATTGAATGAAAATCTTGCCACGAGTTTAGTTGGAGGAATTTGTAAGCAAGCCGTGGAGAAGATGGATAAGCTGAGAGAAGCGGCAGCAAATGTTCTTTACAGAATTTTGTACAACCAGATGATTTATATTCCACATATACCTTTCCGAGAAAAGTTAGAAGAAATCATTCCTAAGGAAGCAAATGTAAAATGGGCTGTAAGTTTATAGATCTTTCATCAGTTCTTGAGGTTGGTAGCATAATTTTTTTTTTTTTTTGAGAGACCACAGTGTTATATTGCAGGTCCCTTCCTACTCTTATCCACGCTTTGTACAGTTACTTCAATTTGGCTGTTATAGCAGAGAAGTGTTATCAGGTTTAGTTATATCTATTGGTGGGTTGCAAGATTCTTTGAAGAGGGTATCACTATTGGCACTGTTAAAGTATCTAGAACTAGAAGGGGTTGAATCTGGAGACCCTAATACAAGAATGTCCAGGGAGTACATGCTATCTGTTGACATCCTGTGGGTTCTCCAACAATACAAGAAATGTAACAGAGTTATCATACCCACTTTGAAGGTATTAACTTTCTTAAGAAATGCTAAATTACTCTTTGCTTTATTGAAGGGAACTTTCAGAAAATTTTATACCTCTTTCTTTCTTGGGGGAAAAGCCAAATTCTGGATTCAAAAACAGTGCTGGTTCCTAACTTGAATTCTTAGCATGCAAATCCCTAGGCCAAACCTCTATGGCCATCCATGACTCCCTGGGTCACTATCAGCCTCTGCTGTGACCTTTTTTTTATAAGCAAAGAAATTTTATTAAGGGGTACCCAAAACCCATACACAATACAAAGTTATCAAAAGACCAAACAGCAGAAAAAGCTATCCATCATCTACATGAAAACCCAATTTAAAGGACCAACAAAGCATACTAGAGCCGCAAAAACTAGTTCCCTGATCTTGGCATAAACCAGCACCCTTTAATAAACACAAAAGATGACCAAATAGAAGCTCCTACAAGAAAGCATGTGGAATATCAAAAGGTCAAACCTATGACTGTGAAGAGCTAAGCAAAGACATTTGATATCCAGCACCAACAGAGAGTTCACATTAAAGGATCCATACCCCTGCCTGATAAAATCTTCTATAATGCAGCCCCCTACCAGAACTAACAATTCAGACCAAGGAAACCAAGCCGAAACAGCAAAAGGAACTGAAAAAGCAGAGAAGCAGCAACAAAAAATCCCTATTAAAAGACCAATCAGTTAGCCCCTCTTCAAATATTCAACGGGGTTGGAACACCACTCTGAGAAGATGCAATCTGATTCTTTATTCATGGCCAAGAACCAGGTCCATGATCTAACCTTTATGTGGTCTAAGATAGCAGTCATGCTAAAAGAACCTGTGACTTAATGGGTTGCAATCGCAATTCGCAAGCATAATAGCATGATTGATAATCAAGTCTTCATCAGCGTTGTTTTTGAGGAAGGACCCTAGTAGTCAAGTCTCAATTCTGTGTAGAAATCTATAGAAAAGAGAGAGAATATGAAAGACAAGGTGGGTTGCTGCATAATTGAATGCACTATCTTGATTTTAGTAAGGTTTCAAGTGCGCATTTATTCTAATAAACCAGGTGTACTAGTGAAGAACAACTCATCCAGGTCTAACCCGATATGTTCAAAAACTATACTACTACTCTATCTGCCTCAAAACCTAGAGGCTTCAAGCTCCACATATGACTATGATAGAGTACTGGATAATGAACCTCATGTAATCGTTACGCCCACATAGACAGCAATCAGTTGCTCGTAGAATTAATTAAAAACTGGCCCCTAGATATAATGGCCCCTTTCAAGTGTCAGAGAGGTATGGGAATGTCACCTACAAATTGAAGTTACCTCCTACTTCGAAGATTCATCCGGTATTCCATGTGTCCCAGCTAATTGAGAACTATACTGCCGAGGCTGAGTTACTAACAGAATTGGGATCAAAACTGATGAGATTGTGGAACCAGAAACAGTTTCGACTAAACAGGGAGATTATAAAGGCTGGTGGCAAGGAATGCAATAATTAGTTCGGTGGAAAGGCTTGGTGGTAGAGGATGCTACTTGGAAGGATGAACTGAATTTGCACAGCCAATTTCCTCATCTCTTGAGGACAAGGCTGGTCTTCCAGGGGCAGGAAGTGGTAGAGTACTGGATAATGAACCTCATGTAATCAGTGGGGTGGAACAGAATATGGATCAGTTATTGGACTCAAACAATGGGAATCCCAAGGTCTGGCAAGTCTATACACGTAAGAAAACGGAGGAGAGGAGGGGAGAATTAGTTGTGGTACTGAGTTGGCAAGTTGGTTAGAGGAGGCAGCATAGTTAGTGGGGAGAGGGGGATAAAGGAAGGCATTCAGTCATTTGGTTAGTTATTTTGACAGAGAATATTTTTCTTTGAGGAGCTGAGGCTCTGGTTGTAGCCATTGTAAGAGCCTAGCCTTTCATTTTCCATTGTCTTGATAATACACACACTCTGTTTCTGTTCTCGGTGCCCTATCAGACTATCCTAACAAAAAGTTTGATGTACATTGGGATATAGCATAAAGGTTACCCATACGAGCCCAATAATTCACTACATTCACTTAGCTACAAGGTAAGACTGAGTCATGGGTTGTAGTTGAAGGACCTCCTTCCTTTGAATTCCTAGCCATATATATGTTTCCAGCAATCCTGGTCGGCGCTCTCCTTAACATCAATCCTTAAAAATATTCCATATAAAAGTTTAGCTTATTTTCTTTTTGTTGTGTATACAATACTTGTTGCCTGCCTCCTATTATGAAATGTCTATATGCATCAATTAATTTGCATTGACCGCCAAGTATCATTTGTGAATCTCTAATATACTGATGAACTTATTCTATATTCCAGACCATTGAGATTCTGTTCAGCAAAAAGGTATTCCTTAATATGGAGGTTAGTCTGCTTTTCTTTTCTTTATTTTCCATCTTTCTTGTTAGTAGGTCCTAGTATTCCTTTATTTCATGTTTCTTTTTCTGCATTTATTTAGCAGTCAAGTAATCCTTTATGTTGGTTTGTTGGCAAGAGATGTTTGGTCCCCCTCACTACGTAAGTGGAAATGAATAAAAATAAAAAAGGGGAAGAAGAATAATGAAAGGGAAGTATGAGATCGAAGCTATCTGCAAAATCTAGAATACATCAAAGCTTTATCATGCTGACATTTTGAACCCTAACTACAGCAACTCCATGTATTCTTTTAACCTCCTTCAAATTTTTGTGAACTTCTATTGTGTAACAAGTTTAGAAGAGCAATTATTTGATTTATGATCTGTTACCATTTATGCATTAAAATCCAAGACGATTTGCATAATGTTGAGCAAGCAATGCATACGAGGATTCATGACTTGGCCACATGTTAAGGCTATCTGTTTGTCCTCCATTTTTGTATATGAAATACTAAATAACAATCATATGATTATGATGGTTATACCTTAGTGTATAGTAACTGTTCATGGGCTAACGAGGTTGGGCTTGTGCCAGATCCTTGTAGGCTTTAGAACAAGTTAATTTCTTTGTTTTCCCTTGTAATAGAAAAAAGGACAACATCTAAGGGTCTTTTTGCTTGTTGTTTTTAGTGTTTCTGTAAAAATCTTTGGAAACAGTGAATAGAATGAAAACAAGGTAGCATTTTTGTAATTATTTCTGAAGACAAGAAATGAAAACAGAAAACTGGAAACAAAGCAAATAGGCCCTAAGACTTTAGTATCCTTGACAAGGATTGAATAATACAAATTTTCTTCCGTAGAGGTGTTATGAGTAGGGATGGCAATTTTACCCGTACCCGCGGATAAAATCCGCAACGGGCACGGGGCGGTTAGTTAAACGGGTACCCGCGGGTAAAATAAACGGGTAATTTCAATACCTGTTTATAAACGGGGCGGGGGCGGGTATCACACTATCCGTGCCCGCGGGTACCCACACTTGTTACTTAAATTACTAAAATGCCCTTTATTATATATATGTAGTAATTGCTAAATGTATTTAATTACTTTTGTTAGTAACTTTTGTAATTGGATAATGCTTTGATGCTTTCTTAACATCTATTTGTATCATACAACAACAACCAAGCCTTATCCTACTAGGTGGGGTCGGCTACATGGATCATACGGCGCCATAATGTTCTATCATGAATCATGTTAATAGTTAAATTATTGACCTCCAAATCTTTCTTAATAGTTTCTCCTATAGTTTTTCTTGGTCTACCTCTGCCTCTAGCTATTAGATTGCCCTCCACCTAGTCCACTCTCTTTACTACAGAATCTAAAGGTCTCCTCCATACATGCCCAAACCACCTAAGTCGAGATTCAACTATCTTTTCTACAATAGGTGCTACCCCAACTCTCTCTCATGCTATCATTCCTAATCCTATCACGTTTAGTTTTTTCGCTCATTCAGGGCAACATTCTCATCTCTGCTACATTGATTTTACTCTCGTGTTGATTTTTTACCGCCCAACACTCCGTTCCATACAACATCGCCGGTCTAATAGCTGCACGATAAAATTTTCTCTTTAGCTTAAGAGGTACCTTTTTGTCACACAAAAAACTCGAAGCCTTCCTTCATTTCGACCACCCTGATTGAATCCGATGGTTTACATCTCCCTCAATTTCTCCGTCATTTTGTATAATAGACCCAATATATTTAAACCGTGTGATTTGTGGTATGTTGTGGTCTCCAACTTTCACCTCTAAGCTAGAGGTGTTTCGCCTTTTGCTAAACTTACATTCCATATACTCCGTCTTGCTTCTACTCAAACGGAAACCATGTGCTTCTAAAGCTTGTCTCCAAGTCTCCAACCTTCCATTTATATCAACTCTCGACTCTCCAACTAGGACTATATCATCTGCGAAAAGCATGCATCGCGGTGCTGGCTCTTGAATGTGCTCTGTAAGTACATTCAAGACTAAGGTAAAAAGATAAGGGCTTAAAGCTGACCCTTGGTGCAGACCTATGGTTATTGGGAAATCTTCTGTGGCTCCACCCTGCGTTCTCACACTAGTCGTGGCCCCCTCATACAAATCCTTGATAGCTTGAATATAGGCAATCCGAACACCTTTCTTTTCTAGGGCTTTCCACAAAACCTCTCTTGGCACCCTATCATATGCTTTCTCCAAATCAATGAAGGCTATGTGTAAATCTTTTTGATCCCTTCAATATTGTTCCATCACTCGTCGCAGCAAGTAAATTGCTTCCATGGTCGACCTCCCGGGCATAAAACCAAATTAGTTGTCAGTGATTTTGGTTTCTTTTCTTAGTCTCCATTCAAGCACCCTCTCCCATAGCTTCATGGTATGACTCATAAGCTTAATCCCCCTATAATTTGCACAATTTTGTATATCTCCCTTGTTCTTGTAAATCGGAACTAAAGTGATTCTCCTCCATTCGTCCGGCATTTTCTTTGACCTCATAATCTATTTGTATGAACATGATTATTTTAAATTGAATTACGCATATTTTAACAATTTTTCAAGCAAAAAGAGTATATATTTTTTTTGGAAAAAATAATCCGCGGATACCCGCAAACCCGTGGATATCCGCGAAGCCTGCTGGATACCCACCCGAAGGATACCCGTGTGGGTAACAGACAGGGACGGGTACAAATTTTACCCGGTGGGTATGGGGGCGGGGGGAGTGCTACCCGTGCCCGCCCCGTTGCCATCCCTAGTTATGAGTACTATATGTAATAGGCAGCACTGATTAGATCAACAAGAAGGGAATTATGCAGTAAAATGATCCAATGATGCAGAATAGTATTAACTGAAAATTGATTAAGTACACATCTCGATTCTCAACATAACTTCAGCAACTAGAGTGACAAGCTGCTCAAGTTGAAGAGTTACAGAGATAGAAGAAGACATTAAATATTGCAGTGGAGAAGAGAAGAGTCACCCAATAATTCCACAAGACGGATAATTGATCACAATATATAATGCCCCTATTCTCCCCTTGTTCTCTTTGTATTATTTTCTTGCTTTCTGTTTTGGGTTACCATGTATACATCCTTTGTAACTAATTCCTATGTCATCTGCTGACTTGTAACATTATATGTGCCATTTCTACTGTTTAAAAATATGAGTTGTGAGAAGTGTTTTGTTCTCTTTATTGATTTTATCAATGTGTTCCCTTAAAATGTTTAGTGATAACACATTTGGTTAAATTAATTATATTTTCAGGCTCATACTCCAACCTTTTGTGCTGGTGTTCTGGATTCTCTGGCAATTGAATTGAAGGGATCAAAAGACTTCTCCAAGTTGTATGCTGGTATTGCAATACTTGGTTATGTAGCTTCGGTACCGGAACCAATCAATACTAGGGCCTTTTCTCAACTTCTCGCTTTCCTTGGTCATCGTTACCCTAAGGTGATTCTCGAATCTTCATCAGTATTTTTGCTTGAAATCAAAATCACTTTCAGAGTAGATGGGCTCTTGACACAATTTACTTTTGTTGCTTGCTTCGTGGATTCTCATATTTTATTTTCTCCATTGTTGACCAGATTCGAAAAGCTTCAGCTGAACAAGCCTACCTTGTCCTCCTGCAAAATGGGAATCTTGTGGCTGAAGATAAGATTGAGAAAGCACTTGAAATTATTTGTGAGACTTGCTGGGATGGCGACGCGGATTTAGCAGAACACCAAAGATTAGAGTTGTACGAGACCGTAGGTTTGGAGGTGGGGCCGCTTGGCAAGAATAGTGATGGATCATCAAGGAAAACCAGCCATAAGAAGCCTTCAGACTTAGATGAAAATGCATCATATTCTTCGTTAGTTGAGTCATCTGGGTTCTGATTTCTACTGGTGCAATCCCAGGTTTGCTGTTGTACAATGTAACTTACAAGAGTTGAAATGAAAGTTTCATGTGCGTTGGTCAATTTTCAATCATATTTATGGCCTCAAAGTATGCTATGCATTTACTGGATTAACTATAAAGACGTTATTGTTAGTTGAAAGAAAGAAAGAAAGAAAATACCTTTGTGCTACCAAAGGTATTCCTACCCAATTCAGATTTTCGAAGTTTCTACTTTTCCAAATTAATATTATTTGTACTCGTGGCGTATGAGCTTTTGTGGAAATTTCCCTTAGTTGTCGGTGACTGAATAATTAAGAAAGCAGATCCACACTGTTAAAGGACTGTGTGGAACTTGGTAAAATTAAGCTGTATATAGATTTTAATTGTTGTATACTGTCAGTGCAAAGTTTTACATTGTCAACCAATCACAAATCATGATATTGATTACTTTTAAGGTGGTTAGGATAAGAGTCAAAGATTTTCAATGATGTGGCAACTTATGATTGGTTGACAGTGTAAAAAACTTTTACACTGATAGTATATATCAATTAAACTCATATAAATATGTATAGAGTAGTGAGTGTTTTGGTTAACTTCCTTTTAGGGGGAAAAAAAGTCTTTTTTATCTCGAAAACAATTATTTTGGAATTAATCTGACATTTTTGACAAATTAATTCAAAGTATAAAGCTTTTAGTCTTATATAGAAAAAAGTAATTTTTAGAAAATCTAAAAGTTTAAAGCTTATTTAAATTTTTTATTATTATTTTGAAACCAATCAATCACATTTTTTCATTTATCTCTATGTAACTATCAAACAAATATTTTTATTCTATAAAAACGACTTATAACCCTTTTTTTGTACTTAAATATATAAAAATGGTTTTTTTTTATTTTATATTATTCGATTGAAATATATTATCTTAAAATCACTTTTCAAAAATTATTCAAATAAAAATAGATTATGGTTATAATTGATTATCACAATAACATATTATTGATATCTTAAACACGTAGCTTTTTATAAATTTAACTAGATCATGTACCTGTGCGATTCACGGGAAATCAATGTTTCAGGGTATAATTAAGATTTTCAAAATTAGCTTTCAATATCAACAAATCTAAATGAAAAAAAGCCACAATCTTCAGGAAAAAAGTACAATGACTAAGAGATGTTGTAATGTACAAAATAAAATTAATAAATGTTATGTCAACTGCTTATGTTAAATTCTGAAATACTTCTTTATATATTACATTGGAGGTGGAATTTAAAATGTGACCTTCATTGTCACATATCAGTATCTTCAAACCTTGACGTGATGTAACCCTTGATATTACAACATACAACTACCCATATGAAAAAACAGATTGTGGGAGATAAATGCTCACATGTTTTAGGGATTGTCCTTGACTCTTATTTATTGTCATTGCAAAAGAAACAACCACGGGAAATTGTCTATGTTGGAATCTAAAAGGGATCCCGATGTCAGATGACTTCAATGACAATCGAGGAATAAGAACTTTTTTAGGAGATGAATCGAGCCATATAAAATTATTTACTATCCCGAATAGATCATCAATCTGCAACATACATTACCAAAATTAATTAAAATATATAAAGTGATTAATAAAGTAAAGGGCTAAAAAAACCACTTTGAAATTAAGTTTATAGGATATTTTCCTAGGTATTAAAACTCTTTGAATTAAATTCCCCTTTTAATATTTTTTTGTTTGATTCTAGTGCTTAGATAGGCTAAATTCTAAAAAATCATTTCAAATTTTGTAAAAGAAAATAAAGAAGGCCAAAGGGTGATTCACACAATATTTTATGTTTTTGATGACCGGTGCTCATAACACAAAATATTCAATGACATAATGTATTCAGATCATGGCAAAGAAAGGATGGAGGAAAAAAGGTACACATAAAATCCAAAGAGTTTTAAAAAGGAAAAATGACTTACTTCTATTTTAAACTAAAAAGAAAATAAAACACTAACCTCTTTTCAACTAAAGTCCATCTAATTAGATTGCCATGAAATACTTGGGACTCAGGTGCAAAACCCACACATGCATGTGAGTTGAAGCGTGGAGAAAGAGTGGGTCATGCGTGAAATAGTAGCCAAGTGCAAAACCCTTATTATATTAGGGTTTCTTCCTTTCTTTATGTCATTAAATTATGAATCTCATTAATTATTGACATCATTATATTTTTATCATATTAGTTAATTTATTATTTTCATCATCATCCAAAATATTTTATTATCATAATAATTAATTGCCATTAAAGTTTGATTTTTTCGATGAAATTTCATGTTATCTTTTGCAAATTAATTCTTGATTTTGTCACTACTTGGTCCGATAAATAATATTTTCTATTCTATTTGAAATTTGTAATTTGAATCAAAATTATATCTTTCATCTTTCATTTAATACATTTAATAAAAATATTCTAATTAATGATAAAAATATACTGAATAAAAATTAAATATTTTCCTTTATCAAAATAAAAAAATATCAAAAAAGATCTTTAGCACGTAATATAAGAATCTTATATATAAACGTAACTTGAAGATTCATGCACAACAAAATAAAAATGAATTTAATAAATTTATCAATTGTTTTAGTTTTAGATGTTTTATGATGAGACAACCAATAATATCGATAATAATAAGTTAATTCTATTTATTTTATAAATTCTCCAAATTGGAAAAAACAAATAAGATAAACACATAAGATACTTTTAAAAGGATCCGTCACAAAAAAAAAGATACTTTTGAAAGTAAATCAATCTTTTAATAGAAATCTTTTTTTTGATCGATTCAATTCTAAGTAAATTAATCGCATTTTGAATCTATCAACCATTTGAAATTAAATCAATTCATTTTATTATTTCTCAAATATGATATTTTCTATTCTATTTGAAATTTGAATCAAAATTATATCTTTCATTTAATACATTGAAGAAAAATATTCTAATTAGTGATAAAAATATACTAAATAAAAATTAAATATTTTCCTTTATCAAAATCATGATATCATACCAACCACTATATTTTTTGAAATCTTATCTAATTTGATTCCAAAAAAGATACAAAAAATAAATTGCATTCATAGGAATGTAATTTTTTGACTTCAAAAAAAATCTTTAGCACAAAGTAATATAAGATCTTATATATATAAACGTAACATGAAGATTCACTACAATAAAATAAAATTGAATTTAATAAATTTATCAATTGTTTTAGTTTTAGATATACTTTATGATGAGACAACCAATAATATAGATAATAATAAGTTAATTCCATTTATTTTATCAATTCTCTAAATTGGAAAAAACAAATAAGATAAACACATAAGATACTTTTGAAAGGATCTGTCACAAATTTCATTAATACTCAATTAACACCTATTTCATCAATACTCATTATAGAGCCTATTTACAAGTTTTTTTCTCTCTTTTTTTGTCTCAAGGTCACATGTTACTTACACTTACATATTATATATATGATAGTGAAAAGGGAGACAAGCACTGTATGCTTATCAAAGTATCATCAAGTGAAACCGATTTCGATCCTTAGTAAAGCCTATTTATTACAGTAAAACAAAAACTTAAGTATGGAATTTGGAAAAGCAGAAAAAATAACACAACCAAATATATGGTTATCAATGTCATTGAACAATTGAGACCAATCCGAAAGTTAAAATAACAAACTCCAACCATAATGCAAAATATATTAAACAAATATGTTCTGAAAATTAACTTACAAGTTAATGGCAAAAAGCACTAGGACCATCCCATCTAATTAAGTAATTAAGTAATAAAACTTTAAATTAAAAAGGCCACAAATTCTCAAATAAAACTCCAGCACTCATTCACTTGGTTCCTTCTTGACGACAACAATCCTTGACATTTTTGTGCTAGATGTCTGTGTTTCACCATCTTCAAACTTGGAAGATACATCCATATCATCACGTGATCTTTTTTCACCTTTTTTGCATGAAGGAGCGTGGGACAGATCATCTTCATGACACTCCTAAAAAGTATAGAAATATAAAAAATAGTTAAAAAATAATACATAACCCATATGATCAATGCATTATATGCTGTGCTTGAAACTTATACCTCAGAATCATGCTGTCCCCGCTGCGACCTATTTGTTTCGACATTATTGACAGAATCTTCAATAACCCGCGGTCAATTAAAATGTCCTTTAAGTTCATATCACAGTATATCAAATACTTTCCACTTGTAATTATATATCTTATGTCGACGAATCTAGGCAAGTATACCTAGTCGTACAAGTAATACGGTAGTGAGACCAAATATCGTTCCCAGGGATCGCGGACAAGTACCACTTCGCAAATTGGACTACTATCTAGACGATCGTTTGGATGGAAGGGAGCTCAATATTAAATACCATGCCCAACAAGAGTTAAAATAAACAAAATAAAAGGGAAAAGTTCTTTTAGGATTTTTAGCAAACACTTGGACTGCAGAAAAAGAGATTATTCAAATATGAAAGATGTTGGGATTAAACTTCACTAAAACTTTGCCTCATGCAATACTAAGACCACCAATCCAGTTTATGCTTCAAATATTAAAATCAACCCACAAGATTACTCAAGTCCTAAATCCTTAGATAAAAAGAGCCTAAATCCCCTAATTAAACCCTAATTCCTTAGGTGGCTTAACTAATGAATTTGCATTAAGAGTAGGGACTACACGATTACTAATAAACCAAAATCCATTCCTAGATGCAAGGCTTACTAGGTGATTGATTTCAGATCAAGAACTGATAAGAACTTCCCAATTGCAAATCAATTCTCAGAACAATTCATGGGTGATCAAACCACAAAAAGCATTAAGTATAGAAATCAAACACTAATAACGAAGCATAAACATAGATTAATAGATCAAAGCAAATAAATGAGATTTGTTTTAGCTACATCTAATCCCAACACAAAGGGATTTAGCTACTCATAGTGATAGAGAAAGCCAAAAGAAAAACAATAGAGACAAGGGAGAGAAGGAACTCCATGGAAGCTTTCCACAACCGTCACCACAGCCCCTTAGCTCAGAGAATACTCTTTTTAGGGTTCCAAGTCTGGTAGGGTAAAAGTCTCCCTTTTTCTGTTCTGCCCAATGCCTATTTATAGATTAGGCGCGCGTCACGACCGTGATAGCCATCACGGTCAGGCCGTGACGGGTTATGCCACAGGCGCTTCTTCAATTTTTGGTCTGTCACGGCCGTGATCAGTTCTGTCTGTTGAGGATACATGTCATGGACGTGATGGGCATCACGGCTAGGCCGTGACCAGCTCTGACTTTTACCTTCTTTTCTTTTCAGTTTTGCTTGATCATGGCCGTGATGGTCATCACGGCTAGGCCGTGATGGGCTCTGTTTGGTGCATTTTCTTCACTTTTCAAGCTCTATCTTCATCCAAGCTCCATCATGGTTGATCCTGAGCATTTTATCCTTAATTTCTGCAAAACAACACCACGAAACCGCCTCACCCGTTCCAAGGTAAAAACTAACAAAAATAAAATTAAAATTGCCTAAACTATATGAAAATGCATGCAAAAATGTACATGAAATATAAGGTGAAATCACACTCATCAAATCACCCCAAGCTTAAGACTTTGCTTGTCCTCAAGCAATCACCAAGGCCAGAAGATATAAATAATCAGAGCGTGGATAGTGAACCAAGAACCCGAGTAACTAATCCAAGTAACAGACATTTTCAAATAATTCACCAAGAGACGATCAATTTTAAGTCCAATTAGAAGCTTAGGTTTCCTAGACTCCTATTCTCATTGATTCGGACACTTTTTCTCACCTCACTCAAGTGTTTAAGGATATATGACAATTCGCTCAATTTCCTCAAGGAATGAATTCTACCATAAACTTGACTATTAACCAAATCTCTACTTTATTGATGAAAACACATAAGAATCAAGAGGTCTTTTACTTTGGTTGTAACGGGGCCATGAGATTAATCGTTAGGTGGGGAAATCAAGAAAAGGAAATTTCAAGAAGGCTAAACAGAATATCAAGCATTGTAAAGCACGACACCTTCTAAAATACCTTTTTTGGGTTTTGATTCATTTTTCCACATTTCTTTCTTTCTTTTTATTTTATTTCTCACTTCCTTTTGTCATCCCCTTCTCTATTTTGTTTTTTTTTGAGAAGGGGAGATTTTCAATTCAAGAGAAATATTTTCTAACTTTCTCATCCCATACTTTTTCAACTACCTTTTTACCCTTTTTGTAATACTTTAAAAGGTGCCATACCAAGCATTATTCATAAAAGTAATTCAAGGTACTAAGAAAAGTATTTTATTCTTTCAGGCTCAATATTGGGTAACTAAGGGGTAGCATTTAGTCAATCAAAGCTCAGAAGACCGGAAAAATACCTAGTGCCTCAATCATTTTCAAAAAATGTTTTCAAAAATTTTTAAGCTTTAAAACGGTTTCAAGTCAAGTTCTAGAGAATACAATCCAAGAGGAATTAAAACACTCTATCAAAAAGAATGGGGTCGATTTAGTGAGTACCCCTTTTTGGCTCAAAATCTCACATTTTAGTAGTTCAAAAATCAGTGAGAAACACGAATCTATGGAACCACATGCTAATTATCAACTATCAACGATCATCCCAAGAATTTTTTATTTGTAGCCTTATCACAAGAATAAAAAAAATTGGATTCAAAAATTCACTATCTCAATTTATTTGGCACTAAGCTCTCACAATTGGATGCATAATCTAAGCAAGGGGCAATCTAATCATGTGATCATGCAAAACTATGCCTATATGAATGCAACATGAAAAATGCAAAAATTCAAAAATTTGCAAAAATACCCCTACCCTAAGCTTAAAAACTTACATTGTCCCCAATGTAAATAATCAAGTCGGAGAGAGGAGAAAAATGGAACAACTCACCGAGGTGGTAGCGGGTGCTGGCTCACATGCCTAGTCAAAGAGGTGCTGGAAAATGTGTCACGGTCGTGATGCTCATCACGGGCATGCCGTGATCAATTCTGGTCCATAGGAGCTGCCCTGTCACGGCCGTGACCTCTATCACGGCTAGGCCGTGATGCTCTCTGATCTTCAGGGTCCTCTCATCACGCCCGTGATGGGTATCATGGCTGGGCCGTGATCCTTTTTGGTCTTCATGGTTAGCTCATCACGGCCGTGACCAGTGTCACGGCCTGGGCGTGATGACTTCTGACTTTATTTGTTCCTGCCCTTTTTTGCTTCTCATTCCTTCTTAGCCTGAAAACACTTAACAAATCTATTAATTTATGATTTTTTTCCTCTTGATCTTCTCAAATTATTCAAGAGTTAAATTCAAAAACAAATGGAAAAGGAAAAGAAAACTCGGGTTGCCTCCCAATAAGCGCTTCTTTAACGTCACTAGCTTGACGGGCCGGTGATCTCTATGAGGGTGTTTTAAGAGGGATGGAGACTGTTTGACGATCAAAGTCTCCTCCAAGGTAGTGCTTGAGCCTTTGCCCATTAACAGTGAAAGTTCTTCCGGATGATGGATCTTCCAATTCAACCGCACCAAATGGAGAAACTGACTTGACACGGAATGGATCCGACCACCTTGATCTCAACTTCCTCGAAAATAGCTTGAGACGTGAGTTAAAGAGCAAAACTGATTGGCCTTCTTCAAAATGCTTGGGAAGAATGTACTTATCATGCCAAAACTTTGTTCTTTCCTTATAGATTCTTGCACTCTCATATGCCAAGAGTCGGAATTCATCCAACTCATTCAATTGCAACAGTCTCTTGTCCATAGCCAGCTTCATATCAAAGTTCAAGGCTTTCACTGCCCAAAAAGCACGATGTTGGAGCTCTATCGGAAGGTGACATGATTTTCCAAACACTAATTGGTAGGGTGACATACCAATAGGTGTTTTATATGCAGTCCGATAGGCCCAAAGTGCATCATCCAGCTTCTTTGGCCCATCTTTTCTCGCATTATTCACTGTTTTCTCCAAGATCCTCTTTAATTCCCGGTTAGACAACTCCAATTGCCCACTAGTTTGTGGGTGGTATGGTGTGACAACTTTATGATTGACTCCAAACTTGGCAAGCACCGCATTGAACTCTTTGTTGCAAAAATGAGTACCCCCATCACTAATAATGGCTCTAGGGGTTCCAAATCGGGTAAAAATGTTCTTCCTCACAAAACTAACCACCGTTTTTGCATCATCTTTCATAGTTGGGTCGGCTTTTACCCATTTACTCACATAGTCAACCACAACCAAAATATACTTGTTGTTGTAGGATGATGGGAAAGGACCCATGAAGTCGATCCCCCACACATCAAAGAGCTCCACCTCTAAAATACCCTTCAAAGGCATCTCATTTCTCTTGGATATACTTCCAGTTCTTTGACACTTGTCACACTTCATTACCCAAGCTCTAGAGTCTTTAACAATGGTAGGCCAAAATAAACCACTTTGCAAGACTTTCATGACGGTTCTCTCGCCACCAAAGTGTCCTTCATAAGGTGAGTTGCGGCAATGAGTCAAAACCCCATTAATCTCTTCTTATGGAATACATCTTCTAAGAATTCCATCCGAACCTCTTTTGAAAAGGTAAGGTTCATCCCATACATAGTATTTAGCATCATGGATAAGCTTCTTCCTTTGTTGTGCATTGAAGTCCTTCAGAATCTTGTTGGCGGCCTTGTAATTTGTAATGTCCGCAAACCAAGGTGCCACTTGCACCCTAAACAACCTCTCATCCGAGAATTCTTATTGAATTGGCAACTCATCTTTTGCTTGAATATCTGCTTGTGTAAGCCTAGACAAATGGTCGGCTACCACATTCTCCACTCCTTTCTTGTCCTTTATATCTAAACTAAATTCTTGGAGCAATAGTACCCACCTAATGAGCCTTGGTTTGTGGTCGCGCTGTCGCGCACGCGCCAAAAAGAACGAGCGGGTTTTAAAACTGTAGTTTAGGGCGACAACTCGGATGTCGTCTCACAAGAACTCTTAAAGTGTTATTTTTCACACAAATCAGTTTGGGGGGGGGGGGGTTTGGATTGGGATGCAAATAAGAAAACAAAGTAATAACAGAGCAGTAAAACAAGGCAGTTCAAAGAGGTTATCAAATAGCTAAAGACGATTAATCTATTGTTCTCGATTTCCCAACTATCATAGGTTCATGCAACTTCCAAGCCCTAAGCAGATTCTAATCCCCTCCCGGTTGTAGCAACAATTTACAAGCGAAACCACTACTACAGATATATGCCCCTATTCCCGAATTAAGCAAATGGGTTAAGCCCTTCGTGAACTAAGCGAACACGAAACGTACACACGCGAATTAAGCAAATGCGATTAATTATAGGAACATGATATCACCGAAAATAAATCAACACAACACAATATACTCCTGAATTAAGCAAACAGAAATATATAGCATGGCATTGAAAAGGGAAAAGCATACAAAACAGGAAATATAAGAACCTCAAGTGTAGTGGAAATCGATTACAATAGATTAATCCTAGAAACTTAGTTCTCCATGGAAAACAAAAACACGCAGAAAAAGGTAAAAACAATGGAGAAGCCAAAGTCCTTCCAAGCTGTTCAGAATGGCAATTTATACTATTCATAAATTAAGTTCACTCGCGAGGCGAGCACACCTTCGCGAGGCGAATATTGTGAAAAGTCAGCAACGTTTGGTCTTATCGCGGGGCGAAGGACTACTCGCGAGGCGAGACTCTTCAAATTCCAACTGTCATAGCCGTGACCTTCATCATGGTTAAACCGTGATAGCTTCTGATCTTCCAGGGTTGGATTACTCGCGAGGCGAGTCAAGTGTTCGTGAGGCGACACAGAAACCTTGCATTTTCCTGGAACAGTCAGCCTTCAGGGTCGCGAGGCGAGAAGAGTAGTCACGGGGCGAACCAGAGAGGATGACATTTTCACCGTTCTGCTAGCTTTCAGGTTCGCGAGGCGAGAATACTCTCGCGAGGCGAATCCCCTGTTTCTTTATTCTCTTGACTTCCATCTTAACCTGAAAACAAAGACACAGCTATAAGTGCATTATTTGACTCAAAACTGGCTAAATTAACCTAAAACTACTTTAGAGACTCAAAACCTTGCTAGAGGACAATCTAATCTAATTTGGGTGAAAATAGGATATAATTTGTACAAAACCCTGGTCATACTAGCCATAAAACTAGATGAGCCAGAGGCTGATCAAAATACCCCAAACTTAAACTTTGCTTGTCCCCAAGCAAACTAAGACTCAAAAATCAAAAAGACTCAAGACCTGGCAAGCTTAAAAGATTCAATCAACCTTGCACAAATTCAAGCATTTTCATCAAAACAGTTTTCTTCAATGTCCCCCCCTTCAAGCAAAGCAATCCCCACAATCATTCATTATAAACAATTGAGAATTTCGTCATTCAAGCAATCAGAAATCTAAGCAAGGGATCTAAGTTACACACAAAAGGGAGATCACCAAATTCAAACAACCGCCTTCCTCACAAGGGAGTTTAGTATTTCACTCAATCGCTCAGTTTGTGTCTAGGCTATCAACATTTCTCTCAATTTCACTTTTAAAGAACACTTCCCATGAATTTGATTTTCATCTCAAAATGATTCCCACAGAAAACATGCATGCAACATCAAAAGGTCTTTTATGGGTTGTAATGGGGCCTGGCTAAGGGTAGGATATACAAAGGTACTAGGCTGAAGACCCTAGGAACTAAGAGAGCATGAAACACTTCAAAACATTGAAATTCCACTCAAGTTCCTTTTCTCATTTTTCTTTATGCCTTGGGTGACTACAACCTCTTTTTTTTTTCTAATACTTTTATTTTTAACATTTTTACACTTTTCTTTTTTTTTTTTCCTTTTTTTTTTCGTTTTTTTTCACTTTTTTTTTTACAAACCTTTGGCTCCAACCTTTTTATTGTATTTTTTTTCTCAATCCCAACAACATATTACACCTTGCAGCCACCCCAAACTTAGTTTCTTGCACCCATTCTCTTTCTAAGATCCATGCTCTCCTAATCCTAAGATCGGGTTAACATGGTTTTCCAGATTTTTTTTTTTGCTTATAACATTAGGTTATCAAGAATTAACAGGCTAATCAGGCTTAATGGGCTAACTAGGGAACATGCATTAGGGATGGTTATTTTTAGGCTAAGTAGCTATTTACAAAGAAAATGCCTAAATCATCTGAAGCAAACACATAATCATGCAAACTAAAAAGAGATTCAAGCAAATTCAGGAAAGTGCAACTTGAAAGTGATTTCACACAGTTTAAAACATGTTGGAGGCTCAAAACCTCACCTGGACATTCGTGCAAATTGTTTGACAGATTCTATCCCTAGTGTGTGCTTCCTATCACCCCAAACTTATCATAAATCATGCCATCACAACAAAATCTCAAAGTTCAGTTTTCAATCACATGGGGATCACTTTAAAATTTTTTCCAGAAATTGTTCAACCTAGGGGAATCATCACATCAATCATGCAATCAATCTGTGCAAAGTCAATCAAAATCCAGCAAACTTGCCAACAAAAGACTTAACACAACTCCTGAGCTTCTCAGATTATTCAGGAGCTTTATTAAAAGAAAAGGAAAAAAAAAACAAGATAAACAAAACTACAACTAGTTCCCCCCCCCCACACTTAAAACATACATTGTCCCCAATGAACAAAAGAACTATAAAATCAGAGTGAGGAAAAGGAAATGGTACACCCTGATAAAGTGTCAGTGTAGGTGGGAGCTTCCAAGGAGAGCTCCTCAACATTAGCATCCGCAGGGTCACCAGCATCCACACCATGGAATGGCTTCAGCCTTTGCCCATTAACCTTGAAGGTTTTGTTGGTACCTGCATCTTTGATCTCTACTGCACCATAAGGAAACACATTAGTAACAACAAATGGTCCAATCCACCTGGACCTAAGTTTCCCAGCCATCAATTTCAGACGGGAATTAAACAGTAAGACTTTCTGACCCACAAACAATTCTTTCCTAGCAATCATCCTATCATGAAAAAGTTTTGTTTTCTTTTTATAAATCCTAGAGCTTTCCTAGGCTTCTAGCCTAAGCTCTTCAAGTTGCTGCAGCTGTAATTTCCTTTCAACACCAGCTTTCTTCATGTCCATGTTATAGCACTTGACTGCCCAGTATGCACGGTGCTCAACTTCCACCGGGAGATGACATGCCTTACCAAATACAAGACGAAAGGGGGACATTCCTATAGGTGTCTTGAAAGCAGTCCTTTGAGCCCACAGTGCGTCTTCCAGACGGCGGCTCCATTCCTTTCTGTTCGGCTGCACCATCTTCTCTAGAATCTGCTTGATCTCCCTGTTTGATATTTCAGCCTGGCCATTGGTCTGGGGATGGTAAGCAGTGGAAACTCTATGTACAACCCCATACTTCCTGAGTAAGGCTTCCATGGTTCGATTGCAGAAGTGAGTGTCCTGGTCACTGATGATAGCCTTAGGTATGCCAAACCTGCAAAAAATGTTGGACCTAACAAATTTGGAAACAACTTTAGCATCGTTAGTCCTAGTGGGGATTGCTTCCACCCACTTTGAAACATAGTCTACAGCCAAAAGAATATATACAAAACCAAAAGAAGCAGGGAAATGACCCATGAAATCAATCCCCCACACATCAAAAACCTCACAAAAAAGCATGGGCTACTGAGGCATCTCACTCCTACGAGTGATGGCAGGGCCTGCTGTTTGACATTCCTTGCAATTTCTGTAGACCTCATAGGCATCTCTAAAAATTGTGGGCCAGTAAAACCCAGAATCCAGGACTTTTCTTGCTGTCCTCTGTGGTCCAAAATGTCCTCCTACTTGAGAGGCATGTGAAAAGTGTAAGATGGACTCTGCCTCATGATCGGGGACACACCTCCGAATCACCTGATCACTGCAAAACTTCCAAAGGTACGGATCATCCCACACATAGTACTTTGCATCGCTCTTGAGCTTGTGGAACTTATGTCTACTTGTACCTGCAGGAACAATACCAGCAACAAGAAAGTTAACTATGTCAGCAAACCAGGGGGTTACCCCATACAGATGTAGAAGTCTCTCATCAGGGAAGTCATCTTGGATGGGAGAAGGATCATCATCCCTTGCTATTCGGCTCAAGTGATCGGCTACCAAATTTTCAGCTCCACTCTTGTCTTTTATCTCCACATTTAATTCTTGGAGCAAAAGCATCCACCGGATCAGTCTTGGCTTAGCTTCTGGTTTCTTTAACAGGTACTTCAGAGCTGCATGGTCAGTGAAAACAATAACCCTAGAACCTAGCAAATAAGACCTAAATTTATCAAGTGCAAATACAACAGCTAGCAGTTCTTTCTCAGTGGTGGTGTAATTTGATTGTGCAACATCTAAAGTCCTAAAAGCATAATGAATTACATGGGCAGCCTTGCCCACCCTTTGTGCCAGAACCGTTCCCACGACAAAATTAGAAGCATCACACATGAGTTCAAAAGGAAGTGTCCAGTCTGGGGGCTGGATGATGGGGGTAGAGGTCAATGCTTTTTTCAGGTAGTCAAATGCCTCCTTGCAATTTTCATCAAAATGGAACATGGCATCATTCTTCAGCAGGTTTGACAATGGCAGAGCTATCTTGCTGAAGTCCTTTATAAAGCGCCTGTAGAAACCTGCATGTCCAAGAATAGAACGGATCTCGCGTATGCAAGATGGGTAAGGCAATGAAGAAATCACATCAATTTTTGCAGGATCTACTGAAATACCCTCTTTAGAAATTACATGACCCAAAACTATCCCCTGTTCTACCATAAAGTGACATTTTTCATAATTCAAAATCAGATAAGTCTCAATGCATCTTTGTAGAACTAAACTCAGACTATGCAGACATGCATCAAATGAGGAGCCATATACAGTGAAGTCATCCATGAACACCTCCATGCAATTTTCAATAAATTCAGAAAAAATGCTAAGCATGCATCTTTGGAAGGTGCCAGAAGCATTACAAAGGCCAAATGGCATCCTCCTATAGGCAAACGTACCGAAGGGGCACGTGAAAGTGGTCTTTTCCTGATCCTCAGGGGCAATATGGATCTGGAAATACCCGGAAAAGCCATCAAGAAAGCAGTAATGAGATTTACCAGCCAGCCGATCCAGCATCTGATCTATGAACGTCAAAGGAAAGTGATCCTTTCTGGTGGCCTGGTTCAACTTCCTATAATCTATATAGACTCGCCAGCTATTCTGGACTCTAGTAGGTACAAGCTCATTATTATCATTCCTAACTACTGTGAGACCGGACTTCTTTGGTACAACTTGCACCGGGCTTACCCAAGTACTATCAGAGATGGGGTATATAATACCTGCCTGCAGAAGTTTAGTCACCTCTTTCTTCACCACATCCAGAATCAATGGGTTTAGCCGCCTCTGGGCATGCCTTACTGGTTTAGCCCCATCCTCCAATAGAATTCTGTGCATGCATCTGGAGGGGCTAATTCCTGGAATATCAGCCAATGTCCACCCAATAGCCTTCTTGTGCTTCTTCAGAACCTCCAATAGTTTTGCTTCCTGGTCAGAGTCAAGGCTGGAAGAAATGATGACTGGAAGTTTTTCATTTGTCTCCAGGTAGGCATACTTCAGGTTCCCAGGAAGTGGCTTGAGCTCTAGGGAGGGCGGCTGCTCAATGGATGGTACATTGGGAGTAGCCATGATGTCAAGGACTCCTGCAGAACAGACAGCTTCACTCTCACTATCACTATCACCCTGCAAAGTTGAATCAAGAAACTCAGTACAAACAACACACGGGTTAGTGTCAGTACAGTTAGTACATGAATATAAATCATCAAAACCAGAAATAAAGGGAAAATCTGAAACAAGGTCCTCATAGGTATCATCAATGATCTCAGAAAGCAACTCTAAGTGGAAAACAGAGTGCTCCTCCAGTGGGTGTTTCATTGCATCAAAGATGTTGAACTTTGCCACAATATCACCAAACTCCATAGACATAGTCCCATCATTCACATCAATTTTAGTCTTGGCTGTCTTCATGAATGGTCTGCCCAGGATTATAGGTGATCTACTGGAATGTGTTTCTCCTGCCATGTCTAGGATGTAGAAGTCAGCTGGGAAAATTAGCTCATCAACTTGCACCAACACATCTTCTACCATTCCCATGGGGCGGGCACTGGTCCTGTTGGCCAACTGGATGGTGATACCTGTATACTACAAGGGACCAAGATCAAGGTTGTTAAAGATGGAGGTAGGCATGACATTTATGGAGGCTCCCAAATCCAACATGCAGTTTTCAAATTTCCTATCCCCAATAGTGCATGGAATAGTAAATGTGCCCGGATCCTTGCACTTCTGTGGTAATGCCTGAGTAGGGGCTAAAACAGCAACTCTTTCTGGTGCAGGCCTAGACTGGATAAGAGCTGAGACATTTCTTCCCAAATCAACTCTCTCATTATTCTTCAACTTCCTCTTGTTGGTGCATAGATCCTTCAAAAATTTTCCATACTTGGGCACCTGCTTGATCACATCTAGAAGGGGAATATTCACAGCTACCTTTCCGAACACATCTAAAATCTCCCTTTCCTTGTCTTCACCACCAATCTTCTTATTTTTCTGTAATCTGTGTGGGAATGGGATTGGTGGTCTGTACATTTTCTCAACTTCAACTTCAACAGTAGGCTCGGGAGTTACCTCAATAGTTTCTTCATCCTTTCCAGAGGTGGCCTCAACAACTTTTCCAGATCTCAGAGAAATGGCACTCACATTAGGGTTGGAGGCATTGGGATTTATCACTGGTTGTGCCGGCAACTGACTGGATCCTTGAGCTTGCTGTATGTTATTTATGGATGTGGCAAGCTGTCCAACCTGTGTATGCAAAGCCTGAATGCTAGCCTCTATTCGCTGCTGAAACTGTGCCTGTGAGGCTTGGAACTGTCCTACTTGCTGCTGAAACTGTAGATTGGTTACAGCCATTTGCTCGACCAAGTCTTCTAATGAAGGTCCAGAAGGTGCAGAAGTGGTCACTGGAGGAGGATTCTGAGGTGCTGCCATCGGTTGTTGTTGGGATGAGTTCCCATACCGCAGATTAGGATGATTCCTCCAGTTGGGATGGTACCTATTGGTGGAGAGGTCTGGAGTGTTGTACTGATTCTGACTGTTTCCTTGATTATAGGGATTTACTGCATAAGCTTGAGGTGCTTCACTGACAAACTCTTCTCTCTGGATGGGGCATGCATCATATGGGTGCTCAGGTGAATTGCATATGCCACATAACTTTGCAGGCTGAACCCTATCTATTGCCAATTGCCTTACAAAAGAAGTGAGCTCATCCAATCTATTCTCAAGGGCGGCCTGGTTGGACGAAGAGCTATGGACCTCATGCACACCTCTTGTCTCAACAGAACTTCTTCTGGTAGTAAACTGCTGGGAATTCAGTGACATATTCTCAATGAGTTGCTTGGCAGCAGCTGGGGTCTTATCAACAAGTGCTCCCCCACTAGCAGCGTCCAGAAGATTCCTATCCATCGGCAGTAATCCTTCATAAAAGTACTGGATAAGGAGTTGTTCAGAAATCTGATGCTGGGGGCAACTGGATACCAAATGTTTGAATCTTTCCCAATATTCAGCTAGTGACTCATTCCCTTGCCTGATGCCACATATTTCTTTCCTTATTGATGCAGCTCTGGAAGCAGGAAAATATCTTTCTAAGAAAACCCTCTTCAAATCATTCCAGGTGGTGATAGAGTTGGGCTCAAGATATAACAGCCAATCCTTTGCAGCTCCCTGGAGTGAGAACGGAAAAGCTTTCAACTTGATACTATCATCAGTGACTCCCTCTGATCTCGAGGTTGTGGAGCATACAACTTAGAATTCCTTCAAGTGCTTGTGTGGATCCTCACCTGCAAGACCATTAAACTTTGGCAACAAGTGAATGAAACCAGATTTTAGTTCCAAAGGAGTATCAGCACCAGGATATGAAATACACAATCCATTGTAATTTACATCAGGGGTAGCAAGCTGTCTTAATGTCCTTTGGTCACCCATGTTTTCAAAAACAGTTTTGGAATTAGAATCACTACTAGTGCTAGCCCGAAATTCTCTACGGAGTGTGTGCAGTGTTCTTTCAATTTCCGGGTCAAAATCACACAATTCAGGGCAATTGGACCTAGTAGCCAGACCAATTCAAAACAAAAACGAAAATAAAAGAAAAAGAAAAGAAAGAAAAAAATGGAAAAATAACAAATAAGAGTCCCCGGCAACGGCGCCAATTTTTGGTCGCGCTGTCGTGCACGCGCCAAAAAGAACGAGCGGGTTTTAAAACTGTAGTTTAGGGCGACAACTCGGATGTCGTCTCACAAGGACTCTTAAAGTGTTATTTTTCACAAAAATCAGTTTGGGGGGGGGGGGGTGGTGGATTGGGATGCAAATAAGAAAACAAAGTAATAACAGAGTAGTAAAACAAGGCAGTTCAAAGAGGTTATCAAATAGCTAAAGACGATTAATCTATTGTTCTCGATTTCCCAACTATCATAGGTTCATGCAACTTCCAAGCCCTAAGCAGATTCTAATCCCCTCCCGGTTGTAGCAACAATTTACAAGCGAAACCACTACTACAGATATATGCCCCTATTCTCGAATTAAGCAAACGGGTTAAGCCCTTCGTGAACTAAGCGAACACGAAATGTACACACGCGAATTAAGCAAACGCGATTAATTATAGGAACATGATATCACCGAAAATAAATCAACACAACACAATATACTCCTGAATTAAGCAAACAGAAATATATAGCATGGCATTGAAAAGGGAAAAGCATACAAAACAGGAAATATAAGAACCTCAAGTGTAGTGGAAATCGATTACAATAGATTAATCCTAGAAACTTAGTTCTCCATGGAAAACAAAAACACACAGAAAAAGGTAAAAACAATGGAGAAGCCAAAGTCCTTCCAAGCTGTTCAGAATGGCAATTTATACTATTCAGAAATTAAGTTCACTCGCGAGGCGAGCACACCTTCGCGAGGCGAATATTGTGAAAAGTCAGCAACGTTTGGTCTTATCGCGGGGCGAAGGACTACTCGCGAGGCGAGACTCTTCAAATTCCAACTGTCACAGCCGTGACCTTCAACATGGTTAAACCGTGATAGCTTCTGGTCTTCCAGGGTTGGATTACTCGTGAGGCGAGTCAAGTGTTCGCGAGGCGACACAGAAACCTTGCATTTTCCTGGAACAGTCAGCCTTCAGGGTCGCGAGGCGAGAAGAGTAGTCGCGGGGCGAACCAGAGAGGATGACATTTTCACTGTTCTGCTGGCTTTCAGGTTCGCGAGGCGAGAATACTCTCGCGAGGCGAATCCCTTGTTTCTTTATTCTCTTGACTTCCATCTTAACCTGAAAACAAAGACACAACTATAAGTGCATTATTTGACTCAAAACTGGCTAAATTAACCTAAAACTACTTTAGAGACTCAAAACCTTGCTTGAGGACAATCTAATCTAATTTGGGTGAAAATAGGATATAATTTGCACAAAACCCTGGTCATACTAGCCATAAAACTAGATGAGCCAGAGGCTGATCAGTTTGGCATCCTGTTTAGTCATGAGATACTTCAAAGCGGAATGGTCAGTGTACACAATAGTTTTAGAGCCAATCAAGTAAGATCTAAACTTATCAAATGCAAAAACTACAACAATCAATTCTTTTTCAGTCGTGGTATAGTTCAATTGAGCATCATTCAGCACACGACTGGCATAGTAAATAACATGCAACATTTTATTTTTTCGTTGACCCAAAATGGCTCCCACCACATAGTCGCTTGCATCACACATTAACTCAAATGGCAAACTCCAATCTGGAGGTGCAATGACCGGTGCGGTGGTGAGTTTTTCCTTTAAAAGTTGGTAAGCATGCATGCAATCATCATCGAACACAAAAGGAGTATCAACTACCAAAAGTTTTCACAAGGGTTTTACAATCTTTGAAAAGTCTTTTATAAATCTCCTATAAAAAACCGCATGCCCTAAGAAGCTTCTAACACCTTTCACATTCATGGGAGGGGGAAGTTTTTCGATTACTTCAATTTTTGCCTTAACAACTTCTATCCCCCATGATGAAATCTTATGACCAAGAACTATACCTTCCCTAACCATGAAATGACATTTTTCCCAATTTAGAACAAGGTTAGTTTCTTGGTATCTTTTTGTTGAGTCACCGGCATGTGTACCGGGTCATCGCAAGTAATAAAATAACACGGTAAGAATTTACCGAGGTCGAACACAAGGATTGGGCTACCAATTCAACCAATTCGCGGGAAATTAGATACGTTGGTCAAGCGAGGAAAGTGGTTGAGAGAGAGATTAAGATCGCAATTCAAATAACAAATCAAATAAAGCTAATTAACAAAAAATCAGGAATCAAAATGTCTAAGGTCACAAATCCACCTACCCAATCATGCATACCCAAGTGATGATGAATTCCTCCCTAAGTTCAATTACAATGTCAACCGGGACCTCCAAATTCTCCTATATCCACTGTCGTGCTCAATAGGACGTATTCGATGATTGGATTAATTACTTACTAGGTCTCATAACCCTAATCATCAAATTCTATTAATTCTTGTTCCCTATAGGTGGCACTAATCTCCTACTCACTCTCGTGCAATATTCAATTAGTGATCCCAATTCAAGTTCTAAACGCGACTTGCCGACTAAGCCTCATCAACGTTAACAAGTTAATCACGCATGCATATGATCAACGCAATCAATTCAGAATTGGAAAACATCAATTAAGAAAAGGGGAGAAACATACATCACATGAACATTATACCGCCATGGGTGGCTTCATTGCTCCCTCAGACGAGGGGATTAGTTCCTCATGCCCGTGATGACACACAAACAATCCGACATAATCACCATAGTAAAATAAGGAAATAAAAAGGGAGACGCAGCTCTAGAGTAACAAGAACTCCTCACAAAACGCTCCAAAACAAGTGGCTAAACTACTAGGATTCGGATCTCCCAAAAGAGAGCTCCTATTCTGATCTGAAACAGCCTATAAATAGGTATTCTGGTTCTCGGCTGCTCGCGGGGCTAACAAGCTTTCGCGAGGTGAACATTAGTTTTGACGCGCTTTCAATTTGGATTCTAGCGAGGCGATAGTGTGTTCGCGGGGCGAGTCTTCAAACCTTAATCTATCACAGCCGTGACCTTCATCACGGCTAGGCCGTGATGGGCTCTGTCTTCCAGGGTCTTCAGGCTCTCGCGAGGCGAGAAGCCTCTCGCGTGGCGAGCCAGAATTGATGACTGTTGCTGTTTTGCTGATCTTCAGGCTCGCGGGGCGAGTATCTCCAGAATGGAAATTTCCACTGTTTTCTTGACTCGAAGTGCTTCCTTGACTCTTGGAGCTTCACTTCTAACCTGAAACAATAAAAAAAAGAACAAAAAGCGTAATTCTACTCATAATAGACTAAAAACTACAAAAATTGCCTAGAACGAGTCAAAGTCCAACTTAGGAACAAAACAAGGCAAATTTGGGCGAAAACGAGAGTGAACTCGAATAATTTGCACAAAAACCACAGTCCATCTAGTTATAAAACTAGATAAGCCAGAGGCTTATCACTTTTCAAAACACATGCAAGATTTTTCAGACAATCAACAAAAGAATTACCAAATACGGAAAAATCATCCATAAATACCTCAATAAATTTTTCAGTCATATCAGAGAATATGGAAAGCATGCACCTTTGAAAAGTGGCGGGTGCATTACACAACCCGAATGTCATCCTCCGATATGCATAGACGCCATAGGGACAAGTAAAAGCGATCTTCTCTTGGTCCTTTGGGTCAACCACAATTTGGTTATACCCTGAGTATCCATCAAGGAAGCAATAAAAGGCATGGCCCGCCAATCTCTCTAACATTTGATCAATGAAAGGCAAGGAAAAATGATATTTTCTTGTAGACTCATTCAATCTTCTATAATCAATACACACCCTCCATCCGGAAATGGTCCTTGAGGGAATGAGTTCATTTTTATCATTTGCAACAACCGTCATCCCCCCTTTCTTAGGAACAACATGGACCGGACACACCCATGGACTGTCGGAGATTGGATAAATTATACCCGCGCCGCGTCCAAAAGCTTCACAACCTCCTTCCTTACAACTTCTTTCATGTTTGGGTTAAGTCTTCTTTGGGGTTGTCTGACCGGCTTAAAGTTTTCCTCCAAAGGATTTTGTGCATACAAAATGAGGGACTTATTCCTTTCAAGTCGGACATAGACCACCCAATTGCGGATTTGTGCTCTCTAAGCACTCTCAACAACTTCTCTTCCTCTAAGGAGTTCAATCCGCTACTAATGATCACCGAGAATGAAGAATTCACTCCAAGGAAAGCATAACGGAGATGGGATGGAAGTTCCTTCAACTCCAACATAGGTGTTTCACCCATGTCTTCAATCCGCACATCCTCCACAACTTTGTCTTCATCATTATTCAAAATTGGACAAGCCTCAAGGGATTTAACCATGAACTCAACTCCTTCCTCACATATCTCTTCTTCTATATTCTCAACCATAAGAGCTGCTTCCAATGAATCTTCAAAAGTTTGTTGAACACTCTTATTAGTCAATGATTTAACAAGGTCTACACTCATACATGTATCTTTGTCACTTGGATGTCCCATTACTTCAAAAACATTGAAGGTGACCTTTTCATCTTGGACTCTAAGCACCAACTTCCCTTGATTTACATCGATCAAAGCCCTACCCGTGACTTGGAATGGCCTTCCAAGAATCAATGGAGTCTCACTATCTTCCGCAATATCCAACACCACAAAGTCTACCGGAAAGATGAACTTGTCTACTTTTACCAATAAATCCTCCACTACACCATAAGGATACGTAATGGAACGATCCGCCAATTGGAGAGAAATCCCGGTTGGCTTGACTTCACCAATTCCACACTTCTTGAAGATGGAGAGAGGCATAAGATTGATACTTGCACCAAGATCACACAAGGCTCTTCCAATGTTTAAATGACCAATGGCACATGGAATAGTAAAGCTACCCGGATCCTTCATCTTCACCGGTAACTTCCTTTGGAGTATGGCACTACATTATTTCGTGAGCATGACCGTCTCCTCCTTCCACTTCCTCTTGTTAGAAAGAATCTCCTTCATAAACTTGGTATAGGAAGGCATTTGTTGAAGAGTTTCGGCAAAAGGGATGTTAATTTGCAAATTTTTGAACACATCCAAGAACTTAGAGAATTATTGATCCTTTACCTCCTTCTTCAACCTTTGAGGATATGGTATCTTGAAATACGGTGGCAACTCCTTAGGATTGTCAACTTCTTCAAGAATTTGCTTTTTAGTCTTCTTTCTTGCAAACTCTTCATCCACCAATTTTTCTCTCTTTGGTTTTTCAACTTCAACAACAATAGGACTAGAGGTAGTGGCTTGGGAAGTCTCTAGTTCTTCATTGGTTGCATCTTCAATGATCACCTCATCAACTCCCTCACCAATTCTCTTTTCTTCTCTCTCTTCATTTTTTTCTTCCTCATTTTTTTTCTTTTTATTTTCTCTCTCTTTTTCTTGTGGAACTACCACCTTCCCACTTCTTGTAGTAATTGCCTTGCAATCCTCCTTTGGATTCTTCTCGGTATCTCCCGACAATTTTCCTTGAGCTCTCTCCGTCATTTCCTTTGCCAATTGGCCTATTTGGTGCTCTAGATTCTTGATGGAGGCATCTTGATTCTTCATCATTGCTTCTTGACCCTTCAAATTAGCTTGAGTTGCTTGCATGAATTGGGATAGAATATTCTCCAAATTGCTTGAATTCTCTTGAGAAGGCTTTGCTTGAGAACTTGAGCCTTGCCCTTGTCTCCAACCAAAGTTAGGATGGCTACGCCACCCCGAATTATAGGTGTTGGAGAAAGGATCATGCTTAGGCCATTGGTTTCCCATGTAGTTCACTTCTTCTTGCCCCGGACCTCCAACCACACTAATTTCACAATTGCCGTTGCCATGGTTACCTCCACAGAAGTCACACACTGAGATGGCTTGAACTTGGACTGCTTGTAATTGAGAATTTTGTAGTTGAATGGACCCCAATTGCTTGGTAAGAGCGACCATTTGCGCCTTAAGAGCACTATATTCATCAAGCTCCAAAACACCTCTCTTGGCCAATGATCGAGAACTAGGCATTTGATAATCATTATTAGCCATAGTTTTAATCAAGGCCTTTGCTTCATCGGGTGTCTTTTGACTCAATGTTCCACCTTTAGCCGCTTCAATCATACTTCAAGAATTTCGGTTGAGACCATTGACAAAGGTTGCAACTTGTTGCCATGTTTCCAACTCATGACTTGGACAAGCGGTAAGCAAAGATTTGAACCTCTCCCATGCTTCATAAAGTGATTCACCATCCTTTTGTGCAAAAGCATTGATCTCCGATCTCAACTTGATCATTCTTGATGGAGGGAAGAAACGAAATAAGAACTTGCTCACCAAATCATTCCAAGTAATAATGCTCCCATGAGGATGGGATTGAAGTCATGACTTAGCTCTATCCCTCAGAGAGAAAGGGAAGAGCCTTAAACGAATAGCCTCTTCGGAAGCTCCATTCAGCTTGATAGTATCACATAACTCAATAAATGTGCCAATGTGAGAATGAGGGTCTTCACTATCTAAACCTCCAAATTGATTTTGTTGCACAAGATTGAGAAGTGATGCCTTTATCTCAAAGTTGTTACAAGCCACTGCAGGTCTAACAATTGGAGTTCCATATCTATCGACTTTAAGGGAAGTATAGTCCCCCATTGTCCTCCTTTGTGCATTGTCATCAGCCATGGTGACAATTGATACTTCAACTTGCGATTCTTGCACACTTGGTAACTCAACTTGTGGTTCTTGTACTCTAGAAGATGCTCCTCCTCTATTCTTTCTTGCTTTGGCTTCCTTTCTATTCTTTCTACAAAGCTTCTCGATTTCAGGGTTGAATTGAAGTTCACCTGGGTCAATTGTACCTCGCATACAAGGAAACAAACAGAGCAGAACAACAACAAATATAGCAAGTACAAGTCAAGCTTCAAGTGGATAATTACGCAACTACAAGGAAAACACAAAACAAAAAACAGGAAAAAAAGACAGTAGGAAAGCAAGGAAAAAGTGCCTAAATTAGGAGTCCCCTTTGGTACTCGTGATATTGGCACACCGATCCCCGGCCTGGCGCCAAAAACTTGTCGACGAATCTAGGCAAGTATACCTAGTCGTACAAGTAATACGGTAGTGAGACCGGATATCGTTCTCAGGGATCGCAGACAAGTACCACTTCGCAAATTGGACTACTATCTAGACGATCGTTTGGATGAAAGGGAGCTCAATATTAAATACCAAGCCCAATAAGAGTTAAAATAAACAAAATAAAAGGGAAAAGTTCTTTTAGGATTTTCAGCAAACACTTGGATTGCAGAAAAAGAGATTATTCAAATATGAAAGATGTTGGGATTAAACTTCACTAAACCTTTACCTCATGCAATACTAAGACCACCAATCCAGTTTATGCTTCAAATATTAAAATCAACCCACAAGACTACTCAAGTCCTAATTCCTTAGATAAAAAGAGCCTAAATCCCCTAATTAAACCCTAATTCCTTAGGTGGCTTAACTAATGAATTTGCATTAAGAGTAGGGATTACACGATTACTAATAAACCAAAATCCATTCCTAGATGCAAGGCTTACTAGGTGATTGATTTCAGATCAATAACTGATAAGAACTTCCCAATTGCAAATCAATTCTCAGAACAATTCATGGGTGATCAAATCACAAAAAGCATTAAGTATAGAAATCAAACATTAATAACGAAGCATAAACATAGATTAATAGATCAAAGCAAATAAATGAGATTTGGTTTAGCTACATCTAATCCCAACACAGAGGGATTTAGCTACTCATAGTGATAGAGAAAGCCAAAAGAAAAACAATAGAGACAAGGGAGAGAAGGAACTCCATGGAAGCTTTCCACAACCGTCACCACAGCCCCTTGGCTCAGAGAATACTCTTTTTAGGGTTACAAGTCTGGTAGGGTAAAAGTCTCCCTTTTTCTGTTCTGCCCAGATGCCTATATATAGATTAGGCGCGTGTCACGGTCGTGATGGCCATCACGGCCAGGCCGTGACGGGTTCTGCCATAGGCGCTTCTTCAATTTTTGGTCTGTCGCGGCCGTGATATTCATCATGGCTAGGCCGTGATCAGTTCTGTCTGTTGAGGATACATGTCACGGCCGTGATGGGCATCACGGCTAGGCCGTGACCAGCTCTGACTTTTACCTTCTTTTCTTTTCAGTTTTGCTTGATCATGGCCGTGATGGACTCTGTTTGGTACATTTTCTTCACTTTTCAAGCTCTATCTTCATCCAAGCTCCATCATGGTTGATCCCGAGCATTTTATCCTTAATTTCTGCAAAACAACACCACGAAACCGCCTCACCCGTTCCAAGGTAAAAACTAACAAAAATCAAATTAAAATTGCCTAAACTATATGAAAATGCATGCAAAAATGTACATGAAATATAAGGTGAAATCACACTCATCATCTTATTTATATTTTTATTATAAGATGTGACCTTGCAATTGTCATCTACTTGTGGGGAGGGAGAATTCTTGGTACCAGCATCATCAACTTTATCATAGTTCTAGAACAGGCATAATGTAGTCACTAAGGAGGAAATCATAAACTTTAAACGAAAGAAAATAATTCACATAGGCTAATGAATAACCTTGATCGAATGATGTCTCTTAAACAGTTCAATTAACTCCTCATCATCAGACATCTTTTTTACCGTGTAACTTTACCAGTTGTTTTCAATGTTTGACTTACTAATTTCTATCCTGAATAACAAAAGTTTGTCAAACAATGAGTCAAATTCGGAAGGGTAAACATCGGTTTCTTTTCCCTACACCAAAAACAACCATGTTAATATTCTATTGCACTCAAGTTGATACTCAAAAACTAAAACTAAAAGAAGATTCCAATATTTGTTGTTGTTACAATTTTTTGGACCTCAGCCATTGAAGTAATCAAAGAAGCCGTAGTCTTTCCTATATAGTCAAATACGACATTAACAAACAATACATACAAAAGTAGTTGATCCGATATCATCAATTACTGATACTTGTAGCTTGAACCTACAAAAGAGAACGAAATTAAAAAGTTGATCCATGTATTTGGATTAAAAATTAAAATTTAATACCTGGGAACCGGGACAACAATCTTGTTACATTTGTGACATTTGTATTTGGAGATCCTTCTTGCTTAACCTTTTTATTGCACTTGTTACACGCCTTATTTGACCACTCGTGTTCGGTATCAATCTCAATAATTTTGGCCAGAACAGCAGAGAAACAACTCTAAAAATGTTGAAATGGTTTATTAAAATGACAAAGCATTAATATTCCATAGTGGTTCACAAAACATTAATCTTAATATTTTAAAATATCATGAAACAAACCTCTGTAGCCTCAATAACGTCTGCAATTGTCATTCGCTGTGACTGCAGTAAGTCATCACCTAAAGAAATTGTAGTGTGTACGGAGGTATGACTTACAACTTGACTGACAGAAAACGTTTCCATTTTCCAATCTGTGAAAATTACAAATAAATATGAAGAACATATCTGTTTAATGAGTTCAATCACGCAGAAACCAACAAATTAAAATTAAACAGGATATACATACTTCTGCTTATATTCAGATACCTGTGTGATATTTGGATTGATAAGCATTTTCGTTCCATAACCAAATAATCATCTAAAATACCAAAAGTTTAAAATAAAAAAGAGACAAAATAATAAAGGAAAAAAGAAAAGAAAACAAACATTCAGCTGTAGTACAAAACACTAAAACACTTAAATAATGAGAATTAAAAATTAAAAATGGCAATAAAAATAATAATAATAATTTCAATCAAGCATGATTTGATTTTGTGGATATTTTTGAAATTAAGATCAATTTAACCATGGAGAAATATGCAAAGCAATGAAATTATTATTATTATTATTATTGTTGTTGTTGTTGTTATTATTATTATTATTATTATAAAAGAGCAACATTATCTGAATACCAATTAGATCTTCGGGTTCCATATAAATAAATTAATCTGATGTCAAAAGATAATAGAAGATTTGATTAATGATTTCAAATATGAATCACTTTTAATTAATTACCTCAATTCAATTTTTCGAAATAATTTCCATTCTTAGAAAATATGAATCAATTTTAATTAATTGCCTCAATTCAAATTTTCGAAATAATGAATTTTTTTATGAAATTATTTATCTACCATTTTTCTTGCAGGGAAAATATTTCATAGATCACCTTAATTTTATATATATTAAGATGATGAATCTAAGAAGAGAAATGTTAAAGTTATCCACACTGTTCATATGAATAATGTTGTATCATAAAAATAAAAAATAATACTTGTGTGTGCTAATTAAACCGCAAACTGTAACATGCGAAATTTCTAACAAATTTCTCGGTCCTTGCCCGTATTCATTATACGAGCGGTAGCAATCTCTCTTGGAATAAAATGTAGAAAAGAGTTCGGTTCCTAAATCATCTATGTTGATAAATAATATATAAATTTTATTCTAAATCCTTATTGATATAGATGATATTTTCTGATCTTATAAAGAGATGTATCTTCTTTCGATCTAAATTTTAAAAAAAATTTGTAGAAAATAATTACTTATCTCCCAAGACATTTTTTGTTTGCTACTTGAGTAATCCATACTGGCATCTCTACCTACCAATCTGACACCTGTCTCTTTACTTTCGGAATGGTACAATTCTATTATAATAATGACACTGCCTTTGGCTATTAGCTTGAAATTTCCTTTAGAGAAAACCACCTGTCAACTCAATTTTGAGTGTCCCTTTATATTCTTTCTTCAACCCCACCCATGTATGTATTTTTAAGCTCAGTAACGATATTTGAACATTTATTTGAGACATTTTTTCTGTAGATATAATCATAATTATATAAATAGTATAATGATAATTATGTAAATATAAGTATATTATTAATATACATATTTTTGAATGTTTATTTTGGACGTCTATCTTGGATGTTCATATAACACATCTTTTTTAAGCTATTGTCTCACATTTGTTATATTATTTATGATTAATCATATGTATTGGACTATTGACTAATTAATATGTTATTTAATAAATACATTTTTGTTAATAATTAATCCATTAACCAATATATGGAATTAAATATAAATTTATACTACTTGGTTCGAATGAAACTGAGTTTGGATCTTTCAAGCAATGTTTCGGATTCGAGCTTTGTATAAATGAAAAAAACGTGGTTGGGAGGGGAGACCCTACTAACGGTCGTCAACCAGATTTCCTGATAGAAATTAGTTATCGATAAAGTCGGTGGATAGTGGATATTCCGTATTTATAGTATAGTAACAAAAAAAATATAGTATAAATTTATCCATCATTAAATAAAAAAAATGGTGTAAAGCAGTCGCATGAGATAATAATTTTTGTTCTTTCTTAGCGTAGAATGCTAAACAATTTGCGTTGAGACACGCACCGCGCCAACCTTTTACCTTGTGAAAGGGGGTTTCAGGCCTTGTCACTTGGCCTCAAATTAAACACCGTACGCTTGTCTCATCCTCATCACCCAACTAATTCAATATCTGCATTATTTAGTTCCCAATCTAGTTACTGATAAAAGATCTCATTTGGTTTTGGACTCTGGAGTGATGAAGCAGTAGTGTGTGTATGCTTGTAAGTTTAGAGAACATTAAGAAAGACACTTTTGCATTCCCTCTATCTTTTGTTATTTCATTGGAATTTGATTATTGCCTTTGCTAGACAATAAACAACACTGCCTAAAATTCCAACCTAGCTAGTAAGTTGTTTCTTTCTTGTGTTGTCACTATGGAGGGACATGAACTTTTGGGCTTTTTCTTCTTTGTTATTGGCTTATGGCATCTCTTCAACCACATCAAGCTGCATGTTCTTTGTTCCAAGTCCTACACATCCACCTTATGGTTTCCCACAAGAAAATGCAGATACTTGGAGCTCAACTTCATCATGGCAAGCTGCATAATCTTCATAGCCATGGAGCTTTTCATTGCTCCTGTTCATCACCAACCATTTGACCCTGATGGAACCATTCCCTCCAACCATCTCCACAACTTTGAACACTCCTCCATGGCTTCAGCTTTCTTGGTCTATGCCACCTTTGCCATAGTTCTTGATAGAAAAGGCACCAAAGCTCAACATGAGTTAACTCACTTGTTGGGTGGCATAGCTTTTGCACAACAGCTTCTTCTTATCCATCTTCACTCTACAGATCACATGGGACCAGAAGGGCAGTACCACTTTTTGTTGCAACTTTTGGTCTTTATTTCTTTGGTCACAACCCTTATGGGAATTGGGTTTCCTAAGAGCTTTTTGGTCAGTTTTTCACGTTCTGTTAGTATAATGTTCCAAGGTGTGTGGCTTATGGTAATGGGGTTCCTGCTTTGGAACCCAGGATATGAAGCTAAGGGTTGTTTCCATCTTGATGAGGATGGTCCATATGTGATCAGATGTAGTGATGATGAGTCCCTTCATCGTGCTGTTTCTCTTGTGAACATTCAATTCAGCTTTTTGTTGATTGGAGTCACAGTTTTTGCAATGTGTTTCTACTTGATTCTGGCTACATGTTATGGTGATAAAGTGAAGTATGTTTCCCTGAGGAAGGAGGAACATAATTACCGTGAAGAAGATGGCACAAATATTAATATCGACGTTGGATCCCAATACCAAAAGGAAAGCACGCAACTGCAGGAGCAAATTTGAAGCACTTTGTGAAAAATATGCTACTAAAATACATACTTGTGATAAGTATAAATAGTATCTGAATTATTCGTGGGTAGCCTTAACTTTAATTAGGAAAGGTACCTACAAAATCACGAGCAATACTTCCACTGTGTAACATTTCGCCCAACAAAATACAAGATAACCTCTCAACCATATATTTCAGCTATATTGCTCAAAATGTATAGGGTATATTTATCAAATATAAAGCTCAATAGTTCATATCTCGAAAAGAATAATGTTTGTATGACGCTAAAGAATTCCCGTTTTAGTCTCTTCGATTTGATCTTATTTGATTTAATGTTCAAAAGGTTATACTCCAGTGTCTTCCTACAGTATATTAGTATTCTGAGCAAATTTAACTTTTACAAATGATTTCAGGTGAAACAATCTTGAATTCCTTAGTTAGCCATTTTTTTTTTCTTGCATATATACACTTGGCACAATTTCAGTTATCTCCAATTATTCCTCTTTTTTATTTGGGAAAAGATATCTTTCCTATAAATAATGCTACGTTTGTGTGTCTTTGAGCAAAGGGAAAGAGAGGAAATGGACAATGTCAATGTTGAAATTTTAGTGTATTTGAATTAACCTAATTCGTATTTAAAACAACATATAATAAAAAATTTCTTGAAAGAGATTTTGAAAAAAATTATGATTTTTTTTTCTTCAAAATTTAAGCATGACCATACATGCAGTTAGTCATTAATGATGAATTGAAATAATTCTGTTTGTCAAAGCTACTTTAGTAAATTTCCCTCTGCAAAAACATGATATGGTAGGTAGCTAATAAGGAACCACGGGGGAAGGGAGAAGATTGAAGTGTTTTGTGAAGCATGAAGTAGATTAAAATCATAATCATATAAACCTTGGAGCAAATGGGGCAAAATTCAAATGTTCCGATATTTTCACTTTCACATCTGGCTTTAAGGACGATCATTCAGTTACAGGTATTCATTCCATAAGCAACCAAGTAGCAGTAAAGCTACCAGATTTAAAATTGCGATGTACGACTCTCATGTGACCTAAAGCTCACTGGCGATTTGGTACAATAACCGTTACATTGGCTTATTTTACAAGTAAAGGTGTTTGGTTTCTCCAGGTATCCTTAATAACTATCAATATCTGTCTCTGGCATCCGGAGGTAGTAACGCAGACAGTTGACCAAAACCTGCTCGTTAAAAATTACAAAAAGGAGATTGTAGTGCAATTAAATTCAGCAGAATGACTTGGTGTTAGATTGAAGGCAAGCTAACTTATCTAAAATCAATACAACAACTAGATAAACATGTAATTCCTAAATTACTTCTAGGTTAGATAGAAGACAAGCAAACTTAGCTAAAATCAATACAATAGTTAGATAAACAAGTAATTCCTAAATTAGTTCGAGGTGTTAGATAGAAGACAAGCCAACTTACCTAAAATCAATACAATAGTTAGATAAACAAGTAATTCCTAAATTAGTTCTACTTCTACCACCCTACATATTTTTGGGCCTTAAAAGACTCCATTTCTTTTGAACACGAAGGTTACCTGAGACATGGAACTGTTTAATGCAGCTCCACCATAACTGACATGAAACTTATCCTTAGCAACCAAACCCTGAGAGAAAAGGCAGGTAGAGTTACTTTAAGAGTAGTGAGGCAGCATATAGATAGAAACAGACAGAGACAGAGGAAGATACTTCTGTATCAATCTCAGCCGATTCAACATCAATGTTCACATCTGAAATGACTTTAATGATTTCGACTAGCAATCCTGGCCTATCTGCTGTCTCTATGTACAGCAAGCTGATAAATATGGAATCAAAACACATTAGAAGACACCAAGCACCTATTGCATATTGGGTTGCTAATTATGCAAATTATTTGGCGCCCTAACAATGTAGGTAATTAAAAGCTCAAGAAAGGATTATATGATTATATCCATATAAGATGCAAACCTCCTCTTGGGCCCATCTTCCTTAACTTGTATATGAGTTGCAATATCAACATCAAGCTGCAAAAATCAACAATAATAAAGTTGATATTCGCAGTAACCATTAGACCCATAAAAGCATTTCATTGAATTGAGTAATTGCAACATGCAAAATCTGGTAGAACCAGGCATCTTTTAGTGAAGTCCAATATGCAAACAGGAAGACAAGATCGAAGCACTAAAAATCAACATAGCAACCAGATCTAGAAGTCCACAAGAACAAGAAAAGTGTTGATCATATAACTTTTACATGCCAGCATATCAATAAAGCACTCCAAATGTAGTTCTTTTACTAATAACTTCCAGCAATAGTTAAAGATAGAAAAGCATACAGAACACATAGTGGTCATGCAATCTTAGAAGTAAAAACTAAATCATTACACCATTTCATTTTCATATTAATAATCTCAAAAAACAAAAATCTTGTAAGGTTGGCTTGGTGGGTGGGGGAGTTAAGGGGTGGAGTGATAAGGAGGGAGAGGGTTCAAACCCCACCCACTAACAAAATACTAACATTTGTCTATCAAAAAAAAAAATCTTTTAACTTCCTTTTCCTCATCCAAAACCATCTACTGGAAATGAAATGCTTACAATCAAATATGATGACACGTAAAAATTCAGCCAGGCACACAAACTTCTGGACTAGTAAATAAATTAGAAAACCTTTCTATAAACACTTGCAACCTTAATGGTAAAAAAAGCACCAACAGCAGTGGTCTTCCTAAAAAAAGTGATGTGCATTCTATATAGGGAACAAAGAAAGAAAGGAAAAACTGGATGGGTACTATTCACCTTTTTCTCTGGAGACTTTATGCCAAAAACCTCACCCATAGCTAGTCGTTCGCTGGACTCCTATACAAATTATATAATACTTGTAAGTAGGACTGAAAATGAATTTGCAAACAAAAAAGTATTGGCAAAAAGTAACAAGGAAAAATTGCGTTTAATAAAAATTTTAGTTACAAGGAAGTTTCTCATATGTAAATACACCATATAAGAAATTAAGAACCTCAGAGGAAAGTTATCGATCAAACATACTTACAGGATGATACTTCAACAGATTGTTAATAACTGTAAGTCGAATTCTCTCTAACATATCAGGATCTTCAACTTTGCGCCCAGTGTCTCTGTGACAACATGATAATCAAATAAATCTGTAAAGACTAAAATGTATTAATGACGCGATGAAAACATAATAGACTAGGACAACTAATGATTAGTTAGATTGTCATTTCTTCAGATGTCCAAGATGCTCTAAAACATTACCAAAGAGAAAAATGTAGAGCCAATTCCACGACCATATATCTAAAGAAATATTTCTTAAAATTCCTGGAACGATTAGGTACAGAAAATAAAAAACAAAAGAAAGAAAGAATGCAGTATGTTTATTTCCAACAAGAGATACAAGAAGAAAAATGAATTCTGCACATGGAATAAATTTTTCAGAGAAGAAGCTAATATATCCTATAAGGACAGCATTGACTCCAAACTTTGCAATGATATATATGGTTTACAGACTGATCAGATATGAGGAGAGGTTCATCGAGTATACACAAACAGTGACAAGTTCATTTTTAACATGTGCTGGAAATAAAGAACTCATCGAGTATACACAAACAGTGACAAGTTCATTTTTAACATGTGCTGGAAATAAAGAATCAAAGGGCTCCTTTAGCCATATAACAAAGTTGTTGAAAATTGGAACTTGGAGGCAAATGATCTCAAGGCTATTGTCATTCTAGCTTCTCCATCAGATATATAACCTTAGACAAATTCAGTTAGTCCTTAGAGGTGCAGTGTATGTTTGTGCACTTCTCTGCATCAGAAGAGATTCTAATATTGAATTTAGTTACGCAAGACTAAATAAAAATAGTCTCACTCCAGACAAATTCTAAAACAACTCATAAATAAATATTAACGATCAGCATCCTGAAGGAACAATATAGATGCCATTTTGATGGGTGCTAACTGCTAAACCTTGAGAAATCAATATCATCATTTTTGAGACACGGAGAAATTGCAAAAATTCCAAACATGCAAGTAAATAGAAGAGTAAATGTTCATTTTGGTCCTCCTAATATACCCTGCATCTCATTGGTCCTCCATTTATCATAAACATCAAATTGGCCCTCAATGATAATTAAACGCCATCAGTTTCGTCCTTTCAGAGACCAATTTGATGGTAAAAATTGATATTGAAGAACCAATTTGATGTATTGATTAATGGAGGGGCAACCTAACGGCACGTATAACTTTGGAGCCCAAAACAGACATTTACTCTAAATAAAATGTAATTATTAAAAAAAATATCATCACATAACTCTTCACTGTGACAGATCAATCATAAGTGAGAAATGGAAGGAATAACTCTACAAAATCTGACATGTCAACAGTGGAGTTAAATTTTAACAATAATTTGATAATGACTGAAAATAACACTCCCCATAACATCATAAAAACAGAAATTGTTTTTTCGGTTTTCTGTTTCCACTTGCCACTGAAAACATCATTAAAGAGAAAACATCGCCAAAAAGCAGGATGAAAAAGACAAAGAAAACTTACGATTCTGTAATAAAAAATTTTGTTTGCTTCACTGACCCCTCCGTGGAGACGGTTCCCTTTGAAACATCCAACCCCAAATCTTTTAATGCTTTCATCTGCCTTGATATGAACGAACAGAATTCAATTATTAATAATACGTATAAAATGATGTAGACAGAGAAAATGATCTCAAATCTATAACAAAGTCTGATATGATTGATGACTTCTGTAAAATAGCAAGAACATCAAACTGGTACTTGAGCATGCTCTCTTCCAACAAAATCTCAAACAAGTTGTTTATTGTCAACCTTCCAACATTCAAGATAATTCTTTTTTTTTTCTTTCTCTAAAAAAATTTAACCGTAAGGTAGCATTTGGTATCTGGAATGTTTTATTCTCAGGCAAACTACATTCCTGGGAATGTGATTCCCGGGAATAAAGTTTTCCCACCTTCACACATGGGAATAGAGTTTTCCCAAGTTTATAACTATCATTCACTAATTTTATTCCCGGAAATCTTTTATGCCTGAGAATAAATTTTTAAAATTTGCAACAAACATGGGAAAACTTTATTCCCATTAATACTTTTTTAAAACTTGTATCAAATGCTACCTAAAAGGTTATAAAGACTGGTGTGTAGTTTTCAGGTGAATTTATTACAAGGTGGAGAAATGGGACTTGTTCTAAGACTAGCATTACGTACTAATAAACAGGGTTGAACCTATGGATCATAATTAGAGTCCAAATACCAGAAGTAACAGAGTTGCAAGATTATCCACAGGCTAACAAACATTAACAGTAGACATAGAAAAGAATGCTAGCAATCTAAGAGAGTATCACATGGATTAGTCACTAGACCATTATTTTTTAGTGTTGTTAGGCCCATGTTAACAGCAGTACCGTTGATCCATGTCATAAAGATTTGACAAATTTTTGTTAGCTGCCGGCTGCCAAACACAGCCGAGATCCTCTTTTTTACATACTTGGGACAGGCTACGCAAATATTGGCAACAAAACACAACATAGGCAGAGATATAAATTGGATAAATCTTCTCTAACTATCACATAGCAAGGGCATCTCTTGAATAACAAAATCACACTATAAGGATATCCATCAAGAATGCACGGAGAGATCCAACTGCATTGCAATTTTTTATAGAATGAGCAGAATTAAGTTTCCAATAGCACATCACCGTGTCAAGAAGAGCTCCAAGGCGATCACCAAAGCTAAGCTGCACAATTGTTGCTTCTGAATCCGAGTCCTGATCTATCATAACTATTGGCATAGGAACTGTATCAGGATTGTCTCCGGATTTCTGCAGTACAAAAATTAACAAATCAAATGTCACAAAATTAATTAAAGCATGGCATAGCTCAGATGCTTGACACTTAAGAGTCTTAGACGAGATGAACTCAGTGGCAGCATATAAGACAATATATTGAGTATTTGTAAAATACACATGAATTAGAAATGTGATAGTATTATTAGCTGTATTGCAGTGCAGTAGGACATGTAATAAAGTAATGATCTGCATTTGACAGAAATTTCTGAAAACAAAAGAAACGTAATAAAATCATGCTTACCACTCCAAATTCTCAAGTTGAGAATAGCAATTAACAAATAATATATGGTGGTAAGAAACACATGACTAACCAGGGAAGCTGAACCGACCGCATTCAAATCATAAGAAGAAGCATATAGAATGTTCCTGCACGACATTTCAGCACACGAGATATTAAAGAAAGATTGAAGTTCAAATCGTGTTCAGAAACAAGTAGAATAATATAAATAAGATATTAAGGAACAGAAATAAATAAATAAATAAATGTAAATTGAAAATAAAAGAAGAGAAAGGGAATCGTTTCTTACTTTTCCCTGGGGAAGGAGAGAGAGAATGAGCGTTGAATAGGGAAAAAGGCGTGAGAAGGAGGAGAGAGTATAAGATCGGAAGCCCTATTACCACCATGACCATGGAATTGGAGGTTGAAGAAGGAAGGAGCGAGGTAAACCTTCGCGAAAGCCATGGGAAGGTGGCGATGATGATGGATAGATCGGTGAGAATGAGAATGCAACGGCGCACTCTACTCTCTTGCTTTTGACTGATAATATCAGTGAAGAAAATGAAATCAATACGACTTCTCTTCTTTCCTCTTCTCGTTGAGTTGGTGATTGATGACGGTGTGGGCTGGTGAATGCAGATGATGATAAAGACGTCAATTGGAAAGTGGCTAAGGAGACAACGGAAGGCCACGTCAGATCCAACTCTATTCATTCGCTTTGCCCGCACTAGGACAATCAATCCACCAATAATATCAAACCTTGTGCTGCTACAATCATTATAAAAGTTTTTTTTATCTTTGATTAAAAAAAAAAGTTATTTTTATCTACAATTTTTTTTATTGGTAATTTGATTAAAAGTTTTTTTTAGGGTGTGTTTGGTTCAACGGAGGGGAGGGGAGGGGAGGGGAAACAACTCTTTTCTTGTTTGGTTCACAAGGGGAGGGGAGACATTTTTAAACTAATTTACTTTTATACCCTTTTTATTTTTTATGATTTTAAAGAAAGTTATGTTATGAATACGAACAACACACACTAGTAAAAGAATGTTACATATATCACAACTCATGGTCACCACCCCACGTGAGAATGTTTCTATCTTGAGAGGTGGCGGTGGAGCAATATAAAACACATACTAGTAAAAGAAATTAACATACAGAATAAGATGCTAGTAACAGACCAAAAACCAAATCATAACACAGTTCAAACCTAAACAGATTCCATAAACGGTTCAAACAGATTTCAAAAATCAAGTCATGATAGTTCAAACTTAAAAATAATATACGACAAAATATTAGTAAAATGTTCAGTAAGTCCAAGACTTCAATCAAAAGCATATCAAAAAAAAAAGGCTAGCCCAAGTCTTCAAATAGTAGCACCATCAATATGAAGGTCGATCTCGATGAGCCAAAGACCGGTTGCATGATAACTGCCTTGCGTGCTTCCATTGGACATTGAAGAATTGTTCGAAGTTTGCCAGCATCTTGCATTAGAGAGCAAAAGATCTTAGGCAATTTGTCCACATCACGTCCACATTCCTTGATTAAATTCCAACATTCGTCTCCTGAAATTGGAGGAAGGTTGGAGTTGTCTCTCATTATGGCATTCCCTTCCCTTATTGCAAAGAGTCCCATCTTTTAGTGCCTCTACAACCATATCCATTGACCCTTTAAATACATCTGACAAGATTGTTTTGCTCTTTGTTGCTAGCAACATTGGATTTCTTCCTCTTTGCGACCACTATTTGTCTTGATGGTGAATGATCTTGAGAGTGCATTTCATTAGACGAGAAATTAAAATTATTGTCATTACCATTAGCATCTTGAATATCAAAGCTCTCCAAAATCACCTCATTCCGGGAGATACGGTAGTCAAGGTCATCAAAAGATTCTACGAAGTCTTCATTAGTGGTTGAATTTCCTCGTCTCCTCATTTCGGATGGTGACTCATATTCCTCTCCTGTAGCTCGATCATTCCCATAAAGTTTAACCATTTTCTCATAATTTGGAATTGGGGTGTTTTTCCACAATGCAGCTTTAGGTTTTGACTGAAAAAAGGGTAAGTTTCAAAACAGTTAACCAAGTATTCAATAATGTCATATTAGAAAATACAAAATTTAATAATGTTACACGAATTAGAGCCTCCCAAACTTCCTCGCTCAAGATCCCATAATTGAGTAGATGGGTTCCAAGCAAACCCACTCATACCATTTTTAAAAATATCATAAGCATCGAAAAGTTTTTTTCAATGTTTTCCAACGATTTTTACCTTCTCCTTCTCAATTTTCTTCCCAAGCAATGCACTCGGCTCATTCACGATGTTATCATATGCGAAGTAGTGAAGGAACCACCAATTTTATTACCTTTTTCATATTCGTGCATGAAAGCGTCAATAAGAGCATCATCCATGCCTCTTGTCCAGGTTTAAGTTTTCCCTGCCACTTTGTTTGTCGATAATTGCTTTTTGGGTGCCATACTTGTGATATTTATCAATTATAGCAAAATAAAATTAATAAAGCGACAAAGTGTAAAAGTAATAATATTGTCATAATAAAGACATAACGTTTCATTTCACCAAAATCAACGAGTACAACAAAACAGTTATAAACATAATAAAAACAAATACAAGCGAAGAACATTCAGTCCAAATGACCATTTTGATAATCATCCACATCCGATTTGCTAAACTATCTCTTAGAAGCTCACCCTGAACAACCTCCTCACTATCACTTCGTCGACCTTGATAATTGTCTTGAGATACATTTTGATTTGCCAATTCAGCATCTACTTCAGCTATAAGGTCTTCATCCCGGGTCCATGCTCATTAGATAGTTATGAAGAATGCAACATGCAATGATGATTAGTTTTTGAGCTTTGACTCCATAAGTAGGCTCTGTTGAATTAGATAAAATCTCAAATCTTTTTTTTAATACACCAAAGGCTCTTTCAATAGCATTGCGTAATGATGCATGTCGAAGATTAAATAATTCTCTATAATTTTGTGGTGGATTCCTTGATGAATATTCTTTCAAATGATACCGAACTCCTCTATAAGGTGTAATCAGGCCACTTGTCAACATGAAGCCAGCATCAACAAGGTAATATTTTCCTATAACCAATGTATATAATCAATGTGGTTGTTTAAATATAAACAAATGAATAATTTCAATGTATTATAAGGTCAATATTACCTTGAGGAATTTTAAGTTTATCTTCTCGACTTAATGCATTCTTTATAATTCTTGAGTCAGAGGCGGTGCCTTCCCACCCGGTGAGCACATAAGTGAACTTTAAATCAAATGTGCATGTTGCTAATACATTTTGTGTAGGATAGTCCTTCCTACCACGATATCGGGGAGCATCGCTAGTGACACTTTGACACGTATATGTGTCCCATCTATGGCACCAACACAATCCACGATACAACATTTTTTATTAATATAATCTAAGTGTATGTTGCTAATGTTTTAATGTAGAGTATTTTATTTATCAATTTTTAGCTTAAAATATGGGTAGAATCTCTGCTACCATTTATTTCGGGAGGGACTTGTTGAGCCATCAGGTTGTACAAAGAACTTTTCTTCCAATTCGAGGATAGCTCTCAAGACATGATGGAGATGACGACTCGATCGTCTCACCGTAACGACAAAACCAAAAGTTTACTTCACGATTTTTAGCATTGTGTGTTAATATGTAAATTGTTTTTGCAACTTGTTCTTCCACACTTGACCATCGTGTGGGAGATAAGCCACCCTCTCTTTCTAACATACCACACAATGCTAAGAAAGCTTGAGGACCCATTCTTATTATATTTCTCTTTGGTTTCACTACTACTAATTCGACCCATTATTTCTTCCCGCACCCTCTCCCTCTCGGAGCTCATACTATAGCTAATTTTTTCTCTTACGGGACATCCGATTAACATAGTAATAAACAATAGCACATATGAGTTGTGCTATAGCTTTTAAACGCAAATCAAACCATCTAGTGACTTTCATTTTCCACTCTTGATGATCCATCTAACACAATAGAATATTCATAAAATTAAAATACATTAAAACAAATACATGAAAAAAATTGACCATGTAAAGAAAAATTAAATTGAATGTTTGCTTGTAATTTTTATTCTCACTAGCCATGTGCATGTAACATATTATTTTCACAGAAATTCCAAGTATGAGGCTCATTACTTTCACGAGTAGACATTAGAGTATTATGTTCCAATTTTTCCAAGATTTTCGAGAGGCAGTCTTCATTCTAGGCCGATTACTTCTTTTTTTTTTGACTTAAACACCATCTTCCTTCTATTTCATTTCATATTTTCATTCATTCTCACTCTTCATTCCCCTATCTTCTTTTTCTCTCTCTTTCTCTCTGTGTTTGTGAGTTTGTTTCAACAATGGCAACCTTGGGCGATATTGGGGTCTCGATTGTGATAAACATACTCACCGCTTTTGCTTTTTTGCTTGCTTTTGCTCGCTCGAGAATCCAACCAATCAATGACAGGGTCTACTTTCCCAAATGGTATATCGGTGGTGGAAGAACAAGCCTAAGTCTTGCAGGAATTTTGTGGGCAAATTTGTGAACCTCAATTTCAGGACTTACCTTACTTTCCTTAATTGGATGCCACAGGCACTCAAAATGAGTGAGACTGAGATTATTAATCATGCTGGCCTTGACTCTGCTGCTTTCCTTAGAATCTATACTCTCGAGTAATGCTTCAAGTTTCAATTTTTAACCAAATCTCTCTCTCTCTCTGTATGTCTCAATTGTTGTTTATTCAACTTTGCAAGAATATTATTTTTTTGTGCTTTTAGAAAGTGTTGCCGTGTAAAGGAGGAACTACACATGCATAGAACTAGTCAAACCATCTTTGTGTGGGATACAATATAAAACAATATAAAATAGAAGTAGGGAACACATTGGGATGCATAATAATCAAACCATATACAAACAATAGCACAACTCATCACTGTTGGTCAGAGAACATAAGATGCATAGTAATCAAATTGATGCAGAGAACGTACCTTCCAGAGACTTGCGGCGTGGAGAGAAGACAATGACACAAGGAAAAAATGAACCATCACAACCTAATATACAATAAGGGTAATTTTGGATTTTTAAATTTTATTAAGGTTAATTTCGTCATATCAATTAAAATATTTTAAAGTTACCTCCCCTCCCCTCCAAATCCCCCCAATATTGGAGGGGAGTCAAAATGCATCTAGGAGGGATTTTGCTCCCCTCCCCTCCTCTCCCCTCCTAAAATTTGAACCAAACATATAAAATTTAAAATATTCCATCCCCTCCCCTCCCCTCCCCTCCCCTCCATTCCCCTCCAACCAAACATAGTGTAAGCGACGGATAAAAGTTAAATTCTTAAAATAAACACGATCTACAAAAATCCAAGAATAAAGCAATTTCATGTCGGAAGTATTTTTTAATTTTATTGTTAGCCTAAATGGGCCGAAGATCCATATTATATATTATTGGGTTAACCTATAAATTTCCGCAGGGGCCCACACTCTCTCTTTCTCTCTCCTACATATACAGAACAGAATCTCCACGACGACTGCTTCGACCCCAATTCAATTAGCCCTCAAATTCAATTCAACTCATTTCAATTCAATTGATGGTCTTTCTCTCTTTACAATAACAATTTCATCTCCTCCTGCTCAATGCAGGTACTGTTTCCTCACATTTTTATCATCTCAGCATTCAATTTATCTCTTTCACCGTGGTTCTGCATTACATGGAACCCTAGCTTTTATTTTATTTATTTTTCAATTGTTTTGGGATTTATGAGGTTGAGAATATTCATTATTTGCTCGCTAGCCCACTTCTGATTTTTCTTTCAGGTGACAGTTGTCAATTTCGAATATTTTCTTTCACCTGAATCCTATTATCCTTCAAGCTTCACAGTCAATAACGCCTTTTGATTTTCACCAATGACTGTTTTATTTAGTGACGCAATTCTACTTCTATTAATGTTCACGTGATGAAGAACCAATGTAGCACTCGTCATTGAAATTTTAATATAATTATAACTGCATAGTAAATAAATTGATTTAATTCTTTTGTAGTTGTGTATTGTTTTGTATTCTTTGGGCTTCATCATTATTATTTTTAATTTTTTATTTGATCGTGTATTGAAACTACTATACTTGACTGTTTGTACCGCGATGAAGTTTATTTTATGTTAAATTAGTTTGATTTGCTCTTGGTGTTGTCTGAATTTTCAACCATCTTGCTATTAGCCTTCAGTCGCATACTTGAGCTGTAATTGCTCAGTCACCCTACCAGTTGAAATTGTATAATGTTTTATTTATATTGATTGTAGTTCATGGTTATTGACTTATTGCAGATACATTCCACGTGTCTTATTTCTCATACTTGTTTATCGTTTAATGGCTTGTCCTCAAGAGATACCTTATTGTATGGGTTGCTAAGAGAAAATATGATGGGAGATACTCTATATATCTGTTGATTCAGTTAACGTTGAATTATGGCGGGAAATACTAGATTTGATTTAAGTGCAGCTAGTCCAGATGAATTGGCTTTCAAGGAGACCTTTCCAAATGTGCAGAGGGAGAGTTTGATGAATAGCAGTTTGGATAGGCCTGCAAGCTTTCGTGAGGGTAATGAGGGGCAAATGTTTATTTCTGGTGCTGTTATGTCCCGGAGTAATTCGACATATCCAGGGGATTTGGCTTCACTAGTGCAGTGTTTAATGTTAGATACAATAACCATGGGAGATCAAAAGTATACTAGGTCAGGTGAGCTAAGACGGATTCTAGGGATGTCTTGTGGAAACACCCTTGAAGATTCTGCTGTTGGAACTGCTAATCTGAAGCCTCTCCCTCCAGTGGCTACAGAGGAACTGAAACGATTCAAAGCTAGTGTGCAAGAGGCTTCTGTCAGGGCTAGGTAGTTAGGGGGGACTTTATGCAATACAGTTATTCCTATCATCAAGTCATACCAATCTATCCTTTTTGTTAAATATAATTTTTTATCAATTAATGTGTAATAGATAGCTAGCATTTGCAGCATATAAATTTAAAGTCTATCATTTTATTGATTTTCCTCAGTTATTTGAATTAGAGTAATGAATAAATTGTACAAAACTGTGTAAAAATCAATGTATTGGTTTATTGTCATTTGTCACTACTCACTAGAGTATTCATTCCATTCAGAAGGTTCTGAAATTTTAAGGTTCTTCTCAGATATAGATCAAAAATGTTGGATGAATCTTTACACAAATTGAACAAGTGTTGGGAGGCTTTAAACTCAAAGAAGCAACTTAGAAACGAGATATTGCCCAATGAAAGGCCTGGTAGATCACACTTCTCAAAGATAGTAAGTCAGACTCATCGGAGCCCATCAGAGCTGGTGAATCAAAGACTGGAGGACAGACCTGAGAGACCTAAGAATGTCATTCTGAATAAGCGCATACGTACATCCGTTGCTGCGGTATGGGTTTTTAGCCAGCATTTTTAATTATTTTTTGGTTCATTGCGCATAATGTGCTGTTTAGTTTTTCTTGCATTTAAACAACGTTCTATGACATGTTAATTCATTATCATTGCACTTTTTGTTGTAAAGCTTTGGAGGATAGAATTTGCTTTGTACTGAACAGTAAAATAGAATTATTCTAGTGTCAGTTTTGGGTACATGGTCTTGTATTTTAACTAGCATGATGCTACACCATCTCCTGATCCTGGTACATACCACATTATTTTTGTTGCATGTGCTTCTCTGAAGATTTAGAAGACACGCAGCATGTTTGTGTTACAGTACGTTTGCCCCAAGCAAACTGTAACACACCCACAGTCCTATACCAATTGACCTGGAAGATTTCATGCTGCACCCTTATCAGTGTTTTTGATGAGGATACATGTGGCTGAATTTTAACATGGTTGAATTTTTACAGCTGTAGTTGAGGATGGGCAAAGTTAGATATCTTCATAATTTCACTAATCACTATTAGTATTTTGGAAGGAAGATACAATTGTACAAGAAAGAAGGAACCTAGGTAGCGGAAATCATCTCCCTAGCAAGAGGCTAATAGACTGACCAATAGCAAATATTGAAACTTGTATGCACAACAAGGCTGTCAAGGAACATAAACTGACAGTTTACAATCAAGAAGTGAGAGATTCTCTGCTAGTCTTCTAGCAGAAATACTGACAGATGTGCTGTTATTTTTAATCCTACCATGACTGTCAATGTATTTGATGTAAATATCTGGAGGAACTCAACTTAAAACTTTTTGAATTGCTTGTGTAACTGAGTAACTCATTGAAGTCCAGTACTTATTTGAAGACCCATTGATACCTAATTATTGCTTTGGTTTTCATCTCTTGGATGCTGAGTATGCTATGTTCCTTTATTGTCTTTTTTTTTTATTAAAAAAGATTTGTTTCCCTAATGACTATACATTTTCCTACCTTATTAGAACCTTATTTATTTCCTTTTTAAATTTTCATTTATATTCATTCTATTTACATTTTGTTTAAAAACACTAGGGTGAAGGACAAAGTAATAGCTTTGCGAGGCAGCCTTTGGCCATTGGAAAAGATAGAGACAACATCAAGGATGGTGGCAAAGGTTGTGATATTGTTGAAGAGAAGATTCGAAGATTACCTGCAGGTGGAGAAACATGGGATAGAAAAATGAAAAGAAAACGTTCCATGAGCACTGTTTCTGCTAGATCAATTGATGGTGAAGGAGAGCTGAAAAGAGTTATGCATCTCAAGCTAGCTAATGAGTCTGGTCTGCAGTCTTCTGATGCCCAAGGTTTGAGGTAACACCAGTTTATGAAATGCTTTGATGTCTGATAGTGTCAAGAGATGATGATAATTCAAAGGTCTGGGAAGTGATCTGACCAGCCATAAAAATGTCTTGTAAGACATGTGAAGTTTATACCAGTTGTGTATACTTTTGATAAAGACAGCTAACCGGGAGTTCTTACTTAATAATCATCCTTTTCCCTGTCATTAAATCTTTTCAACTTTGACACAATCTAAAAGGTATAGCCATCATATTTTTTTCTTTGATACAAAGCTATAACCACCATAATTATACAAACAACCGCCACGCCTTATCCCATCAGGTGGGTTTGCTGGTTCAGCTACATGAATAGATCAGCACCACTGGGTTCTTACCAAAGCCAATTTTCAATAAATCATTTGGAGTATGGTCTTGTTTAATGGTTTCTCCTGAAGGACCATCTTCCATTTTTTCCACTGACAATGTTGTTATAATTATATTTGGAAAAAAAAATTAAACTCTGTGTCTTCCCATCCTTTTGTACCCTAAATCTCATTATCTTTCTTTCTTTCTTTCTTTCTTTCTTTCTTTCTTTCTTTCTTTCAACAATGAAATTTATACACTTCTCATTATGTGTGATTGTTTTAGATTTCATTTCAAAAGGAAGTACTTTATATTTTATAACTATTATTCATATACAACAAAAAAACAACCAAGCCTTTTCCCACCAGGTGGGGTCGGCTACATGGATTACAACACCATAATGTTCTATCATAAATCATGTCTATAGACAAACCATTTATATCAAGATCCTTCTTAACGGTTTCTTATAGCTATACTTCATATTTAGAAAAAATGATGTCCCATAGAATCTTTAATGTAAAACTAGGTGGCAAAAAAGAGTAAAGCCTAGATCAAGGGAACTTCTTGTAACCTTTAGAGCTAGAAAAATTATATGAAGACTTATGTTTCTCCATCTAGAAGTTGTAGATAGCAAATAATTTTTTGTTTTTGGAGATGAATAACTATTTGAAATTTTTTGATTTTCAGTGCATAGTAAGTCATCATATTGAATTTAGGAATATTTTGTCTTTATTGCATTTATAAGTTCTTCCCTACAAATAACCTTGGAGAAGTTTGACAAGCTATGAAGATGGGTAATATTGAGTTTGAGATGGATTGACTTCTCACATCTTATTTCAGTTAATGATGTGACTCGTGCACATTTGTTAACTTCATCTTTTGTACTATCCCTAGTCTATTTGTCACTTAAACTACTAGACTACCTGCCTCTATCTAAAATTGGCTGTGCTAAATTTTCTATTCTGTAATTAAATCTGAAACAATTTTCACACACAATTTGATTCTATAACATTCATTCCCCCTCCTGAAAAGTGCAAGTGTCTAACTGCATGCCTTTTGATCGTATTTCATGATTCTGTAGCTCTTTTCCTTTTATGATTTACTAGTTAGAGGTGATGCTAAGTAATACTGTTATGATAAAGTATACTTTTTGTATACTATAACAGCAAAGAATAAACGGCTTGCAACATTTTGTTTCTCACAGATCAGGATATTCTGGAAGTAATAGCAAGCTTGATGTTGCTTCCATGCCTGCTAGTTCCAATGGATGTGTAGCTACTAAAAATGAGCAAGAAAAGGTATCAAGGGATTCAATGGATGGATCAAATAAGGATAGGGTTGTACTTAAAGGAAACAAGTATGTATCCACTCATTTGTATCCATGATGCATCTACACTGTGCCTTGCTTTAAACCAGTCTTTTGTCTCTGATATGACAAATGTGACGAATTTACGACTAATCTTTTAATTTTCTTTACTTTTTAGGTTTAGTGTTCGTGATAATAATTATGCAAATGGTATTTATTCACTGACAAAAGGAAAAGCTTCAAGGGCACCACGAACTGGTCTTTTGATGGCTGGAAACTTATCTTCTGTATCTCATTCTTCTGAAACACTTGAAGCGTGGGAACAACCTTCGAATGGGAACAAGCCTCGTTCAGTAAGTGGAACTATCAATCATAAGCGTCCTTTTCCTGCAGCATCATCTTCATCCCAAATGGCCCAATGGGTTGGGCAGAGACCTCAAAAAATTTCTCGCACTCGAAGAGCGAATGTCGTATCCCCCGTCTTGAATTGTGATGAAGTGCAGATGGCATTGGAAGGTGGTTCCCCTTCTGTTGTTGGTACTAGACTGACTTCTACCACAGCTAGTGGATCACTTATTTCCAAGTGTGTTGTTAACAGCACTCAACTAGGTAGAGTGAAACATGAAAATGTTTCATCCCCAACCAAATTATCTGAAAGTGAAGGGCCTGGTGCTGGTGAAAATGGTGAAATTAAATTAAAGGAGAAAAGATTAGGAAGTTATGAAGTTGATGAAAGAGCAATAAATAATTCTTATAATATAAATTCCTCCATATTAGCAACAAAGAAGAAAAAAATGTCCGACAAAGAAGAGATTGGAGATGGTTTGCGGAAACGGGGAAGGAGTAGTAGGGGCTCATCAGTATTCAAGACTGGCATTACACCGGTGAATGAGAAGTTAGAGATTTCAACTTTGACAAAGCCAGTTAGAAGTATGAAGCCTGGTTCTGAAAAGAATGGAAGGTATAATTTATTTTATTTTCTCCTTTTACTGGTAATGGGAAAAAAATTGGCCCCTTTCGCTACAATAAAGAAAATTGGTGGCAATTTGTTTTTGTTGTTTTTTTAATAGTATATTTGTGTTTTTGATTCAGTAAATCGCATCCTCCTTTGAAGAAATCATGCGACAGGAAAGCTGTTACTCGTCCTGGGCATCCATCAACTTGCCGTTCCCCAGATATTGCAGGTATATCTCTATGTTTGAGTAACTACTTGTTGCATTAAACAAAGTGGAGTTGTTTTCAATATTAAACTGATTATTTGAAAACCTTCCATTTGCTTATCTGTTTACATCCATCTGTATACAGTAATATAAAGTATAAACATGAATATTGCTTTCCAACCCCTAATCCTTTTACCTGCAAAGTGGTCCTTCTCCCACATATCCCAGACCAGCATTGAGCCTTCAATTCCCTTAATTTCTACCCTTAATTATTCGGAAAGAAAACCCTAATCATATGTTAAATCCTAATTTCTGCCTTCCTGCTTCACTTATGTTTACTTATATTCCTGCTGTTCTTATAAAGGGCTATGTTATTTGATGAAGTCAGTTTCTCATTGGTATTTCTGGAAAATTTTCTCAGGGTACAGGATTTATGTGATTCTATATGCCTGTATAAATTCAGTTGTGATAGATGTCAAGTTAGTTTAAGTATTGTAATCCAGGTCAAGTTATCTAACAAAACAATTCTTACTTCTTTAAGAGTGTGAGGACTGGATTAAAAAAAAAGCAATTAAGCTGTTAGGAACCCAGAAACAGAAATGGAAAAGTAAAGGTAAAGAATGAATCTTTATTGAATATTGAACAGAAAAAAGAACAAGAATAGGAGAGTGATCTCCTCCAAGTGTTTCCCCTTCACAAAGGGTTTCCCCTTTCACAACTAAGCCTTTACCCAGTTCTACAAACTAACAATTCTGAATGGATCCTCTCTACTCCTATCCTCCCTTATTTATAACCTCTCCCATTAATTAACCAATCCCCTAACTAACTAACTATTACAATTCTCCTTATTTCCTTATTGGGCTGGACCCTAACAATACTGCCCTCCCCTGAAACAACCTTGTGCTCAAGGTTGGAAGCTCTTTGTTCCCTGCCCTGCTACTCGGTCTTTCTTGGCTCAGCTGGCAGTTCAGGTGGCAGCAAGGCAGATGGTTCCTGCAACGGCGAGTCTGGTGATTCCGGCGACTGTGAGTCTGGCGGTTCTGGCGGCGGTGACTCCGGTGGTTCCAGCGGCAGAAAATCTGGTGGTTTCGGCTGTGGCTGCGGTGTCGTTCTGGCTGGAATCCTCCAAGCCCAACTCTGTCTGGAACCTAAAAGGTACTTCCACCCATGCTTAGCCACTAATTGTTGATAGTCCTCGCAATCGCGCGGTGGCGGTTGGCTGACCAGTATCGACCTCTACCCTTGCATAGTCTCCAATACAAAGCCAAGTCTGTGGCAGTTTCTGGAAACAACACACCCCTATTGCCACCTCACTTCTAACTACCATCTTGATTGCTTCTCCTGAATTCTTGGCCCAAGCAACTCTGCCACTGGGTTATCATCGATTTTGGGTTTGGTATCTGATTCAAATGTTATTTCTTGAGCTTTTTGCACATTTTCTGATGACCAATCTGATTCTTCTCGAGTTTCTTGATCTTCCTCGACCTTCTCCTATGGCAAACAAGCTTATGGTTTTGACACTCAGATATTCTGCCTTCTTAGCCCAAGAACAAGACTCGTCCTTGACAAACTCTAAGCCCCTTCCTTTCAAGTTTCCATCATGCTGTGATTGCACTGACATCCCCTCTTGAGATGGTCGCACTTCTGCACTTTCCTCCTCAAGATTGATCCCCTGTTTTTTCATCCAATGATCAAGAATCCGCTTGATCTCTCCCATCTCTTCAATTCGCTTCTTGCCAATGGTGGGTTGCACCACCACCCTTTTTCCCTCATAGTCGATTTTCGACAACCGATGCTGCATCTTTTTAATCTCTGAAATGTTGGGATCCCTCAACCTATGCTGTAATCCACAAATGCTGGTTTCTTGTCTCCTCCAAGGGTTTTCCCCTTTCACAACTAAGCCTTTGCCCAGTTCTACAAACTGACAATTCTGAATGGATCCTCACTACTCCTATCCTCCCTTATTTATAAGATTTATATGATTCTATATGCCTGTATAAATTCAGTTGAGATAAATGCCAAGTTAGTTTAAGTATTGTAATACAGGTCAAGTTATCTAACAAAACAATTCTTACTTCTTTATGAGTGTGAGGACTGGATTAAAAAAAATACAATTAAGCACATAGCTATCCTTGCTAAATGTTATACTAAACCATCTGAAATTCTAGGGGAATTGGATGATGACCGCGAGGAACTGTTAGCTGCTGCTAATTTTGCTAGCAATGCCAGCTGTATGTAACTAAACTCAAAACTGGTTTGTGATTTTGCAGTTCTATACCTATCACCTATATATACATCTGTATTTATGGAAAAACTTCAAATTTATATATTACTTTGGGCTTTGGCAGATATTGGCTGTTCCAGTTCATTTTGGAAGAAACTGGAACCTAATTTTTCTCCTGTCTGCTTGGAGGACATAGCTTACTTGAAGCAGCTGGTGAGTGCTTTCACTTTATTTGTTTTTATGAAATTTAAGTGGCCCTTAATGAGAGCATTGGTTTCCCCCTTTTACATTGTCCTTTGTATCAGGTCAAATCAACAGAGGAGGATCAGAAATGTTTGTCTCAAATGCTTGGCTTTGGAAGTGATGCCCTGGTAATGTCTAAGAGCCTAAGATCTTATATTAGAATTTTGCAAATTTGCTGCCTTAAGTGATGATTGACATTCTACATTGAAAACCTTTCCTCATGTTTTATGGTCTTTGAATAATTTCTAAGGACTATTTTGTCTGCATATTTCTTCCTTTTGGGTGCTATATGGTTTTGACATTCCGTCTAGTTGAAGTACATTTATCTTGTTGATTACATATCCCTCCTCCATAAGTGAATCTAAATATCTAATCTAAAGCTTCGTGCGAAAAAGAAAAAGAAATAAGCTTCCTTCTGTGTGACCTTCTGATTTTGATGCTTCTTTCTGTCTAATATTCATCCATTGTTTTGGATCATTTTGATAAGCCAATATGGTGCATCTCATTGCATTAACTCAGTAACACCGCTTCTTGGCTCATTCAAATATACAAAAGAATGGAAGAAGTTAAAGACAGAATAAAAAATTCATTACTCATATTGCAGTTCATTGCATTAACACCTCTTCCAGAACATTGCTTAGTGAAATCCCTCTCCCTCTCTCTCTCATGCAGGCCAATTTCTTGGTTCTGGTCCATTTGTTATTTAATGTTTCTCATGTCATGGTTAGACTCATTAGCTCATTATGCTACCTTGAAAAATTTTGGCCATAAATCAAGTTTCTGAATAGCAGGAGACATGAATCAAATAATTAATTTTCAGTCTTTTTTTACACATCTTTCATTTAAATTCTCAGGATGGACTTGTACACAAGGACAAGCATCTTTCACAAAGTCCTTTCTCTAGAGAAAGAGAGAAAAGCGTTCAACAAACCGATTCTAAAGTGATATCTTCAATGGTTGACATGGTTGATCAACATCTGGATGTTAGTTTTTTTTGCAGACAAATGGATACAGAAGGGAACAAAGTCGCACCGTTGTACCAAAGAGTATTGAGTGCTCTGATAATCGACAATGAAACTGATGAAGAAACTGTTGGAGGAGGCAATATGTCTTTTCTACATGAAAGAGATGATTCTCCTGAGGTGACTTGCTTCTCTCAGGATATTGAGAATCAATCTAAGACCGGGACAGAATATGAATTCAAATCTGGCATGTTTTCTTGTAATGGAAATCCTACCTTTACTAGTGGTACAAACACCCACGATCAAGAACTTGATGATTTTTTGCAAGTACGTCAGGGACCATCGCATCCAGAAACTGAAAGGTTGCCCATTGTATCTGAAAATGGTAGTGGTGGGTTGCTGTCTATGCATAGAATTTCTTGTTCGTCATCTTTCAATCATTTTGGGCGAATGAGCATGGAGGATAAACTCTTACTGGAGCTGCAGAGTGTTGGCATATATCCAGAACCAGCGGTATACTTGTATTTGTATAAACTATATAAAGCCAATGGTCTATATAGCTTATTCATATGGGAGGTTTTCTGTATGTGTCAGCAATTTTCTTCCCCCTTTGCCTCTCTTTTCTTTGTTTCTCTGCTATACATGCATGCTTCACATAAATTGGAGTATTATAGATATAAATCATTCATGCACCTAACAACTTCAGCTTTTAGGATGACTGGTCCTTGACATGGTTTTAGAGCCTCAATGACTTGTGCTCAGAAGTTATATCCTTTCTTCAAATTTAAATTATATTTCGGCACAGTAAACTGGGCTTGTGCATTGTCTGTAGTTCAAGCCCAAATGACTCGTGTGAGTGGGAGTGTTAGAGATATATGTGCCTCCACCTAACTTAATCTTTTAGGAAGACTGGCTCTTGACTCCTTGGCACGGAGCATGATCTTTATATGTAAAATGCTTGCATATGGGCATCATGATTAAAGATTTACTGAGTGTTGAATATGGTTCAAACAAATTGGTTCATTCTTTTAACCTAGGTTTCTATTACTAATTGATATCCTTATGGTTGTCTTATGAAAGCCTGATCTTGCTGATGGAGATTATGAAGCTATTAATCAAGATATTATTCAATTTCAGAAGGGACTTCATCAACAGGTTTTTATTCATTTGTTTTCTGTTTTATATATATGCTTAAGTTGTTTTTGTTGAAGAATTTGCTTGTGGTCTTTAGTTATTCCTTATTTACTATTTACACGATGGTTGTTTATATTTGATCAATTTTGCAGGTAACTAAAAAGGGAGAGTACTTTATGAAACTTAATCAAACAGTTGAAGAAGCCAGGGAAATGGAACAACGGTCAGATATTTGATAATATATAATTTACCTTGTTTCATTAATTGTTTGTGCTTTTGATGTTGATAAATTAGTATGAAAATAATGTATATGTTTTGTATCCGTATGTTGACCTCACTAGTGACTAATACATATTGTGTTAATTTGCAGAGCCCTTCAGCAAGTTGCTATGGATAAACTTGTCGAGTTGGCTTATAAGAAGAAGCTGGTAAGTATTATTATTTTTTAGTTCTAATTTCCTGTTAAAAGAGTTTGTTGGCCATCTGGCAATTGAATTGAGCTAAAAGAGTGTGGTATTTATGTTGAATGATTTTAACCTCACCTGTGGCTTATTTTATGTACGAAGTTGTGTGTAAGTTTTGTGCCTTCAGCTTTTTCCCCTTCCCTATGGGTATATGTTGGGAAAGAGATGGTTACAAAGCATTTAGCATGTGCTCTAGATTCTTTTCAGGGTTACTCTGTGATAGTGCTTTTGTCCCGAAAGAGTGGATGTAACTTATTTGCGCTATGAAATGACCCTCTAATATTGATAGGCCACTCGTGGAAGTAGTGCTGCAAGGAATGGAATTCCTAAGGTCTCTAGGCCAATTGCTTCCGCTTTTATGAAGCGGACTCTTGCTAGATGCAGGAAATTTGAGGAAACCGGGAGAAGTTGCTTTTTGGAGCCTGTCTTTAAGGATGTCCTATTTGCTGCTCCTGCTTGTGACACCTATGCTGGCTCAGTTGTTACTGTAAACCCACCGCTTACTCGAAATTCTCAGCAAGAATCTGCACTTCCAGGTTTCCTATTTTTACCATGTTTTATTTGTTTTGGAAGTAGTAGATATGGTACTCGTAGACTCACAAATACATTGGGCAGAGGCATCATGATTGTCAAGGAACAATTTCCTTCGCCATTTGCTTTGGGCTTTTGTTTATTATAACTCTTTCCTGGATTCTAAGATCTATTTGATTGGGGGGATAGTCCTGTTTTCTTTCTTCTCCTATTGCATAATAAATAAGGCCTTGGCTCTTGCAGGTTTGTTTCCTTGCAAGGAGCAGGATGCATTGGGAAATATAAATCATCCCTCCGACCAGGATTTTGCCAGAACTGGACCAATACTAAACAGAGAGAAGAAAAAGGAACTACTGCTTGATGATGTTGGTGCCAATTTGAGATCTGCACCAACTCTTGGTAATTCTTTCATGGGTGGAGCAAAGGGAAAGAGGAGTGGAAGGGGGAGGGACAAAGGCACTTCTGGAAGAAATTCTGTCACAAAAGGCGGTCGTTCTTCTGCAGCTTATTCAAGGGGTGAGCGTAATACAAAAGCAAAGCCCAAACAGAAGGCAGGTGCAGGTCAGCTATCTACTTCTGGAGAAGGATCTCTTAGCAAGTTGATGGAAAATGATAACTTTGAGCATCAATTGGCTCGTGGCCCTAATGAAGTGGTTTCCAACGGGAGCAACAGAAAAAGTATCCCCATCGAAACTGAGGAACCCATGGACTTAACAAAATTGCATGAATTAGACTCCATAGAACTAGGTGTAGCTAATGAACTTAATGGGCATCAGGACCTGGACTCTTGGTTGAACATTGATGAAGATGGTTTACAAGATGATGCGGTGGGCCTAGACATACCAATGGATGATCTGTCTGAGTTGAATATGATTCTATGAAGACGAATATACAATTCATGCCTCTGATGATTGGCACTTGTAATTATGCCCATTCTTTTTACTCATTATCAACAATAAAACATAGAAGAAGCCCAAAAAAGGGTTGACAGGAAGAAGAAAAAAGAAAAACGTAGTCCTCAACTGTTTATATGATCTAGACTCTAGAGCATTCGTTAGGTTGTAATTACTACATTCTTCCTTAATAAAATTTTGATCATCCAGTTTATGGAATTTTAATTTTGTCTTACAATATAAATTTCTGATTTGAACCTACGGATTTCTTGGAACGTTGCACCAGGTTTTTGTTCGATCGCTGACCAATATATTTGTGGGTCAGTTGAAAGGGTTTGTTCACTTCTCTTTGGTTCAACGATGAAATTATTTTCAGTTTTCTCGGGGAAAAACTTAGTACATTCTATATGTATATTAGGTTGTTTTCCAATGACAATAGGACTTGTATAGCAATTGTTATATTTTCATTAATGAACTGTTATTCATGTTCTATTGTTATTGAAAACTAGCAACTATTATATTTATGGAATTGTACATAAATTTTGTCCTTTCCTCGGGTTGAGTTGTAGGATATATCCTGTCCAGTTTCATGGATCTGCAAATTATGTGTTAATATATGTAGGTTTGTGACTGTTTCCTTAGGAGTAAGGAGATACTTAGGCTGTAAAGTGATAAACATATGGCATGAATTGGACGTTGATAACATTTTTAAGAAACCTAGTTATCTATTAACCATTAGACCAGGCATAGCTGAGATGATATGAATATGATCTTATTAGCCATACAACGTATTATGAAGTTTTAAACAGTGATTATTGCATGAACAAGTTAAAAATCCACGGGTCAAATCCATCACAAAGTAGAATAATGATGCCTGCTTTGGCATCCATAGAGGTCGTACATCTAATTGGTGACTTCCTTATTTTATTATTATTTTATTTTAGAATTGTGAAAGTGGTGAAATGTGACTTTGAATGGAGAATTTTTTTTTTACGTAAATTAGACTAGCCATAAGTTGAGTATACGACTTTTGTTTTGTTTTTTTATAATTGTGAAAGTCGAACACTACATGTACGACTCTACATTTATTTATTTATTTACATAAACTAGGGTTTAAACTTAACTTGTAAAAAAAGGCACACATAAGCCATGGGATATTGACTAACATCACAGAAGGCTTATGTTCTTAGAACTTTACCCATAGTTTCTATCCCTGGCTGTATTGATTGTATTAGTATCTTTCCAAATGAGCTCGATACCTACACAAACAAACATCTTTTACTTATATATCTATAATTTGATTTAATGGGTAAGATGAAATATCTATAACGAAAAACAGCTTATTATAAGAGAAATGAATGGTGGAGATACTGAAGTGGGTCACAGTAGAAGCAGTGGTGTATGACCTTCACAATTCGTAGCTTCAGCTTGCGATTCATCTACTTAACATAAAAAAAATCCCCATGCAAAGTCGTACATGTGGTGTACGACATTCACAATTCTAAAAATAAAATAAAATAAGGAAGTCGTCAATTGGATGTACAGCTTTCATTATTTTATTATAAAAATTTGATGTCGTACATTGGAAATACGACTTCAAAGTTGTATATGTAGGGTATCACACTATGACTTACCCATTGGTAAATTCTAAACCAAATTATATGACATAGGTAGGGAAGTCGGTTGGGTTTCCAGTGCCGTCTTTGGTGGACAATGTACTCAATAACTAGTGTAGTATCACATTTTGAACAGAAAAACACAAAAAAAGAAAAAAAGAAAAAAAGAAGGTTAACCCACATCTAGTTGTCTTTTGTTTCTCATGAACCCATGATATTCTCACATCCTTTTGGTGTGAGCTAATTCTGTGTATGGACTAATATGGTTAGACTTGGTGAAACAGCTAGGGTAGCCCGACAGGAATGTGAGGGAAGGAAGAAGCATACTTACTCTGAAAACATACCAGTAAGGACAGTGTACTCAATATCTAGTGCAGTATCACATAGACACATACTGAAGCTCTCTGACCCTCGTGAGTTAATGGGCATTGATTCCGTTGGTAGACTGTATTGGGCTTCAACTAGGCATAGAGGACGTTCGCGAGAAGTTGTTCATGCAAGTGTTGCAGGGCCGCTTGGGAGAGGAATACTAGATGGAAGAGACAGACCATTTAGACAGGATTTCTATTATGCATAACTGTGCATTATGCGGCAATAACACTATCAGATGTTGGGGGGTGATAAAGGACTCGTGTTTAATGTCTCAAACTCTCGACCAAGTAATGCTTTGGGTTTTAGTTCGCCATGGTAGTTATCAAACCGACGATGCAGTGCTTACTCCCTTAATTTCCAATGCCTACTTGGAGAGTTAGGGCACTGGTATCAACTTACTATGTTGACAAGCAATTCAATGTTAGCTGCTGAGTTACATGTGTAGCTTTGCACTAAAAAATGTGACAGTTGAGGGTCATTCCATAAGGTAAATGGACATTTTGTTAGCCAAGAGCCCAAGATACGATAGAAGAAAATAGAACTCCTAAAATATAATAATAGGGATGTTGTTCACACAAAAAGCTGACAAGTTTGACCTGCAAGCACAAGTGAATTGAAGGTGCTTTGCACAATATAGAAAAGGAACGATACTAGTTTTTCTCTGAGAAAATAGCCTAAGTAGATTTGAAAACAAGAATTACAAATACATAAATAAACAACACAAACTGCGAACTTGGACAGAAGTCAAAGAACAAATAATCATGCCATGGGCAACACAGCCACAGGCTGCCTTGAAAGGGTCATCTAGTCAAAATATTTCAGGCTAATAAAGCCTGTCAATTAAACTTGATGGAGAATAGATCAACCATGGGAATACTTGCCATAAACTCACATGGGAAGCCCATTCTCACCGTTGAGTAGAGCCTGACTTTCATCAGAAAGTAAAACGGGTCCCATTCCAGGCCTGGTACATATTAAGTAACTGACGTCGCCTTTGTATTTTTGTGATGGGATATTGTCTTTAATTTCTGGAGGAGGTGGCAAAGCTTCTACATCCTGTATTCCATTGATCCCAGCATCTTTTGCAATTGACTTGTCACCAATAATGTAACTGAAGGGAAGAGATTTGTAGGTAACTAAGAAATTCAAGAGATTAATGAAAATCTTAGAACTGTATGCATGCAACTTGCAAAACTTAGAAACACCTGTTGAGGTCATCTGAATTTGGAGGGAAGTAGTAAAGCAGACAAGCAATGGTGGATAAATAATACCACAAAGGAGTAACTAGCAGACAATGAAGGTAACACAAGAGGCTCTATCAATGAGCTTAAAATATGCAGAATAAGTTAAACTAAGCTTTGCAATCATGTTCCCTGACTAAACAGGGTAGCAGCAAAACAAATGGCAGTGACTATCCCAAAAGCAAAAATTAAAACTGAAAACAAATTAGAATTAAATGACTAAACATTTGAGAAGAAGATCATGTTAAGGGTACAGTAACTACATGGCATAATAGTTGTCTCAAGTTAGCGGAGCAAGGGAACTAGAGTTCCTTATCAGTTTTAATGTCACACGAACAGGCATTTCACCTTCCCAGGGCAACATAAAGAGAGGAACTTTACTAAGGTGCAGAAAGAGGAATAGGCTTCACAGAACTCTGAATACGCCGGAATGCTGTTCTTACTCTTTCCTTAAGGCCTTCATTTTCACTCTCGACTTCCCCACTTTCTTTGTTGAGCTCTGCCACATTCCCATCAATGTTAATTACCAACTTCCCATTTTCTCCTACCTTCACATCTCCAAACAGTGAAATGAGGAGTGCATGCATAACCTTCTCAGCCTTCTTCTCATTCTCCTCCTCGATTTTTATGGCATCTGATTCAACCATTATTTTTGGGAGATCACGGTTGATATTTAAAATTAGAGCAACAATTGAGTCTGATACCATGTCACTGATGGGGTCTGATGCCCAATGCAAGGAGATATGCTTCTCAGATTCATGCTTCACCGTGACACGCTCATGGACTTGCAATGTTGGAACTCCAGATTCTTCATCCACTGACGACTCTACACTCTCATATATCTGCTTGAGTCTATGCTGTATGACATTAAAAGCACCTGAATAAGGGATGGTAATTCTCTGGGTGATGTTTGCTGTGGATAGCTGTGAGAAGACATGGAGATCATCAGGTGCCATTATCTGATATGTAAAACCCTTTTTTACAAGCAAACCACTGACAGTTTGACCATCTTCTGGTGTTTTCTCAGCCAGCTTCCCTATGGTTTTTGCCATTTTCTGCGAATTGAAATACATTTCAACAGATTGACAGTTTTTTGGAGTAAGGATTTTAGTGTTTCGATCAGCAAATTGAGTCATAAGCTTCTGTTTGAGCCTCCCCATCTCATTAGCCTCCCCATGAACAAGAATAATGTTAGGAGGATTGAGGTCTTCTAAGAATGCACTTGTTTGAGCAGAGTCAGCATGAGCAGAAAAGGAAATGTAGTGCACGGACATGTTGAGAGGAGCGGTGAGTCCATTCATGAGAGTAACTTCCTTGGGTTCATTAATGATGGTTTTTGCGAGTGTACCTTCGACGACATACCCTGGTATAACGCAAGCATTTTTTTTATCAGAGCACCACATATCAAATAATTGGCGGGACAAGCCACTCTGAAGTCCACTAGGGCTTGCCATGACGACAGATGGTCCTATATCTTTGAAAATTTCAATGCTACTTAAAGCTGATATGTAGTTGAAGGAAAAGGGATTGGACTTTGCATTTTGGATCCTGTCATTCATGGAAAGGGTGTAGGTCTCATAGACAGTCAAACATTTTTTTGCAAGTGGGGAAGCATAATAGATGGGTATATTCTGGAGTTCTGGATGATTTGCCCAATATTCATCTAGGATAAGGAGGAGCTCTTGTGCGCGACCAAGGGCAAATGCTGGAATCAAGACACGACCCCCTTGAGAAATGGTGGAGTGGATAACATCAGTGAAGCGTTTTTCTCGTGTGTGGCGAGGCTGATGGTGCTGCACACCATAGGTGGATTCTATAATGCACACATCAGGGGAGAACTGTGGGGTCTCGGCAGCACGGAGATGGCGGTCTTCCTCACGTGAATAGTCTCCGGTGTATAGAACTCGAACGCCAGCTATGTCAACCATAAACATAGCAGCACCAAGGACATGGCCTGCAGTATAACACCAGAATCGAATACCGTTCACTTCTACTGTTTGATGAAAATCAATAACCTGCAGCAGAAATATATATATATATATATTATAATAATTTTAAATTTAGAGGATTCAAATTAAAAATAAAAATAACAGTAAATAACCTCAATTTTATCCATGGAGCGGTTGATGTCGTGTTCATCATAGAGCATATCTTCAACAGAGATCTTACTGACTTTGACGTAATCAGACAAGAGGAGCTTGTAGATGGCCTTGGTAGCATACGTCATGAAGACGCGGCCTCTGAATGTTGTCTTCTCGAGGAAATAGGGCAAGGAAGCAGCGTGATCCAAGTGGAAGTGAGTGATGAGAAGCACGTCCACGGTGGAAGGATCAATCTCGTCGAAGTAGGGAAGAGCGGCCATTCCGAAATAAGCAGGGTGGATTCCGCAATCGAACAACACGGTTTTGCCTTTGTACGACATGTACACGCATGAACGTCCCACTTCGTTGCCGGCTCCCAATGGAGTCACTATCAGTTGATCTTCCTCTCTTCTTCCGCTGTTGCTTACTCTCTTCACCGCACCCCCCTCTACCGTTGTTGAACCCATTGCTTCCGATTAACACCGCTCAACTTCCTAGATCGCGTCGTTAGGAAGAAACAAGATGACACATGATGACCGCGAGGGGATAAGGGGTACACCAGATGGGCTTCAGCCTTCAGGGTGTCCAACCCTGATTTCTTTTTCAAGCAAAATGGGCTTCAGTAAACTGGGCTTGTGCATTGTCTGTAGTTCAAGCCCAAATGACTCATGTTGTGTTAAAGAGATATATGTGCCTCCACCTAACTTCATCTTTTAGAAAGACTGGCCCTTGACTCCTTGGCACGGAGCAAATGATCTTTATATGTAAATGCTTGCAGATCGATGGGCATTATGTTTAAAGATTTACTAAGTGTTGAATATGGTTCAAACAGATTGCTTCATTCTTTTAACCTAACCTAGGCTTCTATTACTAATTGATATCCTTATGGTTGTCTTATGAAAGCCTCATCTTGCTGATGGAGACTGTGAAGCTATTAATCAAGATATTATTCAATTACAGAAGGGACTTCATCAACCGGTTTTGATTCATTTGTTTTCTTGTTTTTTTTTTTTTTGGTTTACATTTGTTTTCTGTTTTATATATATGCTTAAGTTGTTTTTGTTGAAGAATTTGCTCGTGGTCTTTAGTTATTCCTTATTTACTATTTACACGATGGTTGTTTATATTTGATCAATTTTGCAGGTTACTAAAAAGGGATATAAAATTCTTTCAAAGACTCTTACTAATAGACTGGCGCAGGTCATTAGCAAATGTGTTTCAGAGGAGCAATATGCTTTTGTAACGAGCAGGTCAATTGTGGATAATGCCATAATCGCATCGGAAGTTATTCATTTATATGAAATGTAAGACTAGAGGTGCTATTGGTGATATTGCTATGAAGCTGGATGTGAGTAAAGCATATGATCGGGTTAACTGGGACTACCTTCGGGCGATTATGTTGAAAATGGGTTTTGACAGTCGTTGGGTTAATTGGATCCTTATGTGTGTTTCATCGGTCTAGTACTCAGTGTTAATGAATAATGAGGAAGCTGGGGGTATCTCTGCTAGTCGTGGTCTTCATCAGGGTGATCCTCTTTCACCTTACTTATATATTATCTGTACTGAAGGTATGTCGTCCTTAATCAAATTTGAAGAAAATAGAGGGCGTATCCATGGTGTGAAGATTTGTTAAAGGGCTCCCATTATTTCCCATATTCTCTTTGCGGATGATAGTTTTATTTTCTTGAGAGCTAATGAGAATGAAATTAGAGTTATCAAGGATCTTCTTCATTCTTATGAATTAGCCTCAGGACAAGCAATTAATTTGGATGAATCGGCTATGTTCTTCTCTCGAAATGTCCCCTCTCAAAGCCGTGATCACTTGTCTAATATCGTTGGTGTTTCTGAACAGTTAAATGTGGGTAAGTACCTGGGTGTACCGGCCATGATTGGTAGAAATAAAAAAGAAATTTTTAATTATGTGAAAGATAAGGTGTGGAGGAAGATTAGCTCTTGGAAAGGAAAGACTCTTTCAATGACGGGTAAGGAAGTGCTCATTAAGTCTGTGGCTCAAGCCATTCCATCATATTGCATGAGTATGTATCTCATTCCTTCTTCTCTTAGTGATGAGATTCAAAAAATGTTAAATTCCTTTTGGTGGGGTTCGGCTAAAAGAGAATCAAAAGGAATTAAACGACTCTCTTGGGATAAAATGTCTATGCCTAAGTGTTGGGGTGGGCTTGGCTTCTGTAATATGCATGCGTTTAATTTAGCGATGCTTGGGAAGCAAGCTTGGAAGTTTATTGCGAAGCCTAACTCTCTTGTGACTAGAGTCTTCAAAGCTAAATATTTTTCACGAGGAGATTTTCTTGAAGCCAACCTTGGGCACAACCCCTCTTATGCATGGCGATGTCTTTGGTCTTCTAAATTTGTTGTTCAAGAAGATGTGAGATGGACTATTGGGACATGTTCGAATATTCCAGTTTGGGATGCTCCTTGGGTTGGTAAAGGGGTTGTAATAAAACGGCCTACTAATTGTCCGGGGGAGTTTCACTCCTTGCAAGTTAAGGATTTATTACATCCTACCATGAAGACTTGGAATGGAGATATGGTGCATTCTATTATTACACCCCATATGGTAAGTCAAGTCCTTTCCACTCCTCTTAATGACTTGATTTAGGATGATTACCTTATTTGGAGTAACAGTGATGATGGTTATTATTCTGTAAAGTCAGCTTATAAGCTTATTCTTAATTCCATTGTGGACTGCTCTCATTTGAAGGTTGTAGGTGACTGGGATTTAATCTGAAAACTCAAAGTTCTAGCTAGAATAAAAATTTTCTTATGGAGAGCATGCAAAAATGTTTTACCCACAAGAATTCAGCTCCAGAATAAGGTAATTGTGTTTTTTGTGGCTCGGATAGGGAGAACACTTGGCATTTGTTTTTCACCTGTAACATTAGCCAAATTTGTTGGGTTCAGTTGACCATGTGGCACCATATTTGTCCTCATCTTGCATCAGCCAATAGCTTCCTTGATTTATGTTTCAGTGTTTTACGCAATCTGGATTTAGTTGGTAGAGCTCGCTTCAGCGCTTGCATGTGGAGCATCTGGACAGCATGTAATGAGCTGTTGTCGGAGAGCAAAAATCCAATTCTTGTTTCTGTGGTAAAACATGTGCTGAACTTCTTGGAAGATTGGCAATCTGCCAACGCTATTACCCCTTTGCAGCGCTCCAATCATACAACTTTGACTAGTAGGTGGGAACCTCCTGGGCATGGGTGCTTGAAATGTGTTGTTGATGTGGTAATATTATGTTGAAGTCAGTTAGAACCTTCTAACCACTTTCAGTTTTCAGTTTTTTAGTTTTGGCTCAACTTTGTTAGTTGGTTAGAAAACTTGTAATCATCTATCTGCTGATATATAAAGCACATAGGTGAGCTAGCTGAAAGAACAGAAAAACAGAATAGGCTTTGATTGTATTACAAAAGAATCAGGTTGAGAGTGAACTTGGGTGTAATTGGGATCAAAGGGTTCTATGTGAAAACTGAGAGTGTAAGAGGAGAAACTTCTTCTGTAATCTGTTTCCAATACTCTGATATAGACTGGACTAGAAGCTGTGCTTAGTCCCGGAGATGTAGGCAACTTTGTGACCGAACTCCGTCATCAAACACCTGGTGTTCATCTTTCTTTTCTTTGTTCTTTCCGTCTTTACATTGTTCAGAATTCTATTGTGTTGTTTTAGAGCTAGTTACTGGTGTGTTTGTTTCATTCTTTTAAGGGAATCTTGCATAACAACTGGCATCAGGAGCTTCATTGCAAGGTCCTTGGCAAGATGACGAAATTCGACATTGACAAATTCAATGGAAAGAATGATTTTGCTCTATGGAGGTTAAAGATGCGAGCTATGCTTGTACATCAGGGACTGGAAGATGCTCTGGAAGGGGAGAGAAGGTTGCCAAACACAATGTCTGAGAAAGAAAAAAAGGATCTTTTGACCAAGGCACACAGTGCAATCATACTGTGTTTGGGGGATAAAGTCCTTCGAGAGGTATCCAAAGAAAAATCCGTTGCTGCTCTGTGGTTGAAGCTCGAAAATCTCTACATGACCAAGTCATTGGCAAATCGATTGTATTTGAAACAAAGGCTCTACAACATCAAGATGCAGTTCGGTACATCCATTGAAGATCATATGGATGAGTTCAATAGGCTGATTCTTGACCTAGAGAACATTGATGTAAAAATAGATGATGAAGACCAAGCCCTACTCTTGATTCGATCTCTGAATAGTTCATATGAACATCTTGCTGATACTCTTGTCTATGGGAGAGAAACCTTGTCCCTTGAGGAGGTGCAGGCAGCTCTAATCTCAAAAGAGTTGTCTAAGAGAGCTGATAACAAGGAGAGTGACACTGGGGAAAACCTAACTGCAAGAGGCAGACCTGACAAGAAAGAAGGAAAAAGGGAAGAATCGGGCAAGATCCAAATCCAAAGGAAAATGGAAGTGCTTTATTTGTCATAAAGAATGTCACTTCAAGAAGAATTGTCCAGAAAGAGGAGCCAAGAAGAAGCATTCAAAGGAAGATAAAGGAGATGCATCAGTGGCTTCAGATGGGTATGAAAGTGCAGATGTGCTAGTTCTTTGCAACACCCGCCAAACACAATCAGAATGGGTAATGGATTCTGGTTGTTCTTTTCACATGTGTCCTAACAAGCAGTGGTTCATCGATTACAAACAGATTGAAGGAGGTCAAGTGATAATGGGAAACAATGCCACATGCAAAGTTATTGGCATTGGATCCATCAAGCTCAAACTCAATGATGGAACCGAGAAGATGTTGACAAATGTGAGGCATGTACCTGATCTGAAACGAAACTTGATCTCCCTTAGGACTTTGGAGGAAGTTGGTTTTGGCTTCAAAGCTGAGGACTCTTTACTGAAGGTAATAAAGGGCTCTCGGGTGATAATGAAGGGATACAGGAAGAATGGCTTGTATGTTCTCAAAGGAGAAACTATAATTGGCACCTCCTTTGTGGCTACTGAAAATGATATAAGCAAGGGAAGCGTGTGGCATCAAAGACTTGCCCATATCAGTGAGAGAGGTCTCCAAGAATTACAGAAGCAAGGGCTGTTGTGTGGTGACAAGGTAGAAGGCCTTGAATTCTGTGAGCATTGTGTGCTTGGCAAGCAAACAAGAGTAAAGTTCAACACTGCAACTCACAAAACCAAGGACAAGCTGGACTACATACATTCTGATCTATGGGGGCCTTCAAGAACTCCATCTCATGGAGGCAACAGGTATTTCATCACTTTCATTGATGACTATAGTAGAAAAGTTTGGATATACTTGTTAAAAAGCAAAGATGAAGCCTTTAAAACCTTTGTACATTTGAAAACCAGAGTTGAAAAACAATGTGAAAGGAAAATAAAGGCTTTAAGAACAGATAATGGCCTAGAGTATTGTGGAGAAAAATTCAATGACTTCTGTAAAGACCATGGAATCTATAGAAACAACACTATAAAGCATACCCCTCAGCAAAATGGTTTAGCAGAGAGGCTAAATAGGACTTTGTTAGAAAGGGTTAGGTGTATGCTTTCTAATGCAGGGTTGTCTAAGCAATTTTGGGGAGAAGCAGCCCACACAGCCTACTATCTCATCAACAGAAGTCCCTCTGCAGCAATTGAGTTCAAGACTCCACAAGAACTATGGAATGGCAGTCCAGCAGATTACAAGAATCTCAGAATTTTTGGGTGTCCTGCCTTCTATCATGTAAGTGAAGGTAAACTTGAGCCAAGAGCCAAGAAAGGCTTGTTCATGGGATACCCTGATGGAGTTAAAGGCTATAGGATCTGGTGCCATGTCAAGAGAAAATGCATAATCAGCAGAGATGTCACCTTCCATGAAACTGACATGAACAGATCAAAGCTTGCATTCAAATGCAAGGATACAGTTGAACACCAAGAGGAATCCAAGATTAAGGTGGAGTTTGATGATGATACAAAAATAGACCAAGCCCAATGATCATTTGGAAATTCAATCTGAGACACAAATGAACAAAGATGACAGAAATTCAGAAACCAATAGTCTGAATGACTATGTACTGGTCAGGGACAGAGAAAGGAGGACAATCAAACCTCCTGACAGGTTTGGCTATGCTGATATGACTACTTATGCACTAAATGCAGCATATTTTGTGGATGATGAAGAGCCTAGATCATACAAAGAAGCAATGAATGGCAAGCATCATGATAAATGGTTCCAATCTATGACAGAGGAGATGGAATCACTTTTGAAAAATCAAACCTGGAGTTTGGTGGAAAACCAGCAGAAGCTAAGTTGGTTGGCTGCAAATGGATATTCAAAAGGAAATAAGGAATCCCTGGAATTGAACATCCTAGATTCAAACCTAGATTGGTTGCAAAGGGTTTCTCTTAGAGAGAAGGCATAGATTTCAATGAAATCTTCTCCCCTGTGGTGAAACATTGCTCCATAAGGGTGTTGCTAGCTATAGTAGCACAATTTGATCTCCATCTTGAACAAATGGATGTCAAAACAACATTCTTTCATGGTGAACTTGAGGAGAAGATATTCATGAAACAGCCAGAAGGTTTTGAAGCAAAGGGGAAAGAACATATGGTATGCTTACTACACAAGTCTCTGTATGGATTAAAACAATCCCCACGCCAATGGTATAAAAGGTTTGATAGTTTTATGTTAAAACTTGAATTTTATAGAAGTAACTTTGATAGCTGTGTTTATTATAAACAATTGAAATCATGTGAATATATCTATCTTCTATTATATGTTGATGACATGTTGATAGCATGTAGAAGCATGACAGAAATTGAAAAGCTCAAAGGGTTACTGAAAACAGAATTTGAAATGAAAGATTTGGGGAATGCCACAAAGATGCTCAGAATGGATATTACAAGAAACAAGGAAACTGGAATCCTCACCATTTCCCAGAAAGGTTACTTGGAGAAAATATTGAACAGGTTCAACATGACAGATTGCACAGCTGTTAACATTCCAATTGCAGCTCATTTCAAGCTCTCTGCAGAAGACTGTCCTAAAACAGAACAGGAAATCATAGAAATTAAGAATGTGCCCTATGCAAGTGTTGTAGGCAGCTTGATGTATGCCATGGTGTGCACTCGCCCGAATATATCCTATGCAGTCAGTGTAGTGAGCAGATACATGGGAAATCCTGGGAAAACACACTGGACAACAGTTAAGCACATTCTTAGATACTTAAAAGGTTCCAGCAACATTGGTTTAGTATATGGAAAGGATAGACAGAAGCAAGGTGGAGCTACAGGTTATGTGGACTCGGATTTTGCTGGTGATAGAGACAAAAGGAGATCACTAACTGGATATGTATTCACTTTGTTTGGGAACACCATAAGTTGGAAAGCAACACTCCAACACATTGTTGCTTTATCAACAACAGAAGCTGAATACATAGGAGTAACAGAAGCTGTTAAAGAAGCCCTGTGACTGAAAGGCTTGGTGAATGAGTTAGGAATTGCTCAAGATAATATCCATATGTTGTGTGATAATCAGAGTGCTATTCACCTCTGTAAGAATCACACCTTCCATGAAAGGACAAAGCACATTGACATAAGGATGTATTGGATTAGAGATGTTATTTCTAAGGGAGCAGTCCAAATCAACAAGGTTCACACAGCTGATAATCCAGCTGATTTCATCACGAAGGTTGTAGCTGTAAGTAAGTTTAGGCACTGCCTAAACCTACTGAATATTGATGATGTTTGAAGCACTTGGACAAGGATAGCACAGCATGGAGTTTAGTCTTGTCAGGTCTATTACATTTCAGAATATGCTAAGGTGGAGATTGTTGTTGATGTGACAATATTCTGTTGAAGTCAGTTAGAACCTTCTAACCACTTTCAGTTTTCAGTTTTTTAGTTTTGGCTCATCTTTGTTAGTTGGTTAGAAAACTTGTAATCATCTATCTGCTGATATATAAAGCACATAGGTGAGCTAGCTGAGAGAACAGAAAAACAGAATAGGCTTTGATTGTATTACAAAAGAATCAGGTTGAGAGTGAACTTGGGTGTAATTGGGATCAAAGGGTTCTGTGTGGAAAACCGAGAGTGTAAGAGGAGAAACTTCTTCTGTAATCTGTTTCCAATACTCTGATATAGACTGGACTAGAAGCTGTGCTTAGTCCCGGAGATGTAGGCAACTTTGTGACCGAACTGCGTCATCAAACACCTGGTGTTCATCTTTCTTTTCTTTGTTCTTTCTGTCTTTACATTGTTCAGAATTCTATTGTGTTGTTTTAGAGCTAGTTACTGGTGTGTTTGTTTCATTGTTTTCAGGGAATCTTGCATAACAAAATGTAATGTTGATGCTAGTTTTTCTTAACTAATATTGGCATGTGTATTAGAGATGAGAGGGGTCAATTTGCGTTAGCAAAAACATATTGTATTCCTTTATGTCTGGTAGCCCGCGAAGGAGAAGCCATGGGTCTCCTCAAAGCTATTTAATGGATTCAAAGCTTGGACCTCACCGCAAATCATTATGTCTTTGAACTTGACTGTAAAGTGGTGGTTGATAGTATTATTGAGCCACAAAGTGACATCTCTGAGTTCAACCATATTATTAGAGCTTGTCGTAATTTAATTAGTACTTCTCCAAATTTTGATGTAAGTTTTGTTAGAAGGCAAGCAAATGGTGTAGCCCATGTGTTAGCAAAGGCGACAACATTTTTAGCTAGCCCCAGGTTTACTATCATGTTCCATCTTGTATTTCTCAATTAATTATTAATAAAATGCATTGAGGTCTTTCTTTAAATAAAAAAAAAAGGATAGTACTTTATGAAACTTAATCAAGCAGTTGAAGAAGCCAGGGAAATGGAACAACGGTAAGATATTTGATAATATATAATTTACCTTGTTTCATTAATTGTTTGTGCTTTTGATGTTGATAAATTAATATGAAAATAATGTATATGTTTTGTATCCATACCTCACTGGTGACTAATACATATTGTGTTAATTTGCAGAGCCCTTCAGCAAGTTGCTATGGATAAACTCGTCGAGTTGGCTTATAAGAAGAAGCTGGTAAGTATTATTATTTTTTAGTTTGTGCTAATTTCCTGTTAAAGAGTTTGTGGGCCATCTTGCAATTGAATTAAGCTAAAATAGTGTGGTATTTATGTTGAATGCTTTTAACCTCACCTGTGGCTCATTAATGATCAACAAAAACTTGGAAAAGAGACATAAATAAGATAAAAGGCGTTAGGGATCCGATTTCGTCCAATTATACATTCGGGTTCCTTATAGACAATGAATCTTTTGAATTGCTAAAACCATAATTATCATAATTCCTATTGGTTGGTTGAAGGTCCAATTCCCTAAGTTAACTAACCTCTAATTCCTTAGGTGATTATTAATTCTATCGAGCTTCACTAATTACCATAATTCCTTAGGTCTAATTAATTAAGCCGATGATTAAGCTCCATGAAATTGTTTGACAAACCACACTAATCAAATAACCTATTCCTAGATTACTCAAATAATGGTGTTAATTACAAGAGGCGAACATCATCAATCACTATTCCTAGCATATCAATGAATCCAAAAACACAAGAATGATAGCTAAGCATTCAAATGTCATTAGAAATAGTAACTAATACATCAACAATCAATAGTTCATAGAATAAAGTAGAGAGTTAACAAAACAACATAAATAATCTACATCATCTTCCTACCTAAGAGGAATTTAGCTAGACATGCTAAACCCTAGAAAAGAGGAAAATAGAAGAGAAAAGGGATAGAACTCCATGAAGTAGAAGGTAGATGATGAAGGATTCCTTTTCCTTCTCATCTTCAACTCCAAGAAATTACCAAATTAGGGTTAGAGGGAGAGATTTTCGTGTGTTGCTGCTGATGGGTCGTTCTAAAATGAGAATGGGGGTTAAAATACCCTATCAGGAAACGAGCCAGCGCTGAGCGCCGGCTTTCTGGCACTGGGCGCCAGCAGCACAGAAAGCAGATTTTCCACGACCTGCTAGCGTTGAACGCAGGATTTCTGAGGTCTAGCGCCAGCTTGGCTGATGCTAGTCTTCACAAAATTCTCTTTCCACACTCTTTCATTCTCACATAAGCTCCACTTCCTTGATCAATTCCACTTCTCTTCAAGTTTTTCCACCTTTACTGAATCCTAAAATGATGAAAAAACATACCTAAGTTAGATTACAATAAAAAGGGAACAAAACAACTAAAAATTAACCTTAACTACAAGAATTATTAAAAATACTCACACCAATGCTCTCCTACTCTCAAGTTGGAATAAACATGGTGATCATCATTCAAGAAGCAAGGGTGAGAACAAAAAGTAACAATAAGCTCAGAGGGGTTAGCAAGGGAATTTTTCATGCAAGGTTGGTTTTTTGGCTCAAGTGGCTTATGAAAAACGACCCAAAACATTTTTATGCAAAACATGCAATTCATGAATCTTAGATAAAAGAATCAAGCAAATCTCAGCACATCAACTCAATGGTGCACACTCAGAAAAAACTAACATTCAACCCCAATATCCCACTAAGGTCATAACCAAGATTCCAAAATTTCATTCCAAACCTCATTGCCATGAATTTAATGCAAAAGAAACGAAAATATGCAAAGAGGTTATGAAAAATGCTATGAACAAATTTGAAAAGTGAAGCCAAGACTACGAGAAGGGCTTCCCATGAAAGGAAAATAGTCTGGCAAATTGCACAAAATGGTGGGAATGCCAAAAGTGACAACTCAAACAACATCTAAAATCATGAAGTGCTTGGCTTGTTTTTAAATTTTTTTTTGGCCAGCACTGGACGCTGGCTTTCTGGCGCTGAGCGCCTGCAGGCCAGAGAGCTCATCTTTCGGTGAGTTCTAGCGCTGGACACCTAAGATCCTGCGCTAAACGCAGCATATCAGATATCAGTAAAATTATGCAGCTTTTTCTAGCGCTGGACGCAGGGTCTCTGGCACTCAGCGCCAGATCCAAAAAACAGAGTTTCATATTTAAAGCCTAGGCAGCTATCTCAACTCACAAAAATCACTTTTCACATGCAGAATTCATACTCAAATGATATAGGGGAGGGATCCAAGGATGACACTACATATCTAACTATTCAAAAAAAACACACACACCAACATGCAAATGCAATTAAAGATAACAATTACACTGATGCAAAAATCACACAAAACATGCAAAACACTATGCAATCTAACTTAGCAAAACAACAACAAACACAATAAAATAAGAAAAGAAGAGAATAAAGCTTGGGTTGCTTCCCAGCAAGCGCTTGTTTAACGTCCCTAACTTGACATCCTGTTGAGCATTCAAGGTGGTTTAAAGTCCTCAGATGTGTCAAGCCCCCATCGCTTCAAGTATGAGAAATTTCCAGAAGCTAGAATTGCAACCACAGACTTTTCATTAATTCCCTCCTTTTGGCTCTTGTCCAATTGTCTCGGAGGCTTGCTTGATATTGAGGATGATTCTTCTTCCTTCACCTCTTGTTGACTTTTAAGACCAACAACATTAATGGGAGTAAAAAGATTCGAAGTCTCCCGAGATTTTTCAAACATCTTAATAGTGACTTGATCCCCATCAACTCTCAAAATTACTTCACCTCTTGGCACATCAATAACAGCTCTAGCAATAGCCAAAAAGGGCCTTCCAAATATAAGGGGAATGTTGTGGGCCTCATTAATGTCCACAATGATAAAATCCATTGGGAAGATGAAACGATCAACCTTGACAAGGATGTCTTCAACCATGCCCCATGGATGAACCAATGATCGATCGACCAATTGCAAACAAA